>RHGK01000016.1:0-112184 GCA_005281515.1 Taphrina wiesneri
TAACCCTAACCCTAACCCTAACCCTAACCCTAACCCTAACCCTGACCCTGACTCTGACCTTGACCCTGACCAACTGTTTAACTCAATTACATAGCCATTTCCGAGCTTATGAGACCAATGGTATGCGTCAACAGTATGTGATAAGACGTTTTGTACTGTGTGAAAAATTGGTGACGGATCAAGTCCAATGATGGGCTGTCCAATTAAAGATGAGTCATACACAAGAGTGAAAGAAATGAAGACGTCACGCGTAAGGAGTATAAATTAGACGCAAATTTATAGCTCGCTGCAAGTTTTTCATCATGTTGCCCATTGATCAACATCATGGCTTGACAAATCCAGTGATACCCACTTGAACCACTCCATCCTTAACAACCCACGAATGTTCCGGGGCGCGAGAGTACGTGTGACATGGTTTCTTGCATTTCGGTGCAGTCAGCCGATACCCATGTCCTCCCAATTGTCCACAATATACTTGTCGAGAGTGGTAGACTGGTCTTAAATGAGGACAGTCAGCCTTGGAAATGCCGGTATTGGCTGCTGTGATTTCTGAGAGTCCTTTTGGGTACGGTGTTGGGTAACAAAAGGAGAAGATGCAGTCCCGTGAGTTGCTTGGTCCTTCAATCAATGATTCTTCCAATGTTTTGTCGACGGCAGCGGCAGTGGCCAGTGCCACTGTACTCCATTAGTTGGTGCATAACATCTTGCTGTGTTCGTACTTACCCAAAGCAACGAGATTACTCAATGAGAATTGTATCATGATGGACTGTACTTGGTTCAATTCAAGAATATGGGTACAACGACGATTTGCATGAGAGACCTACAGCTTTATACATTCGCCAGACAGTCTGTTATCTGATGAATCTTGTGAACTCATGGGATCAATTAATGCAATGTGTGTATGATGTGTTGACGGGGAGATCATAATCTGATTGCCATCATGTAGCACTCGCCCAAAGCATGATGAATATATATTGCGGAGCGGTGATGTGTTTCAGGTAAAGAGAACTCAGCCCCTCTAATTTGGAGCTTTAGTACTCTGGAGCCAGATCACAACTGGATCTACTTAAGTGATGGCATTCAAATCATGTGGCCGAAGAACAGTAAGCAAGTATGATTCAAGGTATATGCTACAGGAAAATACAAGGTCGCACTCTAATGTGTGCGACTGAAGCTAAATTTAAAGATATTCTAATCCTAATGTATAGTAAAAGTATAAAAATCCTCGTCCAGGAAAAGTTTAGGACAAAGTGCTGCCAAAGGCAACTGTCATGAAAAGCCTCCTCGGAGCTATAGTTGGCTCTCTGGATTTGTGTAGCTTGAGTCGTCTACTTTCTTTTGAGTGATTTAGTTAGATGACGTAGTCGCAGCTGCAGCTGTGGTGGTGCTTGACGCCGCTGGAACATCGCTTGTCGTGGTACTCGCAGCAGCTGTTGAAGTTGATGCAGCTGCGCTTGATGTGGAAGCCTCAGATGTTGACGCTGCTGCAGTCGTGGAGGTCGAAGCAACTGAAGTGCTTGCTGGAACAGATGTTGAGCTAGTGGTCGTTGGGACAACCGCAGATGAGCTCGTGCTGGATGGAGCAGCGACGAAGGTGGTCGAGCTGGTGGTTGTTGGAGCAGCAACAGGGGTGGTTGAGCTAGTGGATGAAGAAGCGGCAACAAAGGTGCTCGAGCTGTGACTTGAGGAAGCAGCAACGGAGGTGCTTGAGCTAGTCGATGACGAAGCAGCAGCGAAAGTCGTCGCGCTCGAAGTCGAACTTGCAGAAGTCGTTGAGCTTGTGCTTGAGGAAGCAGCCACGAAAGTCGTCGCGCTTGAAGACGAAGTCGTAGAAGTCGTTGAGCTACTTGAAGTTGACTCTGGCACAAAGATCTTTGTTGACTGGGAGCTACTGCTTGACAGGCTTGAGAAAGAGTTTGAAGAACTGGAAGTGGCTCTGAGGGTCACTGTCGAGAAGGAGCTGGTGGAGAATGTCATCAATGAAGCACTGAACGATGCTGAAGAACTTGCAGCGCTAGTGCCTGTGGACGATGCACCAGAAGAGATGGTGGTCGATCGACCTTCGGCTCCGAGACCTCCCCCTCCGATTAGGCCTGACGAGACAGAGCTGGAAGCTGGCGAGGCCTCGAATCGAGAAGCAGATGACGACAGGCTCGAGGTCAACGTTGAGGTCGATGATCCGACTGTAAGCGTCAAGGAACTGGAAGAGCTGGTGCCTGAAGATGATGCATCAGAGGAGGTTGATTGACCTTCGGCTCCAAGACCTCCCCCTCCGATTAGGCCTGAAGAGGAAGAACTAGCAGTCGGCGAAGGCTCAAATCGAGAGGCCGATGACGAGGTCGACACTGCTGAGGTCGAGGTAGATTCCTGTGAGGTTGAAGACCCAACTATGACTGTTGAGGTGGAGGACGATGGCTTGGAAACAGCAGATGACGAAGCCGATGTAGACGACGGCGAAGTTGGTGGTGAGATCGTCAGGAAGCTTCCGACGGAAGAGGTCGAGCCTGTACCAGTTGCCAGTGAGCTAGTTGATCGACCATCAGCTCCAATGTTACCGCCTCCATTGCGATCAGTCGAGGTTGAAGTTGGCTCAGCGGAAGTGCTTGAGCTGAAAGTCGATGTTGCGCTGATGAACAAGCCGGTAGAGATTGACTCCGAGGCAGTGCTTGACGATGATGCCGATGAGGCTGGTGTTGATGAAGATTCACCGATCGGTGCAACACTCGCAGAGCCAGCGCCCGATGGAGTTGTTGAGGACAACAAGTTGAAGGATGAGGCTGAGCTGGTAGGGTCCACGGAAGTTGTGGTAGCTACAGGTTCCGCCGAAGTCACAGCTGAGGACGAAACATCTGATTCGGATGGTACGAACATGCTGATGGATGTTGATGTACCAGCTAGTGGAGCAAGACTGGTGGTAACACTCGCTGTTCCAGTTCTTGTGTTGTCGCCAGCTCCGACGTTTCCACCTCCGTTTCTGTCAGTAGTCGACGAAGCAGTCGAAGACGAACCGACGGCCGAGGTCACTAGAGCAGCCGGAGCGAGGCTCGATGAAGAGGACCCAGGGATGAGGGGAGCTGAGAAGGTCAAAACATCGGATGTTGACGAGGCTGCGACAGGGATGGTAATGGCAGCTGGCAACGAGAACGTCGATGAACCAGAAGCTACAGCAGATGTGGAGGAGCTGCTGGTAGACGCAGTACGATCAATTGGACCTACACCGGCTCCACCACCTCCACTGAAAGATGAAGTCGATGAGAGAGGTAGGTTGGTCTGTGCCGGAGCTACATTAGCACCACGACTGTCGGTCGAAGAAGTGGTCGAATTGCTGTATGGTCCAACCTTGCTGGTTGAAGCACCAATTGCACCAACTCCACCACCTGCAGCAACGGTGTTGGTGATGGTGTACGTAACGAAGTCAGTGATGGTCTGAGTAATGTACTGCGTGATGGTTGAGGCTGGAACGGTGATGGTGGTGACTCCACCTGCCTGACCTTGTCCCTGGATGTACGAGGTGGTGTAAGTGCTAGCTGGGACATTGACGTAGATGGTCGATGTCGAGAGGGAATAGAGGGTGGTCACTGAGACTTCAGGCAAAGTACCTGCGCCTGAGTTGGAGCCTGAATCAGCGTTCGAGCCTGATCCTGCTCCGTTGTTCTGTGCTGCTGCATCTGCTGCAGACCCGGTGCCGGAGTTTGAATCAGAGTTTGCGCTTCCATCGGTATCCGTGCTTCCCGAGTTTGAGCCATCGGCACCGTCAGCGCCGGAGGAAGAGTCAGAAGTTCCACTGGATGATTGTCCCGCGAATGGATTGGCAGTAGCGACAGCGGCACATGCACACTCCGTTCCATAGGATGTCACAGTATTGGCGTAGACAGTCCTGTAGATGGTGACGACTGGTACTGGAGTAGCACCGACCACGACAACTTGTTCTCCCTGTGCTCCCGTGCCTGCACCTGCTGCACCAGAATCTGAAGCTACTGCTGCTGTAGTAGAGGGGAGGGTGACGGGTCCGGTAGAGTTCTGGTATGTGCCGTTCGTTGGCAAAGTCGAGTTAAGGAGAGTCGAATTCGAGGCTGTAGCATTGTTAGAAGCGAATGTGAGGTTCTGAGCAAGAGCGCTTTGTCCAAGGACAGCAGCTGCTACAAGTGCAGACCACATAGTTTGTCGAGAGACCGTAGATGTGTAGGTGAGAGTGGTAACTAGGAGACTGAAAAGTTGGCGTGCGAGTTCTTTTAGGTCTCCTTCACGACGGCAAATGACTCGGAAAAAAGTTGCGTAGAAGCCGTTAGGAAAGGCTCAAGGTTCCTCCTGCAGGTGAGACAAGGAATGTGTAGACGTCTGATAGTCGCCAGTGCTTCTTGTGGCATGTCGCAATCGGGATTTACTGGAGACGAATTGACATTCCTTGTGGCTGGGAAATTTCCGAGAATGATTCCTCGCTTCCAAGATCGCCATCACTATTGCTAGAAGCATAAATCTGGCGGGACGATTCTCGATGGGACACTCGAGGACAATCTCTCTCTCTCTCTCTCTCTTTCTCTCTCTCTCGGTCTATCTCTCCAGTGTTCTCAATCATCAAACCACTGTAGCAATTGCAGTGATCAGTCCAAATATCATGACCATTGACAATCCTAGTATTCGGACATTTCAAGTCCTCCCAGCCATCAGAAGAGTGCAAAGGAGGTTTCGTGGCTGTGACCAGGGAAGGCAGGTGAACCGTGGGATGCACAACCTGTCAAATCCATTGGTGAATGGGTGATGCTGACGGAGGAGTTTATTTCTGTGTGGCCGGTGCCGCCTCTCTCGTGCAAAAGTCGAGGTGCGATTCACACTTCAGGCAATCCACTTCCAAATGCGGTCGAGTGTCCCGCCTTCCACTCGCGATTGCTTTTCGCCAATCTCCGGCGGCGCTTCCAGTGGGAACACTCCTTCATCAGAGTCCAGCCAGCGTCAGAAGGAGCTTTGTCTCGCTTGGACACAAATGGCCATTGGCTGTTTACTGACCATCTTTGCAGAATGGTGATGCCAGGCAGCCATCGTCCACCAAATGGGTCCCTGAAGTGCCGATGAAGCCAGATGGACATCAAGACTCTCTTCAGCTCACCATGTTCTGAGACATTTGGACGACCGGGACCGGACTTATCACAATCGAGCGAACATACGGCGGTACCTGAATATAGCAACAATCTGCTTATGATAGCTATCCCGATCGTGCAATGCCAACGGTAGATCTACCTCGTCAAAAAGGAATAACTCGATCGACGTGTCAGTGACATATGATGCCATTGCATGATTTCTGCAAAGCGTGCAGTTCTCGTCCCATAGTGTTCAAGAGTTCTCCTGCATGTGCTTCGGGAAAGTGAGTGGAATTTGTACCACGCTGAGCACATGTGAAGATGGGCCCCTGCCGCAAACCCTTGCTCTGCTGGAGAATGTAGCACTACAGCCGTTGGATGTACCATGCGTTTTCAACCACTCCCGTCGAACGCTCAGGAGAGTCCAGCTAGATTCTTCGAGGGCAGTGGTGCCAAGGCCAAGGAGGTCCGATGGACACTCATCCAACCTTGGCCACATGAAAGCTGTTGCTCATGGATGCCGTCGGAGCTCACTTGATGGAAGAATCGTGGCTGAGGCAGTCTTGGCGGAGTGGCTTGGCAGCAGCTCCTGCGTCCCGATAAAATTGGGCGGGAACTCCTTGACACGCTTGCAGCTGCAGTTGACAGCTGACCTTGATGAAATTGGCCGTGCTGTATGTAACCTTGCTGCCATGCGCAATTACGTTGTTGTAGGAATGTCAGATCGAGGATCTGTCCCTTCTAGCACATAGTCGACTGGACTCGATTGTTCTGTCTAGCATATTTGGAGGCTTTGAAGCCAACATGATTGAGTAACGCGTGTCCCTAGCTGAATCGTTCAATGAGCACTGTCTCCACCAAAATTACTCTCGTGCTCATCACCACCATTTCCTTATCTTGATCTAAATTTCGCACAACACGTATACATTTTGTCGTAATGTCGAGTTAGAATTTACAATTGACAGTAGTGCTTCATTTTATTGGTGGTGATAGAATTAATACAAGGGCCATGTTTTTGGTTATGGCATCTGGTCAGTAAACAGCTCAATTCTTGAAGATTTGTCCTTGGTTGATCTTGTTGATGTTGAGGAAAGCCAATCATGGAACAGTGGTAAACATGATCAATGAATTGTGCTTGATGGCAATTGCAAGGAAATGGAGGTTCAGATTGATGATGCTCTTCTGTGTTGATGAGATGATTAGGACTAGCTCACAGAAAGCAGAGTGCTTGTTGTTGAGGTGCGGAAATGAAGCAGACTCGAAGCAGTCAAATCACATGCGTATACTTTAGCAAGACAACTGATGCGAGGGTCATGCGATTACTAGAGCGAGATCAATCACTTCTTCGCCTTTTTACCTTTTTTCTTTCTTGCAACTTCGCCAGTCTTGGCTGCTTGAGCTGGCCCTTGATTCATCAGAGATTCGTCCACCGTTCCACCCTGATGACCACCTTTGCTCTTCATCTTCTCCTTCTTTGTGGGTTTGTAATTTGACCTGTCACGTTTGGGCAACCACCTTTCCGGATCTAACTTCTTTTCTGTCTCGACTTGTTCCTGTGTCTTCATCTTCGGCTTCTTTGTCCTTTGCTGTGGGCCATCACTGACGTGGGCGCGTTTAGTCCCTAATTCGAGACTGACGATATCGACGGTGGATATATCGGGCAAGGGCAGAGGCTCTTGCGCAGACTGATCGTGCAGAAAAGATTGTGCACATTGGGCAACCACGTTTGTAGAGTCAAGAGTGAGCAATTCCCCTATCCTTTCTTCTATAGCAGCATTATTCAGACCATCCTTCGTCGAAAGCGAGATTGTTTGCTGAATCCAACCAGCCAAGAGCTCCTGCCTTTCGTTTCCAGACGACTCGCTGAGAGTCTTCTCAATTGTTTCGATAGTGTGACCACGATCTGATGTCAGATTCTTCAGTGCACATAGCACTCCAATCACGCCGGGATTTTGAGATTGAATCGCTTGGGGAATTGCTTCTAGAATCTTTATCGACCTTGAGACCCCATGCTTCTGTCGTATGACTTTAGAGACCAGTGCAACTGCAGCATCAATATCGTTTGGTTCACTTTGCAGATGTTTAGATAGAGATTCTGTAGCTGACCTTGAGGCTACCAAAGTCTTCAGAGCTGAGCATCGTTCTTGATCCACATCACCGTACTCAGAGATGTATCTTTTCGTCGCTCTCTTTATCGATAGACCGATGGAATGCATAGCAAGAATTTTGTCGTAAGCCACGAATCGATTTTGGTAAGAGAAGAGACGAGCTGACGGACGCAGTCGCGATTCCTCAGTATACGCTTTATATCCTGCATACGGGTTGTCAGTGTTCAAGAAATTAATTCCTGTCAGGAAATTTGTTGAGTTATCAGTATTTTTGGCATGTGCTTCTTCGTTGCGAGATTTGTCGCCAGTCAGATGGGCTAGTTGAGCATATATAGGAGCGACTTCGGCGTCGTAGTCTTCAGCTTCGAGTTGCAGAGCATCAAGAGCCTGCAGGGCCTTTTTGAGGTGCTCTATTGCCTCTTCCCGTCGACCCTCAACAGATAGATGAATGGATCGATTGAACAGGTATTCGTGACTGATCACACTCGGTCTGCTTGTCTTCGCTTGAGTACTTCTAGATAATGCGGAAAGCTGGGCCAAAATCGCCTCTCGATTGACGGATAGATCGGCCTCTTCGTTGTCGACAACAAAACCATTACTTAGCGTCTGCAAATCGGATAGAGAAACCTTTTCGAGACGATACAACGCTTGAGCCCTGAGGTGGAGACTTGCTCGGTCTTGCGCATCGGCGAGTGTTTTCAGACATTCTTCCTCTTTGCCGAGCCTGTATTGAGCATACGCGACATATAGAGGCGATACGTCTCGAGTTGCTTCGGACTTTGCTAATTTGAGCGCTTCGCCAAACTTGTCTTGCTCTAGCAGTCCAAACACCGCAGTATTCGCGCTGGAAGATATTGCCAACGACTGCAAGGAGTTTTCGAGAGTGGGAGCCATCCTCAGGGATGAGCCTGCACGTTTCAAATTCTGCAGACGTGCTTGAACAAGACTGACTTGTGCTCGAACACTGTCAATCGCAGCGGCTGCTACGACATCGGACGACCTGCACGCGCGACACGCAACGTACGGTACGTTTGTGTGGTTAGGATAAATCCTTATGCCGAGTAATACGAGAGACATACTCAATTAGATATCAAGTAACCTTTTAGCTCCATACCCCGGTGACTCTCAATCATGCAGGCAAGTCAGGTACTAGAAGAGCGGAACAGATGGCACTTAGAGCACACTGTTGCTTGGAGCTTTGAAGTTTGCTAAGAAAGATTGTTGGCGAGAAATACTCTCATCAAATGTATGCTAAAGGAAACTGTAATGCTATGCTGTGCTATGCTTTGCTATGTTTCATCACTACCAGATAATACAAGCTGCTAATGTGTTTACTTAGCTTTGGTACTGACTTTCGAGATGAGATCCCCACCAAGCCTCTGTACCTCTGCCAATATGCTGGACACGTCCAAGACGACTTGCAAACTCTCTTCACCCTTGACTGGTTTAGTGGGATAGCCCAGATTCGGTCTGTATCTTCGAGGTTGCATCAATGCGGGCTCGATGAGAGCGCCAATCGTGTTGGACTCCGAAGACATGAACAACCACAGACTTTGCGCATAGATGTCTTGCAACTCCTGCCTGAACAATGCTTTTGACACTGTCATCTGACTTTCAGTATTGTCAATGTTCTTGTACTTGGAAACCTTGCGATCGTCCTTGAGATGAATCACAAAGTCAAATTGACTCAGTGGCGTGATTAATGTGCGCTCTATACCTCTACCGCTTTGAAGTTCAACATGAGTCGCTCTGGCAAGACTCGTCATCCGCAGAGCCGCTATACGCTCCACTCCAGTAGCAGGTGCGGCATATGGAGGATAGATCATGGCTGAATGACCTGGGTTTTGGTTCTTCAAGTGATCAAATGATTTGCTACTGTCTTTGCGTGAGTCGAGATCCTGACTTAGAAGCACAGGTTCTTGTCGCCAGTCCCAGTCTGCAAGATATCGAATGGTCCGCAGAAACGCGGTCGAGGGCGACTGTGGTAGCACTTCGTGCTTCGCCGTAAAGATATACAGTCCGAACAAGTCCAAAACTCGGTCAGAGAAATAAGGACACAACAAGTGAGCATTGAACCATTGTTTTAGCAAAATGACTGCCTCTGAATATGCTGGATATTGCGAGGAGGCATTTCGGATATATTGTGCATGTGTCTCACTAAAAACATAGGTCTTTTTGTAGAGCTCAAACGCAGACTCATGACGATTCCTTGTCTGACCATCTGTGCGAGCTGCACCGGATTTCAGATATGTAGTCAAGAGTGTGTATTCTCTATCAAAATGTATGCGAATGTCGTATGACACCCGGCTCGACATAGCGACTCGAAGCATTGCGATGTTGACGATGCTCTGTACAGAGCTGAAGTTGACCTCAGTTGACGATTGGTTCTCCAGAACGACCTCTGTACTGATTACCCCGGGTATGGTAGAGAAGGGTTTCCGTAATGCAATGATGAATGCGATTTTTGTTCTCTGAATTGCTTCAAGATCATCTGGCCACCTTGCAGAACTTTCGAATTGCAGATTGGCTTCAATTCTTGACGGCAAATTGACAGCACAACCGGAGAATATGGGATCTGCAGAATTGATCTCAGTGATCCGGAGTGGCAGACCTTCCAATTCACGAGCAACTCTTGCGAACTCATCAAATTCAGCCGCGAGGACTTTCTGTTGTGACAACAACTTAAGATTTTCAGTGTTGTCAGCGCCGTATACGGTCCAGTCTTGAAACTTGTCTAGTGATGGGAAGTGCAGACCCAGAATTTTCTGGCATATGTCCAAGGACGGATTCAACTTAGACAGCAGAATAGACTCGAGAATTCGTCCATCTTTGAATTTTCTCAGCTCCGACAAAACACTCCAAAAAGATCTAAAAGAAGCGGCATCTGGAGAACTTGCCGGAGGTCCAAGCAGCATAGTGCTTTGACATGCTGGTCGCACCAAAAGTATTCCTATTGTGATCTTGCTTGCAGCTTCCTTTTCGAAAGTCTGTGCGACTGATATGCGCTGATGCTCCTCAGGTCTGTTAACGCTGATTAAGGAAGAGCGGTCACCAAGAGCCTTTCTTAGAGTTCGCCACATGCGCTGTACATCGACGTCAATGCAGTTCTCCGAACTGATACGAATTTCTAGATCCCAAGCACCAATATATCGACAATCCTCTAAAAACACTGCTTGGAATGCTTTGATAGGGTCCGTGTCATCATCGCCGAGTCGAAGCACGGCCAAGTTGAATTCGTGAGCAAGCAGGGTTTTGTCTTGATCAGAGATCTCTGAGAAGAGATTGAACCCTCGAATCCAACAACCTGCATGCGCTTGCGTATCCCCGAAAGAGACAGATCCCTCTAGAGTTGCGAAGAACTGCGACAGAAACAAGACGGTGCCACGAAAGAGTTGCAAAGCCGAAGCGTTCGGACTGAGCACCTTGCCGCCATTTTTCCCACCTCCGGACAACAGCGAAGCTGTCACCAAGGCCCATTGATCAGGTCTGATGTTCAGAGAACGCTTGGATATGTAGCGCTCCGCAAGCAAAATGGCATCACGAAAACCTGGCGAACTTTCGGAGGTCTCGTTTAGCATTGTAGAAAATATGCCGAGTCTCGATAGGAGTAACACAGATGCATTGTACTGTGGAGAAGGGCCCTCGATACTGCGGATCGCGTTTTTATCCGGCGAAAGCTTGTGATCTTCGAAACTGTCTAATGGCAGGTGAAGAACTATAATAATTCGTCTTTGCTTGTACTCTACCAACAATATTGTGCATTTCACGCCGAAGATTGTTCGTTGCTCGTAAGTCAGATCATACTTTGTCTTCATCGAACGAGCGATGGTAAAGAGATAGTACGCTGCTTTCAAGTGTATTCGATTGTTCAGATAGTCCTTGTCTTGTAACATAGACTTTGGTAGCTCGACATAAAGCTCTGCTTCGGACGTGGCTGCTTGAGATTGCATGGCACAAGAAGACAGACCCCCTGCTTGAATTGATTCCGGGCTTTCATACTCGAAATTAAGTTGTAGATCTGCTGGCGGTTCTGAAAGAAACGGTATCGCTACACCACAACGCTTGCTGAGCTTGTGAGCATCGGCTAGCTTTAGGGGGTCTTGATCTGGTATAGCCTGGACAAGCTTTATGACACTAGACGTAAGCTTCGTAAGACTGTCATCGCCCTTTGATTTGCACCGAATAGATTTGATCAGCTGTTCCGCTTGCAGGTTGAGGAGATGCGTGTCGAAGACTCTCGGGATAGAGGCAGGACTTGATTCATTGTGCTTTTGCTTTTTCGCATGTGGTCCATTCGTCGGCGGGTCACTTGAGGGAACAAATTTCAACGACTCTGGCAGTTCACTAGACTTGTTCAACGACGCCTGCAACTTGCGCTTGCGCGCATCACTCATTCAGGAAGCTTCAATGCAGCCAATGAGTGATGCAGCGGTGCCTGAATAATAAATCGACCGTTGAAGTCATTGAATCCTCGGGTGAAGAGATGGAGAGTGACCCGAGATTTTTCCGACTCTACCTACAAATTCAATCGAGCTTTTATACATGATCGCCTCCATCATACATGTGCATTTCGATTGACCATAGATGTTCATGCAAACATACATGAATATTAGGAAAGGAAAGGAATAACTAGCTATCCCTTGAGCGCTATAGCCAGTCAAAAAAGTAACACATTCAGATGGACTGCACTTCATAGAGTGCACTTCTATCAACCACATTGTCGGTCGTAACTATGAGGCTAGAAGTCTGTGACCTGGACTCACTGGATCATGCTACAAGATTTGTCCTTCGACTCAGCACAGGCCTGGACTTGGTTCTCTTCAAGCTCAGTCATGTCAGCGGTCTTGGCAATCAGGCTACCACAGGTACCAATTCGGATAATGTCTATGACTACTTTTGTATGAACCAGGAGTGTCCTCATGCCGGAGGCCCCATGGAAGACAGTCAAGTTGAGTTTGATGTGGAGGATGATGCATGGATAGCAAGTTGTCCCTGGCATTCCTATGACTTCAATGTCAAGACTGGCGAATCTAGCTTTGGCATGAAAACCTGCACGTATCCGGTTCATGTTGAGGACGGCAAAGTATACATTGACTTCAGTACAGCTTCGATTGATGACATGCAAAACCTCAGTATTCAGAAAGTGAGTGGAGTCAGTGAGGCATTCAACATGAAGTCCATAGAGCTGCCAAGCTCGGACGGACGTAAAGGTCACTCCCCTAATATCAGCTCTTCGATAAAGTACTTGGAACATGAGGCATCCCTCACAGAATGGTGCACTTACATACTGAGGACTTCTGATCCTGAACACAAAATCAGACTTACGCACCACCTATTCGACCTGCTGCAAGAGTCACCCAATGTCCCTATAGGACAGTCGACTCCACCAGACACTCCCTCACGCACTCGATTGACCACCATACCACCAAGTCAGATGCCAAAAATGGGTCGTGCAGGTACAATCAAATCACGCATTGCCATCCTTCACTCGTTGGCCAACATTGAACAGTGGGCCATCGATCTCGCACTCGATATTTGCGCTCGCTTCTCCTCATTTCGAACGACTACAGACGAACCACTGCCGCGTCAATTCTTCCTAGACTGGATCAAAGTGGCCAACGACGAGGCCAAACACTTTTCCCTGCTGCGCGGCAGGCTAGAAGAGTTGGGAAGTTACTTTGGAGAGTTGCCCGTCCATCACGGACTCTGGAACTCTGCCGAAATCACGAGTCACGATTTACGCGCGAGAATCAGCATCATTGCACTCGTTCATGAAGCCAGAGGACTGGACGTGAACCCTGCCACCATCAAGAAATTCGAAAACGCAGGCGATGAAGAGTCCGTGGCCGCACTGAGAGTCATTCACAACGATGAAGTCACGCACGTTACTACGGGCCATCGCTGGCTGACTTGGATCTGTGCCCAAGAGTCCACTGACCCCGTCACCGTCTTTCGCGAAAACGTGACAAAGTACTTTGCCGGCGCAGTCAAAGGCCCTTGGAACGTGACTGATCGAGAGGCGGCAGGTCTCGATGAGAGGTACTATAAAGATCTCAAAGGTAGGCCAAAGAATGTTCTCGTAGCTGGAGGCTGATGCCGCCTACCATTACATGATGCACATATCGTACAAGTATATATTCACATGAACCAAATCCCCGTGCTCATCATAATTTGAAGGACTGCTTGCCCTTCGCAATGTCATCACCATCTTCGACCACATTGTTCAAGAACCCGTCTACGCGACTCGTTTCATTCGGCACACCCCTAAACTCCCACTCTGGATCTTTGAGCGAGTCGTATATCAAGAGAGGGCTCGGGCCACTAGAGTCTACCATCTGCACACGATCCACAATCTTCTTCCTGCCAAGCACGGATATGGCTCGTCTAGAGTCCTTCCATGATCGCTCAATCAAGGCACTAGGCACCCTTCTGCCCGTCTTTTGTTCTCGCTTAGCGGCGCGTCTCAGGACCTCTGGCAAGGGCGCATGAATGTGCACCAATTCCACGCGATACTGCGGGAACTGTTGCCTGAGATTCGGTATTTCCGCCAAATACCACTGATAACTCCTCAGACTTCCGTCCAGGACAATGTCAAAGTTGCGCTCCATGGCTGCATGTAATAGAATCTCGGTAATGAGTCTCGCTTCGTGACGTAACCGCGTCCCTCGTTCCAATCCGGCAAAAGACTCTGAGCCGCGCTCGAATGCGGTGCCAATGTCTTCGAAACTCGGTATCGTCGCCGCAATCTCGTCCGGATCGATCAGGATAAACTTGAATGGTAATGTGCTCAAGTAATGACTCTTACCGGCGCCCATGGCTCCAGCAGTGAAAAGCAGCATAGGATCATTGCGCGACGTATACTCGCCCGACAAGTGTTGTCCTATGAATGTGTCTTGCACGAGTAGGCGCGGAAGCGATGGTCGTACGTGGTACGTATAGTCTAGACGTTCTCGAATCGTCTGGTAGGGTGAGATATACTTCGACAAGTCGGGCATGCGCTGCAATTCTGGTGTGCTTTTAGGGTACTTGAAAGAGTGAAGTAGCCTTCTAGCTCCGAGGAGCATGCAGGTGTCGTCTATACGCTGACTTTACAATCAGAACGTTGGTGAATACAAGGTTGTCGTTGATGAGAGCGAGTCGTCAGGCCTTGAAGAAAGATGCGAATCTTGATTTTGTATTGTGCTTGTAAAATGTGGCCTTCCTGCCCTGACCCAGCTGTAGCTTACAACACTACGCTATGATGTTCTAGTGCAATTCATTGCCGTAATTTTGGTTGAATGACACATTTTCTGTCGTATCGAGATTGCGGAGTATACGATACCCTGAAGGTCGGATGCTCCGGGGTCTGCAAATGAATGAGTTGTGATTTTACGTTGAGTTGGAATTTATGATATACAGCAATGCCTAGGCTTTCATAATTTATACTTTTACTTCAATAGAGTACCTCCGACCATTATTGTTGACCCCTCCATTGTCTCACAATCTATATCGTCGACTTCAGGTGTACATGTCCTTCAGTCTGCGGCCAACATCGAATGCGGGACAACTTCCACCAGTGTGCCATTTCATCTCGAAGATTTCCCGGCCAACATTGTTCATGTGATCGAAGGTCACATCCTGGACATTCGGTCCTTTATAATAAGGCTCGTCCTGGCCGCCAGTCTGCACGTTTTGCCAGCGGTTGCGTTCATCACCGGAACCTTTCAATGCTTGGCCATGGATCAGTGTACGCGACAGTTTCTGATGCCTGGTGGAGTTGCGAGGCTCGTTTTCGCTGCTAGGGAAGAAGACTGACAAATCTGCGAGTGGCTGGACTGAATCGTAGATCGAAGGCATGTCAATCGACTTGAGTTCGAACCCGTTCTTGTACTCCTCACCCCACATTGTAACTCGCGAGTAAAAGTCGCAGTCACTGGTGTAGTATGGAATTGAGGTATCCCAAGCTCCCATGAGATCATAAGACTTGGTATTCACTAGGGTCAGCCAATCGAAGTTGTAGAAATGCAGCACCCAATTGTCCAGGTTGTGCACTGTTGTTCGAAGATCTGCCAATATGTTCTCGTAGAAGGAGTGGTATGGCTCTGCTTTCTCATCGCCAATCACTGCGACATCCATGTGACCCCAGAAATAGTAGTCCAGGCCTCTATCCATCGCTGTGCTCAGGAAATAGTTCTGTAGTTGTGAGAACGTAAGCAATGCTGGAGTTCGCTCATAGTGGACACCGAACTGCCGCAATCTGGTAACATTCACGTATGCAGGATTATCGATACTCAATTGGCCTTTGAGATTGGCAGTCATGGTGCCCGAATTGTCAAATACCGTGATATCATTTGCAGGCCAGCCAGCAGCAATGTACGACACAACGCACTGCTGCAGCATGAACCAGTTCCGACCAAATGCGATGAACAACTTGGTATCCAGACCTTTGGCATTTCCCTTGTATACATTGTACGACGCGATCTGTAGTTCTTCAAAATTCGGCAATTGATCCATGGAGGCCTCGAGAAAGGGAAACATCTCGGTGTCGTCTTGCTTGGTATTCTCCTTGTCTGCGCTCAACAATTGAGTATTGGCAAGAGCAGCTTTAAAGTCCTTGGTCGCTTCCAGCGTCGACGTGTAGATGTTGTCAAATTGAGGCTTGACATGCGAGACATAGAATGCGGGTGAACTTTGGAATATCGTAAGAGAGAATAAAATCGTAAAAAGCAAGCACAGAAGCAGAATCAGACGCCGCGAGATCATATCGACAACTTCTCGGGCTCGAACTTAGTGTCCTCTCGACTGTTTGTTGATTCAATGCGACTTCTGCCAGGTATTCGACTTAGTGCTTGTCTCGCGATTGTGTTACTCTGTCACGCTGTGGGAATATGTAAAGTCGAATATGTGACCACGTAAAGCCCAGAGATCAATTCCTCGGTCGGAATCTGTAATGGAGATCGTTCTGCTGTAATAAGAGACCCTCGGACGATTGTATGTCTAAACAGGAGCGCTGTACTGCCCGAGGAACATAATTCTGTTAGTTTGTGAGACGACGTACCGATAGGGAATTGGGAACGCGGTGGACGGTGCAGATGCGGAACTGCCCGCCCGTGGCTGACGAGAAACAAGAAATTTAGGTTTTATTCGCCACTAGCCACATCTTAATCTCCACCCCGCGGCGTCTGCACCCATCATCTCATCTGTTCAGTTTCCATTCCATCTAATCATACCTACTATAACTGCTATCTGCTTCTACTGTGTTCTACAGTCGTCGTTGTCTTCATGTGATCTATACCAACCATCACCAGGCCTCTTGTAATCCTCAGCTGAGCCTGTATGCCATATATGCCTGCAAAATAGGATATGTGACTGGGATTAGGCACAAGTTGTAGACACACAAAGACGGAGCCATTCGAGCGTGGACAAGAGAGAGTCTACATTTCATTTTCAGTTTAAGCATGAATTCATTCCCTGGCAAGTTAATCCGGCCGTAGACTAGAGAGGTTTCGAAGATCCGACCCTCGCGACAGCCATCTGCCTGAAGCATGGCATAATCTAAACACGCACTTATATGACACAACAGTGTTCGAAAGGGGGGCCTTAATTCGTCTACATATGATGCCGACCGTAGCTCACAACCCAATCTGTCCAGCTGCCGTACAACAGCGATATGCGTTCAAGCAGCAGTACGCTAGCAGTACTATTATCCACTTTCGCTACAAGTGGCACAAATGCAGACAAGACACACACTCAGCACTCGCATCCGGCTGTGGTACATCGACAGGTATGTCGTGTTGCGCCTTCGATGGACGGAATCTCTCAGGTTCTCGTAGAGGCATCAATAAAGTGTCAAAGAAACAGTCTCATTGTCGTCGAAAAAGGAGACTCCTTGATTGACAATGTCATCGTCATGAAGGATTTGACTAATGTGGAGGTATCCATTGAAGGCACTCTACATCTCAAGGATGACTGGGCAATGTGGCGAGAAGTTGGATACAAAGGTGTCCCTATGGTGCAGAACTTGTCCATAGTATGGAGCTATCTCGGTGGATCCAACATCAACGTTCATGGTTGGGGCACCTTCCATGGTCATGGAATTACTGCTTGGCAGGAATATTTCAAGACAAAATCGAGTTTGCGACCCGCCCTAGTCGCTTTTCTTGGCGTCCATGGTGGATCGTACTCGAAAATGAGACACATAGATTCTCCTTTCTGGAACCTCTATTTCTGGGAGTCGAAGCACTTCAAGGTCTTCGAATACCAAGTGGACATCCACGATGGGGGAGCAGGATCCGACACTGAGGCCAAAAACACCGATGGTCTCAACACGAGAGACAGTCATGACATTGAGTTTTCGAACTCGCGTATCTACAACACTGATGACGTGGTTGCTATCAAGGCTGGCAGCACAAACATCCATGTTCACGACATCATCGGAGGCTATCGATGTGCAGGAGTTTCGTGTGGATCAATCGGCAACAACATCACCATTTTTGAATCTGCCAAAAACATTTTGGTAGAAAATATCGAGCTGCGAGACTGTCGCGGTGGTGTGAGGATCAAAGCTTGGGCAGGCAAGCCAGCTGCAATCAATGAACTCTCTGGAGGTATACTGTCTCCTGACAATGCATTCAATTAGTACTGACAGATCAGGTGGTGGTAGCGGGCTCGTGAAGAACGCAACCTGGAAAAACATCAACGTCAAAAATGTCGAGACCGCTATCACGAGTACCTCATTTCCTTCTCATCTCTTCTCGCAAGGCTGACTCACCTAGTTGAAACATGTTATGGCGTCAAGAAGCCTAATTACAACTGTTTCGGAGCACCCACAAAGGTCGTCCTTGAGGATATTCTCATAGTATGTGAGCCGACTGTCTTAGAGCCAACCTAATAAAGTAGGCAAATGTCGTTGGAACAGTCAAGTCGAGATTGCCCTACTCTGACCCTTATGTGGCGAATTATCACTGTAGTGCGTGGCCGTTAGGATGCATCAACATATCGACCGCCAATCTTCAGCTCGAGGAAATTCACAACAAGACCATGAATCCTTCGCATTGTAGTGGTATCAGCCGAGAACAGCTTCCTGATGTCTTGTGTGATTTTCCACTATACACGAAACGGCGATGGAATGGTACCGTGCAGCTATTGCTCGCACCAAAAGTCTATTCACCACTGATCAATGACCCTATCCTACCAGTCGGCTATACTGATGGCATTCCTGCACCAGACGGTCTCTGGAAGCCTCGATACCCGCCGGCACCGGCTGAGTTGGTCTATCATCCCATTGCACAGCCTTCTTGGCCTACAGCTTGGGACGAGGTCATCAATCAGATGAAGTCTCCACCACCATCAGGGTCAGAGATACCGAAGCCGCCAAACTGGGGCGATGGAGATGGCGATGATTCGTCTCCATGATAGCATAGACTGACAGCTTTATAGACACTAATTTCCATTGATCTGGATTGAGCTAATCATTTGAGCACTACTCACGCCTCGATCAAAGCTTTCGTCCAATCCCAACGGTCCCAGACTTTCTTGAAGTCCCGCTCCGTCCTTGAATTCGAATCACCAGTCCATGTTCCCTTTCGCCGCCATCTGTCAACATCGAGTCCGAGTATGGATCCTACAACTTCTCGACCAAACAAGTCATCTCGCGGCCAGCGCTTGTCGTCCTCAATGACATGTCCCATACCACCATTGATGTTGAACCAAACGTGAAAGTACGGCATGTTGGCTGACATCTTCTTCGTAAATGTGTTGTTATCAGTCTTGATTATGGGTCTATGTTGTGCCCACTCCTCATCTGCAGACGAAAGTGCTTCCTCCCAATATCTAGGCATGCTGTCTGTCATTGCATGAGGAATTGGAATGCACTCTATGGCGCAATGACTTTGTCTTTGAGGTCGTGCATTGTTCTCGTAGAACATGGCAGAGTACCCCAACGAGTCGTATAAACGAGTCAAGGATTTCATAAAGTTGCGAATCTCCTGTTGCTCGTCGTCGTCGCACTGCAGGATATTGACTCGGTGCTGTGTTGGAACAATCAAGCAGTGGTACTTTGTCAATGGTGCTGACGGAAGACTCAGAAACGTTCGAGTGCCTAGGGACACGACCGGGGCTATTGGAGGCTCATTGCCATCATTCTTGTGGCATAATGGACATTTGTCCAGAATCCGATTGAGCTTTTGAAACTCGTTGATAGACATGTTCTTCAAGTTTACTTCTTTGTTCTTGATCCGCGTGGCCAACTTGTCAGCATTTTCATCCTGGTAGTCAAGGTCATCCTTGTATCGGGAGTCTTTCGCAATCCTGTCTGCATCACGTCGCGATTGTGCGATGGTTCTGCTTTCTCTTTTTTCCTCTCGTACCAGTTCCTCGACAGTCATGTCATTCTCGTCTTTTTGTAGAGCACGACCTCGAGAATCCATTTCTGGAAGCTCTACAATCAAGTCAGCAGTTGAAGCTTTGTTGTAGTGATGCAAGGCTGCTTGGTACTCTGAATCGAGCTGATCTACGTTAGCAGACTTCGTTAGTTGTGCTTTTAGTAGTTTGGCTTTGAGAGCATTCAAAGAGCCTAGATCAATTACTTTGCCGTTCGAGGCCATTTCGTCTGCCTTGATCTCCTCGACAACCTGTGCATCGTACTTGTATTCAGCTGCATCATGGCGATGATCTCTTGCAAGCCGCTTGGCATACAACGAGCCATCAGGCTTGGCTTTACGAATACCAAGCGTCTTTCTGTCCAATAATTCCTTCTCTTCTTCCCGAGCCTCGTCGTATCTTTCCAAATTACCATACCTTTCAAAGGCTAGATCCTCGACCTCTCTTCCAGACGATCGAGCACTTTCCCTGAGGTTTCGGAGCTTCATCATGCGCCATTCAGAACCTTTGTCACCAATTTCATAAGTGATGGAGACGCCGGTCGTGTCATGTGCCGTTTCTGGAAGATTCTTGTTGTACTCTTTGCTTGACACAGGTGGCGGATTTGGAACCTCATCTTTCTCAGACGTCACTTTCTGACGACCACTTGCCAAGCCGATGATATTCCAACCCTCTTTTTCTGCCTCTACAACCTTAAGATCAACTTTTTTTTCCACAAAGTTAGCCTCGTCGAAAGAATCACAGTCTTCTGTAAATGATCGTGCCTGGTCTGCGGTAGATCTATGCCTTTTTGCTGGCGGAGACATTCGACTTGAAGATTTTCTTCTCATGCTAGTGTCTTGTGAATGTAAGCCAGCAAGGGAAAGGAACAGAAAGTCTATTCAATTACAGACTGCACCTCAATCATGAACGTCGCAGCAATGCTCGGGTCGTGATCGTCACTTTACACAACCTGGACACCTAATGGGTGTCTAGTCGAGACAACACAGAAGGCAATTCAGACACAATGAAATGTTATATGCCAGTCGCAATAGTGTAGCTACCGTGAGGTTTGTCGGGCTTGTGTAGTAGTTATAGTGTATAGATGTACGGAACACGTCTGTTTAGTGAGTACTGGCAGGTGATCACTGATTGTCTTCAGATGATCAGACATTTTGATCATTTCCGCAGTCTCGGCTGCAGTTGCCTGTTGAAGCTGAACCCTCAGTCTTGAACGTTCGCCCGTGAAGAGCCGATCCGTTTGACCATTCGTTCGCTTCTCCACTTCCCCAGTCCAAATCCACACAGAAACACACAAGCATATCATAATAATCCTGTACACAGTCTTTCACCTGATTGACCAAGGCCTGTATGATGGTTGAGCACATCTCAAGCATTGCGTTCGTGCAACACGTTCTCTAGATAGACTGCAGGCAACCTTGCAAACCTTTGTAACACCACGAGCGAGTCCTTTCTCGAGAAAACACAAGCCAAACATGTCTGCTCCATCACTCCTGCGACAATTTGCCGCTCGAGAATTGCACTGTATCAACCTGTCCACTCTTCTAGATCGTACGAATCATGCGACCCCAAAGGCTATACTGGACAGTGCACTGTGGCATGCTACGGAAGAACTACCGACACGACTGGCACATAGGATAGATGATCTCGACAGTCTGCCTAAGCAATTAAGGACGGGTAATGCCAGCGTGGAAACGGTACGGAAATGGTACGTAAAGAGTTTCAACGATTTGCTGGTCTTCAGCGAGAGGCATAAGGACAAATCGTCAGATCAACTGCAGACAGTAGACTGGGAAGATTTGGGACAGTGCTTGAAGACAATAGATAAGCGTCATCAACCTGTTGCGACAACCTTGGCGGAGGGTTTCCACCGGCATCTTTCTGGCACTCCCGAATTGTCTCACGACGACACCCTGCAAAACTTTCTTGAAGTCTTTCATCTTAGTCGTATTGGTATGCGCACCACGAGTTCTCAACACATGACACTGCTGCAGAATCTGGCTAGTGGTGGTGAGAGGCCTGGTCTGGCTGGCATTATAGAGAAGCGGATGTCGGTGCGAGAAGTGCTGAAAAAGGCCAGTGCAGATGCGAGTCAGGTCTGTGTCGACTACTATGGCATCTATCAGGCACCCACAGTCAAGATAGAGATTCCCCATTCCTTGACCACAACCTATATACCGGGATACCTGTGGCACATCACTTTCGAGCTGCTCAAGAACAGTCTTCGGGCAATCGTGGAGACTTATGAGGAGGACAAGTACCAGCCGGTGACAGTCACTGTGTCTCCCGATTCGACCGACAAGGAATTTGTGATTCAGCTCTCGGATCACGGAGGTGGGATTCCAGCAGAAGGCGAGAATGAAGTATGGAGGTACATGTACACCACGGCAGAATCACCCTACTCGCCCGATGAGGTGGAGAACTACATGGTGTCTGCGAGTGAGAGGGCCATCATGGCAGGCTTTGGCTATGGGCTGCCCATCAGCAGGCTCTACAGCCGGTTCTGTGGGGGAGATTTGAAGCTGAAGAACAAGCAGGGCGAGGGCGTGGACTGTTTTGTACATATTCCCAACAAGGTCTACGACTAGTGAGGCATGAACACCACGGAGCGGGTCATTCATTGCCTTCATAGCTGTGTTAATTGTTTGAGAGACTGTACAATACGTCATTTAATGAAGAGTCAAAAATGCAGTTCACAAACGACCATCACGAGCTGACTATTTTCCTATTGCTAGCGATGATGAGAACAAGATTCCACGAGCACGATAGTCCTATACATGATCAATGCATGCCATGATGAATGTCTTGGATGAGAAATGATCATGAGTGGTCGGTCGACATCGATTTCAAGGGATGTTCTAGACCCACAAGATCCACCCGTTGATTGCCCGAGGGAGCTCTGCATCCACGTGATCAGATGAGCTCCGCAGCTCCTGGAGGGAGGATGGCGGGACGGATGCCTGAACCGGGAAGGACTGGGTGCAGATCAGGTGGATCTGCTGGTGAGAAGAAAAAACGCCAAACTCCGCAGCCACTTCCCAAACGGTGAGTGAATGGGCGAGAATTCATTTCCACTCCAAGATCTCTCTTTGTCAACTATTTCTCACGTGCAGCTGCAGGTCCTTGAAGTCTCTGAAACTTCCCAATTCGCTTCCGCTTCCACTTCCCTCCCTCCGACCCACCCACCAACCAGTTCTGCCCTCTCAGTCTCTTACAAAAGTCAGGCACTCCCCTCTGGTCTCTGTCGTCTGCATACACAGTCAGTCTCTTCCAGAACATCACGGCCATTGCAGTCAATCGCTGCAGACAGTCCTTACCACCGAACCAAGCTCCGCCTGCATTCAAGGCGCGCTACTGCCCCACAATCACGCGTCTCGAGACTAATGAGATCTTTCGACGCGACCTCACGGCCCTCCTCGACATTTTGCGCTTCGCCGCTCACTACACAGCATCCCTTCGCCTACAACTGTGGCAACAC
The DNA here is from genome assembly GCA_005281515.1 of Taphrina wiesneri. NCBI lineage: Eukaryota > Fungi > Ascomycota > Taphrinomycetes > Taphrinales > Taphrinaceae > Taphrina > Taphrina wiesneri. The sequence goes on from RHGK01000016.1 coordinate 23,022, forward strand.
GAACAACTATGCGCCCTCATCCAAAGCACAGTTCAAGAAGTCTGTGCGTCCAATGTGTCACACTGACCGTGGGTACAAGCTCGCCACAAGCCTTGCACAACATCGCAACAAGCGTAATCTGAAGGTGCTCCAGAACCGTGGTGGCTCAGAGGAGTTTGAGCGCATCATGGACATCATGGACCGTCGTCAACAGGACCTCTTGCTTGCTCGGGAAGCCAAGCGTCACGCTGCTTCCCAACTGAGCATGGCTGATGAGGAATTTGACGATGAGAATTGCTGTGCAATCCTGCCGGTACAACATGCACAACAGATTGAGCGCGATCGACTACAAGAGCTGCTCGAGCGACAGAAGGAGATTGAAGCTATGGAGGCTGAAATCGAGGAGTACTCGAGACTGGCTGAGGAGGAAGAAGCAAAGATGGAAAGAGATGCACAGGCGGCATTCTCGATGCGACAAGACCAGAACCAGGTCATGCAGAGTGAGTCCAGAGAGCCATGGGATATCAGTGACGAGGATGTCGAGATGTCTGGCTGAGATGGTCGTAAAAAGTTGTGATTCTCATGTATTAATATTGTATGGATTAAAAGAACAAGTGTATGGGAATCGGAATGAGGATGAGGATAAATGCAGATGGTGTCCTGGGTCGTCGCGCCTCGGCAAAGAGACAGAATCAGCGAAGGCTCACGAATGTTAGGTAGAAGTAGGAGGGAGCATTCTCGAGTGAGTCATTGAAAGAAATGCGCTGCTCAGTTGAATTTGCTGCATAAAGTCGCATGGCCATCTCATCGTATTCCTCGTGAAATTGTTTCTACATGACCTGAACGAATACAGGATGATTCACCTTGAGATTGTTTCTTTTTGAGCAGCGTCTGAGTGATAGGGGCAAAGGTCCGGTGGTAGGTGTGAACGCCGGACGTGCATGCTCCAGCGCTCCCGCGTACTCTTTTCCAAAGCAACAACGACTGTCTCTACGAATCAGGTCAAAATGGTGCAATTGCGCGAATTCGTGACTCAACCAGCTCCACTCTCGTTCTACGACTCTTTAGAGAAGCAAGTCCGGCGCTTTACGCTCCCTGAGGGACAAGATGTGGTCAGATGGTATTCTTGCGGACCCACTGTATATGATGCATCACATATGGGGCATGCGAGGAATTATGTGACGACTGATATCTTGCGTCGCCTGATTAAAGAATATTTTGGGTTTCAAGTCAAGTATGTGCAAAACGTGACGGACGTGGATGACAAGATCATTGTCAAGGCGAGGCATAACCTTCTGTTTGAACAGTATAAAAAGCGACATGCCACAGATTGGAAGGCACAAAGACACAAAATTGAAGCCTGGTGGACAGCATACAGGAAGAAACACCTGGGACATGTTGACATAGGGGCAGCATCCTGGGCAGCAAACGTGCCACAACCCAGAGACATTGCGACGTTCCCGAAAGATCAAATGGCTATCGATACGTTGACAGTGTCAGCAAGCATATTGAACAGCCAAACTCCACAAAGTAGTGATCAGTACCTGGATCCACTCAAAGACATCATCATATCTGGCATAGACACTCCTGACCAGGTCATCTCGAACGAAGACATCTTTCGATCATCCAAAAACTTGACGACGTACTGGGAGCAGAAGTTTGACGAGGACATGAATCATTTGAATGTGCTTAGGCCTGACAAGGTTGTGCGCGTGACTGAGTTCATGCAGGCCATCATTGACTTTGTGCAAGACATTATCAAGAATGGTTTTGCGTACGAAGCGAATGGTTCAGTCTACTTTAACGTTGCTCACTTTATCGCATCTGGACACGACTATGCCAAGCTGAAGCCGTCCACCATGTCTGCTTCCACTGATGCACTATTGGCAGAAGCTGAAGGTTCACTTTCCTCACAAATTTCTCAGGCCAAAAAGTCGCAACGCGATTTTGCACTGTGGAAAGCCAGCAAGGCCGGCGAACCGTACTGGCAAAGTCCCTGGGGAGAAGGCAGACCCGGTTGGCATATCGAGTGCTCTGCAATGGCATCATGCGAATTTGGTTCCAGCATGGACATACATTCGGGAGGAGAAGACTTGACGTTTCCGCATCACGACAACGAACTGGCACAATCCGAAGCAGCACATGGATGTCATGAATGGGTAAGATATTTTCTACATACTGGTCATCTACATATACACGGCATGAAGATGTCAAAATCACTAAAGAATTTCATTACGATTGAGGAAGTCTTGACAACTGGCGGTATGACTAGCAGGACGATGCGATTATTATTTCTAAGTGGCAAATGGAGGGGTCGAGTGGACTACAATGACGACTTGATCAAAGGGGTGCGTGCGACTGAGCAGAAATTCAGCGAATTCTTCGTACAATTCAAGGCTCTGATTGCCAGCAGCTCAAATGCCAATGCACAGGACCAATCCTTGGAGAGCAGTCTGCAAAAGTGTAGAGACGACGTAGACGCAGCCCTGGCCAACGACTTCGAGACACCTCAAATGCTGGCATTCCTACGCGATCTGCTAAGTGAAGCAAATAAGACGTTGTCAATAGAACAACCACCAGTCAAAACTCTCCTCGAGGTCACCGATTACTTTACACGACTATTCGAAATTGTAGGTATTGACGCTGCGGAGGATCGAATCGGCTGGCAATTAGAGTCGCAGAATGAATCACTGTTACAAGAAGTACAGCAGGTTGCCGAGTATCGTCAGGAAATCAGGGAGATTGCCATCAAGCCTTTGGACAACTCGAGTAAGGCTACACTAGACGACATCATGACACGTTTCGGCGATTTGGCCATTTCCACACCAGAGCTCGTCGAATTCAGAACAAATTTGGAGGCACTACTTTCCTCCTCGACATGCACGAAAGAGGCAATCATGACTGATCTCGATAATTTCAGAGATTACACGTTGATAGGCATGGGCATAGCGCTAGACGACAAGAAGGACTCATTCATACTAAAGTCGGGCAATAAAGAGGACTTGATCAACAAGAGGGAACAAAAACTACAAGAAGCCCGAGACAGGGCGGCGAAGAAGGAAGAGGCTCGCAGGAAAGAGGTGGAACAACTTGAGCGTGGAAAAGTGCCCGCATCGGAAATGTTCAAGAGCGACGCGCAGTACGTGAAATTTGACGATAAAGGAATACCGACTCATGTCCGCGACGCGGAGGGACAGGAATCCGCAATCAGTAAATCACTGTCGAAAAAACTCACGAAAGAGTACGGTGCCCAGGAAAAGTTGCACAAAAAGTACAATGATTGGCTTGCATCTCGATAGCGTATGCACGTACAACTCCAATCATTCTCCTTTGCCGTCGCCCTTCATCAACATTCTTCTTTGTTCTTGATGCATGTCTAGGTCTCTTGTTGTCCATTTTCTCGAGCACTCTGTACCGACTCATCATCACCGTGGCCCATCATCTCCCTTGCGACGAGATACGCTTCTCGTTCCGCACTCAACACGGCAACCAACAAATTCCATCCGTGTCGCTGTACTTCCTCAACTTGTTGCGTGAGATAGCCAACCGCCTCATCAAGTTGTCCTCTGACCGCGGCCTCGTCGTGACGACGTAGTGCTTCACGGACAAGAGACTCGTATTGATCCAACTTGCCCATGACTTTCATGAAAAGTTCCGCGCCACGGGATAGTGCAGTGACATGTGTCGTGTCGACGTCAATCGCCTCATTCAAGGCCCGAATCGAAGCCGTACACGCTTCCGTCGTCGGACGACGCTGCAAGTCCCGCACCTCTGAACGAACCCGTGCCAACTCTTCTTTTCGCCGGGCTTCGCCCGCGTCGCGGTCAAGGACTTGCCGTTCATCAGTCAATTGTCGCATCCGTCCCCTCAACGTCTCGAGTTCCTCGTCGATACGCGAAAGACGCAGTCGATGGTCGTCCAATTGCTCAAGAACCCCCGCTTCCGCGTCCTTGAGCGCACTAATCTTTTCAGAGACGTGATTGGCGTCTTCACGAAGACTCAACTGAACGACGACCTCTTCTCGATGACGAGACAGGGTCGCGTCGTGTGTCGTGCGGAGGTCCGTCATTGTAGCGAGTAAGTGTTTCCGAAGAATGCGCACGTCGCCCACGCCATCCAGCAGACTTTGTTCATGCGCGTCCACTAGAGTACGTAGTTGAGACTCCAGCAATGTCGTGGGACTTTTTTGTGATGATGCGGTTCGTGGTGGTTGTGGTGGTGTCAGTGGAGCAGTGAGGTGTGTGCGGTTTAGAGGGGCGAATTTTAGTGTTGACAAGTGCATTATTTCCTCCGACACGTCGTCGTCGACTTCTTCCCCGTCGTTCGACATGTAGAGTTTCGTGACTACAAAGGGATGCAAAGACGACCTTCAAGCAATTGTACTTGTAGTAGTTGTAAACTGACGATTCTCGAGATGAGGTTTTGTGGAGTGTGGAGCCTGAAGAATTACTAAGGTTGTCATCGTCCACTCTACTGATACTTCTAGCTATCGTGATTACTGTACATTGTATACATTCTCGTCATCAGACGTGACCATAAAACGCCGTGATGGTGTCTGCTCGTACACGTTCACTGCTAGCTGTCGTCATACATTGTTCTGTACTTGTCTGTGGACTCACTTCACGGTCTTGTACCGCGTCACACGTTGGTGATGCGAGCAGATCGTGATTGGCTTTTGTGAAAAGATTGCCTGACTTGCGCTTCCGTGGTCTGGGCAATAAGGCAGTAGATAGGCGACCAGAGCGCAGAGCTCTGCTTGTTCGAGGCTCAATTACATAGTCTCCCAGTACTATTTCACCATCTTGGAGTATGCTGCTCATGCTGACAGCATTGTTGGCCTCGCTTGCAGACGTGAAAGTTGTTTTCAACGTGGGTACGTCTGTCATCGAGATGGTACTTGTCCGAATAGGGGAATCAGTTTCGACAAAGTCGAACTCAGTGAACCGTGATGAAGGAGCACTATGATTTGTGTCCTGCTCGGTCTGCAGAGATCTCGTCTCCGAAAAGGAAGGAGTCGTGATTGCCTGAGGACCGTGGTCAGATGACTGGCGCTTCCTGCGTCTCTGTGGTACTGTGGAAGGCATACGCCCAGATCTCAGGGCTCTAATTCGCCGAGGCTCAATTACATAGTCTCCGGAGATCACTTCGCCATTTACAAGCAGGCTCCCCAGGGAAAGCTCGGATGGTTCAGCTGGATCAGCATCAGGAAGTTCATTTTTGGTCTGCTGAGGAGGTGTCGATCGGTTTACTACTGGACAAGCCTGAGATGAAGGAGCCATCTCAATGCTATTGTCGCACAGTTCAGCAGGGGCAATATTGATCACTTCTAAAGCCGTGGTCGGAGTTCTTTGGCTACTAAGTCGAATGATGGATGTCTGGTACTTTTGTAACGATGGAGTGCCAAGATCGATGAGGTCGGACGATGAGCTGGTCATGACAGAACTGCTTCGCGTAATGCTTGGAGTTCCGAGGAGAGGAGTCAAGGCGTCGTCCGCTTGCTCAAGCTGATTGCAAGGTATTGCTTTCTCTTGTGGCAGCGACCTGGAACGAACCTTCCGCTTCCTCATTACAGGTCTACATGCTGGGGTTGAAGCTGGAGCGTCACTCTTTGCCAGAATTTTTGTGCAAGAACTGATGATCGAGACGACGGGCGTCGACTGAATCGTGCTTTTGTGGCTCTGAGGCGAGTCATTCGCAGTAGAGGTTATCACCAGCTCAGACGTGACTTGCATAGAGCTTCTCAATTTGCGCTTGCGAATAATGCAATTGCCAAGTAATGTTTCATCTGGCAGAAGCACCACAGATATTGGTAACTGCTGTGGTGGCGAAGGTCGAGCTGTGGCCACAAAATCTACTTCTGCGGCGACAAGCTTGTCAAGCATGATCTCTTTTGTGTCTTCTTTCTCGAGAGGCAGTGTCATGCAAAGATCCACGCTACCCGTGCTTCGCCGTGTGCTTCGTCTCACGTAGTTCGCCTTTGGATCGCACGAAGCAGGAAATTTGAAAATGTAGGCTCTGAACTTTGCAGCACTACCTATCATGGAGACAGGAAAGCTTTCGACCAATCTGAGTTGTCCTGGAAAGTAGAGTTCCTTCATATAACTGTCCAGATGTTCTACATAAGACTGCACAAAGGCGACTGTTGTAACAGTCTTTGCCGCTTGCCAATTCTTGGAAACTAGCCTTCCGACAGCTTCTCTTGCGTCGATATTGATGCCCTCCCAAAAGGAAAAGATATGACTAATGCCACTATCGAGCTCCGCCAACGACTTCAGCGCGAGGATATCATTGTGATGTACACAGGTCCTGATCTGTAGATCTATAGGCAAGACGCGGTCGATTACAGTCTGGCTTTTTCGATGTTTTATCATGTCAAACTCGACTCCAGATACTTGTGCTGCACCAGCCTGCAAGGCATGCAACATTGGTCGTCCAAGACCAGATCCAACGTCCAAAAAGTGCGTCTTTGAGTCAACAGCCATGGCATGCAGAATCTTGTCCAGATCGAGCCGAGCGACACTACCAGACATACCGATGATGCCAGCATCACCCCCAATACCACGCTCGACTCTGTTGATCTTCCTGTATAGATCCTCGCTGTTCGTGGGCATAATCGTGGGCGTTTCCAGAAAAGTCGCGTAATCTCTCGCGTAGTTGTGTCTCGCACATCTCGAGGACATTCTCGCCTCTCGGTTCATTAGTACCGTGGTCATATTGACCTATGTATACACAAAAAAAATTAGGCCACGCAGAATTCATTGCTTGCAAGCATACAGCCTGATGCCGTGCGATAAGATATGCATCTGCTTTAGCTTTTTTCGCAGTTTCGCCCGTGCAAACGAGCCTCAGATAGATGAATGCATGTCGAGGAATAGACGAGGCTTTCTACGGATCGATGGATGCCTCAATATATCCCATACCTTTCTAGGCTGGGTGTCCTCAGAGCATGTATAGGCACTGACAGGGACCGTGTGTTGATGGCTGGGCAGTGAAAAATGAATGGACACGGAAATCCTGGGATGTGGAGAAGGATGAGGTCTCAGAGGATTTCCACTTTGGGCTCATCCTCCCGCTCTTCCACGCTACTCACAAACCATCACACAGCATCCATACAACAGCATATCCTCCGGTGCTCGTTGAGCTGCATCGTCTGCTACCTCCTTGGACCAGTGAAGGATTGGACAGTCAAGTATCAAGGGGACATCAACTAAATCACAAATCAATGTTTCGCACAACAGCCGTCAAGGCAGTATCCTATAAACGAATATGCTCGATAAATTCATGCCGCACAGTATCAACCAAAGGTCCTATGAAGGCAACCATCGATCATGACCAACATCCGACACACAAAGGCAAGGACGAGGACGTCCTTGAGCACGCTCGCGAAGTAGCGAAGGAAGTGGCCGCTGATGGCCGAGATCCAAACAAGGAAGTCGTCTGGAGCGATTCACAACGACCCAGACAGGCGGCTATGGTCGGACCAAGATTCGAACAGACTGACTTTTCACGACAACCAAGACCACAACCTGCCATCGAATTGATTGCTAAACAGCCCATTCGCATGGAGACGAGTAGAGTCGTGTCTTGCAACGGTGGTGGTGGTCCATTAGGACATCCGAAAGTCTACATCAACCTCGACAAGGCTGGAGAGCCGAATGTCTGTCCATACTGTATGTTCTCGGTCATCCAGGTGGAATGAGCTTGGTGAATGACGGCTAATGACGATAGGTGGAATCAGGTTCCAGATGCAAGCACATCGAGCGGAGAAGTTGGAAGCAGTGGGTGGAAACTAGGACATCTAGTATGGATTACTTTGTGCCTTGGTTGGGCATATTATATAGGGTTTAGTTAACTTTGCAAGCATATTGTATCGTGGAATTAGTCTCATCACACTATTGCACCAAGACGTGATCAGTCGTGATCACTCTTGCATTTCCAGACGTAGACAACTCCATCGTCTTCACCAATGACTTGCCTCTAGTTGATTTTATTCTTACGACCAATGTCCGAAAGACCCTCAAATTCCGCATCGGTCAACATCAAAGCGTCGTCTGAACCTGCGCAAGCTCCAAAAGAAGGAATTACCGCGCCTTTTCTGGTCTTTGGCTACGGAAGTCTGATATGGCGTCCTCCTCCGCACGTAGCTAGACGTATACCGGGATACATCACAACACACTACAGACGGTTCTGGCAACTATCAGAAGACCATCGTGGGACTGTGGACCATCCCGGTCGTGTCGTCACGTTGGTCCCTAAATCACGATACCGCTCCATCACCGCCTCCCTCTCTACCCCTTTTTCTTTTTCTTCTTCTATTATTCCCGCCGGCAACGTTAAATCCTCGCCAGGTGAAGGAAGGGAAGGGGAAGATGAGGAGCGGTGTTGGGGAGTAGTATATGAGATTCACCCTACCTCGGCGGAGGAAGTCAAAGAGTACCTCACCATCAGGGAAATAAACGGGTACTCTTGTCTCTCATTACCCGTGCACACGACTGAAGGCATCCTCTCGTCGTCCGTGTACATTGGCACGCTGGACAATCCTCAGTTTTCAGCCGTCGCGGATGATCAGGACGGGTTAATGGAGGTCGCGAGACATATTAAAGGGGCTGAAGGACCAAGTGGACGCAACGAGGAGTATTTATTGAATCTAGGTCTTGCATTGGCTGCCATACAGAAAGAGATTGCCGCAAGTGACTCGGCAATACATGGAGACGAAGATGGCTGCGGCGATTGGTATATAGAAGAGCTCATCAGACTCGTCAAGACCATATCACGAGGGAATTGCTAGAAATGCTTAGATATCATAGAAAAACGCCATCGCTAATAAAATACGCTTGCTGTGTTGATGCTACAACGTTATGGTTTTTTGATTTGTGAATAGGTGCCTCCCGCAAACCACTTCCCATCGTCCTTCTTCTTGAGCGCATCGACATTTAGACTCGGCAATTCGATACCCTGGACGGAACTGAAGCTCAAGGAACTTTGCATGCCACTGACACTCGATCCGCCAAGTGACGGCAAACGCAGCGTGGCATTGTCTGGACGATTCGAGAGGAGTGCTGAAGGACCAGTCAATTGGCCTCCCTTCATCTTCGCTTTTGGTAACCTTGCTCGTGTCCGTTTGTCGATGGTAGGAGCACGAATGGACGACGAAGATCCAATCATGCCCATTCCCTCCGACTCATCACCATAACCGACTTCATTCTCCTCCTTGCCAAATGCCATTCTGTTCCTCAACTTTTGAAGCTCTGTTATGGCATACTTCTCTTTTGCTTTCCGGACCTTTTTGCCTCCTCGTCGAGACTTGGCCGGATCATCTGGCGCAGGCAAAGCTTTGACGTCCTTCAAGTCAGGAGGTTCACTCAACTTGTCCATCTTTTTGAGTAACTCGTCCTTGAATTGTAGACCCCTCTCACCGGAAGGACTCTCGTGTACGGAATCGATGCGGGCGGCCAAAATGACTTTGCCGGATATTTGTCTTTGAGCTTGTTTACGCACATCTTCCGGAACAGATTGTACCAATTCGCAAAAATACAAGAAGCCTTGAGCTTGACTTCCGATCTTGGAGAATCCGTTCATGATGCCTTGTTTCTTGCCAAGAGATGGAACATTGCAGCTCGGACATTTGGCTAGGCCAGTGACTCCACCTGCCTGACCTATGAGCTTCGCAGCGCATAAAGGGCCGACGATTTTCGTGACGTTGGGAGCAATCGTCTCTATCCTTGACTGCACGTAGTTGATGATCTTGCTCTTTGCAGTGTCCAAGTCGAGCGCGATTCCACACGCCTGATCAATCTCAGCCAGCTCCTCATCAGTCAACATTCTTCCGTCCGTAGTGGTTGCAGTCACAGCGATAGACATAGCCAGCGAATTCGAGACAATTTCATTGAGCTTCAGGTGTACGAGGTCCGAGTTGTTCCCTATGGCGCGGACAGTTCTAGAATACTGTAGAGGATGAAGCACAATCTTTTCAAGTTCTGGAAACCTGATCGCATAACGTTGCTTGATGAATTCCACCACTCTTTTGATCTCGTCGTCTATTTCCATGCTTATGTCGTTGGCTCTGATGATGAGCATATATTCGGGATCGGCCTCGATAATGCCCAATATGCGGCGCTGCTGTTTGCCAGAATATTCGTCAATTTGGTGCAAGACTTCTTGCATATTGCGACCATGAAGTAATCGTCCCAAGGCATTGCCGTTCTCGTGACTCTTGTCTCCTGCTTCCGCAGAATGTCCACTTTCTCCACCACTCTTGAGCGCTCGTCCATTCAGAGCCTCTTGTTCTTCGTCAATCTCGATGTCCTCTCCTTGAGATTTGTTGCCTTCTTCATCAGAGCCGTCTGCGAGATCTGCAAGCAAGTCATCAAGATCTGACATGACTCAGTTTTACGACTAGTGGGCAGACAACTGATGCGAGACCAGCGGATAGGGCACAATGATCTCAGCGATCCGATGTGATGTGTATATCTATATATATATATATATATATATATATATACAGTTCGATAATATTGCGAGAATCGGTTCAGTTTGTTGCAGTTGGTGGCAGACAAGCACCAGATCCGAATTTGTGGCTGATGCCCATATTCAAACTTTATTTCAACTTCAGAGTCGATTTCGTCCAAAGTACAGCAGCAGCAGCAGCAGCAGCAGCAGCAGCAGTTCATTCATTGACACTTTTGCTGGATCAGACAGCTTGTACACAACATCGTCAATTGACAATCTGGTCATTATATTAATCTACAAGCAACAAATACTTTTTGTCAAGAAGGACTCTAATCCGTCCTCGCCTTTTTCTTCTGTGGCCCACCCTCAGCCTCGTCGTCCTCTGCTGCATCATTCTCATCCCCTGACTCAATGTCTACACTGCCGAGATCACTGTTATCCTCGCTATCCACGTCTTGGGCATCAGTCCAGGTCTTGAGAGCATCCGGATAGACCTCATCCGCCAGGATCAGGGCCACCTCCTCGCCCTGCAGGAACACATCGTCTTCTCCACCGGTCCAGGCAAAGAATGAGAAGAATGATGGCCGACCTCCGTCTGGTTGTGCAGTGATGTCCTTCTTCCATTTGATATCAATCGGCTTGGACGTGTACTCCTGGTCGTTCTCATCATTGTGCACGAAGCTCTTGGATAGAACAAAGTGTGATGACTCTAAAAAGTCGTTTTCTTCGAAAGTCATTGAGATGCTGAAATTCCTGGGATCATCATCATCTCTCGTGACTTTCAGACTTTGCAGATGATCTATGAGTTTCGAGTCCTCCAGATTGAATAGTTCCTCGAGTTCTTCCTTCTCCTCGATGACCGTGACCCAGAATTTTGGAATTTGATCGAGCAGAGGGTCCCGCTCGGTATACAGTGGCTTGTACAGCTCCACTTGTTTACGAAGCAGTTCTTGCTCAGCCTCATGGAAGCGAGACTCCAGGGAATGGAGGTTGGCGAAGACCTCTGGTGGTACTATAGGGCTGTGATTGGTGTCTGACATTGTTCTCTTTTTCTGTTGAATTGGATCTACAGTCGCTACAGTCTCCAACAACAATGATTGAGATGATGATGAGACTTATTTCACTTCTGAAGTTCAAGTTCATTCAACGGCAAGAGTGGAGACTCCTCGTATCTTGTCGGGTCCAGCACATTCACGTGTGAGGATGACTCCATACTCTGAATTCCACACTCAATTGCAGCGTTATTGCAACTTGTCTACTTGTGAAGCTCTGTACTGGTTCTGCGCCCGGGAAACAATAGACCCAAAAGAAAGAATTAGCATGTCTGTTACGAAAGAAGAGATCGATGACTTGGACGACCTTGATGACCTCCTCGACGACTTTGACGAGTCCGCGTTACCGGCAGAATCTGTAGCGCCTCAAGCACCGACAGCCAAGCATGCAGACGACAAGAACAAGCTTCCAAACCTCGGGTCTGATGACTTTGCAAAGCAATTACAGAACGGTATGGAGGATTTGATGAAAGAATTGGATACTTCCCCAGCCGCTCGTGCAGACTTTGAGCAACTCATGGCACAAATGAACGCTGCCACGTTGGACACTACTCCTCAAACGACCACATCATATCCCAATAATCCAGCCAAGGCAGCATCTAGCACTGCTTCCAAGAATTTCCAAGAAAGTATTGAAGCCAATTTACAGAGGATGAAGGCTTCTGAATCACAGATCAAAGAGGATGGTGCGGCAGCGACAGACGAGGACAACTTCATGGCAGAAATGATGAGACAATTCCAGGAATCAGCTGGAAGTGAAGGCGGGGGCGACTTCAGCCAAGTACTGGAAGGAATGATGTCGCAGCTCATGTCGAAAGAGATACTGTATGAGCCTCTGCTAGAACTGCATCAGAAATACCCAACTTGGATCGCTGAGCACCCGAAAGACGAAAAGATAGAGACGTACAGGCAGCAATCTGCACTAGTGGCCAAAATAATATCCAAATTCGAGGACAGAGAGTACCGTGACGAGGATGCATCGAAGAAAGAGGAAGTCATGGAGCTGATGAGTCAAATGCAAGAACTGGGGAGCCCACCGGCCGCAATTATGTCTGAGGACATGGGCATGCTCGATCCTGGCAAGATGGATGGAGATTGTAGCATCATGTAGGTGCCTTTTGCATTCCGTGTACGATAAAGTTTATTCTACAGCATTGAGATTGTACATCTACCATCATTATCCGATACCAGCCGATCCATCGTTCATAATTTAGATGCATATTTCGTCTTGAGTCTACTGTCCTTACTGAACTCTGCGCTCTTACCCTCTGGATTCTCACGTGTTCCAGCGACATTGACATCAGACAAGGCTTCCTGCATGACTGTCGCGAGATGTTGCCCGCTCTTGTTCCACATGTACCCAGTCACGAGACAGCGACTATTTCCTGCCGCTAATGCTTGCGTGTCGTACGTGATCCACTCTTCACTCGCATCCTTACTCTTGATTCGTCGTGCCTTTGTGGCTCGATTCGCATGAAACAAGGCAGAAGCGGCGGTACTGGGCGATGATGGCGAGCCGAGGGACTGGTGGATGATCATAGAGTGGTCGAGGGAAGCGACATGACCGAATGTCAATTCACTGGTAGCGAGGTGTGCATTTGTTGCGGTGAACAGAAAGTTTCGGTCTGACGAGTACATCAGAACCACTGCCTGAAAATTGTGCGTCTTGTTGCTAATCTCGTAACGAGAACGGAAAAAATGAAGTTGTCGTCTTTCGTTGACGTTTTCCTTCTTTGCGTTGATTTCGTCCATAGGAAACTTGCGGTAGTTGATGGGCATCTTCCAGTACGATTTGAATTCGTGAAGAGCAGGTAGATCGACGTCCGGATTATGCGGCAAATTCGTAATGTCTGCGTATTTAGGATACCAAGAGTCCGTGGGGTATGGCAGACCGTGCCTTATGCTTGGATCTTCTGCCTCTAGTTGAGCCGCAAAGTCACGCTTGAAGTTTGCAAAGGATGTGTAAATGACCTTGTCAAATTGTATGGCCTCTGTGCGTCTTGTAGCATAGTTTCTTCCCGTGCGGACCTCAAAAACATTATAGACAATCCGCTCTTGACTGTTTCCGGGCCTTAGGAAATAACCATGCGTAGAGTGCACGTCGAAGCCGTCAGAGACAGTCTGGCATGCAGCCCAGACAGTCTGAGCGATGACTTGACCTCCATAGAGTCCATGCGGGTCAGTTCGCTCCAGGTCAAATGTAGGTATCCATCCCAACTCGCGAGCTATGAACCGTTTCGGCCACTCGAGGGATTGTGGGTCGTCGATCGTATCGAGTGAGAGGATGGACTCTACATCAAGCGCAACGTCTGGTAAAGACATGAGTGATGTTTGATTTCGACCAGTTCTAAATTGAATCAGGCCGAAAGAGAGTTGGTCCTTCTGTGCAGCCTTCTGACTGGTATTGACAGATTACGACAGTGTCCTAGGCTGACAGAAGAGACACTGCGTGAAGTTGAGGTTGCCGAGGCACTCATACAATGAGCAGCACAAGATTTCCCCGGAAATCAACAGAACTTGGCCTCAACAGATGGGGTGGAGCCGCACTAGCATCGGGATTGCCGAGCTGATCAACTTCTTCAGTGATCAGATCTGATTTGATCACGAGTTCGGGTGCACAAACGGCAATCGCAACCAACATTTCACCTTAATTATGAGATCAAGCTTAAGCTTGATAATAAGCTTCTGCTCGTTGCAACGAGGTACTGTAGGACCCAGTGCTCATTGTCACCTTCAGCATCGAGAAAGCCTGGTTGACAGTGCAAATATTGCTAAACAAATCTTAAGCTGAATCGGGTGCTTGTCGATGAGATGGAGTCAGATCTAGCTCGACTCATGTATTGATGATAACAGCTTTCAAAATCCCATTCCTCCGACTACGCCAATCACGCCGCAGACGTGCTAGAATTTGCATCATGTTTCTATTGATCATCATAGGCCTTGGGCTGCTGTTGCCTGTATATCTGGTCTACAAACCTCCACGCTTACTGATGACAGCTTTTCAGTATAAATGGCCTGAAGTGCTCTTCTATGTACCGACACAGGAGAATATTATTGCTCTGACAATTGACGATACACCAAGTCAATATACGCAAGAAATACTGTCAATTCTTACGGAAAACAAAGCTACGGCCACTTTCTTTGTTATCGGCACCCAAGCACGAAGCCAAGATGCGCGAACTACACTATCTGAAATTGTAGCACAGGGTAGTGAGCTTGGCAATCATGCCATGTTTGATGAGCCATCACGAACCTTGACTGCGAAAAAATTCTCTGAGCAGGTCGAGGAGGTGGATGCAATCATTAAAGAGACATATGAAATTGCAGGCAAATCCAGAGAATGGAAGTTTTTTCGTCCAGGGTCAGGATTCTTCTCCAAGGTCATGCTCGGTTCTCTACAGAGCCTTGGCTACAGTTTGATATTGGGCGATATTTATCCTCACGATCCACAAATCCCCTATGCGTGGATCAATGCGAAACACATTCTTTCAATGGTTCGTCCTGGAGGGATCATCATCTGTCATGATCGTCGAAGTTGGACGTTGCCTATGCTTCGACAAGTCTTGCCAGAATTGCGACGTAGAGGCTACAAAGTGATGAGCGTGTCCGAACTAGTCACCTACGGTAAATGAGCCTATAACCATCGCATTTCACGATCTCAAGAATGCATATATCGTCAACAATCGAGCCTAGCCATTCGTGACAATCGTCACATATGAACAGTATTGGGACAGTACTGGAACAGCGACCTCGATGCTGATGCAAAGGTTGTGTTCTGACTGAAATAGAAGTCAACTGCCGGCGCCACTCGCTACCAGATGCCCGGAGGAAATCGAATGCGAAATTGCGGGGTTTATACCGGATTTCTCGAGACTCGCTGGCATACATTGGTACATCTACTTGTACGTACCTGACCACAGAATCGCAGAAAGAAGACTGTATCCTTGCAGCGCTAGTGTGCAGAGACCTCCACTTCTTGTGGCGGCCAATCCTCAAGACAAGCTCATGGCTGCACTACCTTTTCCATTGCAAGCTCCACCCCTGCCACAAACAGATGTGCTCTCTTATCTCTTCGACAAGCCCGCAACAGATTATGCTCCTTCCACAGTCATTTTCCAGGACGATAGCTCCCCATCAAGATTGACGTGGCAAGACCTGAGATTTCAGCTTCGAAGAGTGGGCAATGGCTTAAAAACAGAGGCCAAGATCAAGCCAGGCGATAGGGTTATGATCTTAGCAACGCATGGACTTCATTAACCAGTCATCTTCTATGGCATTCTGTGCGCTGGAGCTGCTATAGTGCCAACCCCGCGCTGCTTGTTGGGTATGTTAGGAAATACATCACGAGTACAGGCTCCAGGACAATCTTTGTCGGCCCACAATTTACAGCCACCTCACAAGCACTGCAAAAGAAGTTCCCGGACTGGAGAGTTGTCGAAATCAGTCCCAAAGGCATCACCGATCCTGGCAACTCTTCTCTTAAAGACTATCTGGACTACGGTGAAAATTGATTGGCCTCTGGGTGACAAACTAACGAGTCGACCGCAATGAAATGCTTCAGTAGTGGTACCTCTGGTCTACCAGAGGGATGCATGTTGTCCCACGCAAACATTGTCAGCAACCAACATATCCATTATTACGGCATTTGGCCGGCAGACAGTTCTCGAGAAATTAGTGTCGGGGCATTCCCACCGTTCCACGCTGCAGGGATCTTTTCGTCCATGACCAGTCCTTTGTATAGAGGTGATCTACAGGTCTTGATGAAAGTCTTTGACTTGCAGGCATACCTGCATCTGATCACAAAGTACAAGCCTACAGAACTTGGCATGGCACCTCCTGTAGTCCTAATGTTGTTACTACAGAATAGGAGACGTTGGTGTCGCTGATGCACGGGGACGACTTTTCATCGTAGACAGAATCAAGGAATTGATCAAGGTGTCTGGCTACCAGGTTGCGCCTGCCGAGTTGGAAGGCATAGTCCTGACTCGTCCAGACATTGATGATGCTGCCGTGATTGGCGTGCCATCATCCAACAACGTCTCTGAACGGCCGCGAGCGTACTTGGTCCTTCGACCTGACTCAAAGCTGGCACAACAACATCCAGAGTTGAGCCGAGAGCAGATCCACTCTTGATTGAATGCACAGATAGTGCCATACAAGCGCCTGACTGGGACATCAAGATCCTGAGGCTGGATCGAGGGGAAGTGATACCAGAGTCGCCGATCGAGTGGCAAGATTCTGCGGCGGTCGTTGAGAGACGAATTTGCAGTCGCAGCGAAACTTTAGTCGTAGAAGCCACTTCCGTCTCTCCCGTCCCATCCGCGTCCCACTTGACCTCCACAGATCAGTCACCTGCATCTTTACATCTATTCCTTCTTCTGATTCTCCTGATGACACTGCATTCGTAGGGTACTTTAAGCAGGCGTCTGTCACTCATTGAAGAGGTACATGTAAGCATCGTGCGATGATGACCTTTATCGCGCGCCGATTTCGCAATGAATATTGGTCAGACACACTACCCGTCTCGATCCTGACGTACCACCTGCTAGCGACCGGTTTCATCACGGGAATACTGGATGCAACGACGTACGCTGACTTCGGGACATTCACATCAAATCAAACGGGAAACGTGGTGCTGTTGGGCATTGGTGCACTCAAGGTGAGTACTTTGGCGGCGGCGGTGGACATGGTCGACGTGGGGACGAGTCTGGCATCAATGATGATCACGCTCTTCATCGCAGGACAGTGCGTGATGCGTGCCCCTCTGATGACGGGCCAGTCGCGCTGGTGGGCCATCACCACGTCGACGTACCAGACCATCACAGTCTTGCTCGTCCCCGTCCTCACGTCGACACGCGTCATTGCGATCGATGCCTCCTGGAGTTGGTTGATTATCCTCCTGCTCGCCAGTTCTGCCGGTGCACAGGTTGCCATGGCCAAGCAGTTTCGCATCCAGGAGATTCCGACGGCCATGTTGACGAATCCCTTTGCTGATTTACTCACTGATCCCCATCTCTTCAGCCTCACCCTCACAAAGTCCAGTAATGTGTCCCGGAACAGGAGGGTAGGGTATATCTCCCTCTTCATCCTCGGAGTCTTTGTCGGTGCCGCACTACACAAGTCTTCAGGCTCCGAAAGCGTCTTGTTTCTAGCCGGTGGTTTGAAGGTTGCCGTCACCATTTCCTTCTTGTTTGTGCCACGGGAAGTCGAGCGAGATGCGAATGTCGATCAACACGCACGAGATGTTGAATGCAAGGTCGGAACATGATGATCCGATGGTCAATGAATGAAACGAAGGAATGAATGGATGAATTGAATATACTTGCAATGCCAATGCTACTAAATGTCATGATTATACAGATCGATGGAGAGGTCAAGAAGGTCGTGATCAGCTCTTGATTTTCTTCTCGGCACTCTCGCCAACGCCAAGGACTCGTTCGTTCATGGCGATGGCACCCTGTGGATGCTCAGCCAATGCCTCACTGGTCCGTTTTGCGGTGTTGTTTTCCGACATGGTTTGGTTGAGCTTGGATGGTGCTCGGAATTGAGTGCTGCCTGTTCTCATCATAGGCGCAACGCTTCCGGTAATTGCGTTACCCATGCGCCGCAATGGTGAGGCATTCCCCGCGATCGGACTTTCCACAACAGGATTACCGCCTGCGCCAGGTCGTTTTATCGGAGTTGACCGAGTGTGATCGGCCAACCCGCTTTTCGGAATGGATGGACTGGAGATCTTAGGATCAAATGGAGCGGGCGCTGCAGTAGGTAGTACAAGCGTTCGCGAGTTCATGAACGAAGGTTGATAATTTGGGGGAGGTTCCGCAGCTCCATCGATAGCCGCATGTATGGGTTCACCTTCGAAGACTGGCGGGGGAGGTCGACTATTCTGTGCTGGCAGTGCTTCGGGAACAGCGAGAACTGTGCTCTTATCTTTCTCCGCTTGACGCAATGCATGTAAACGTTTTGCCTCCGTCTGTGTCATGGTCATCTGTCTTGGACCTGTTTGTGGTGGGGGTTGTGGTGCGACTTTTCGTCTTATGAACTCACTTGGAGGCATATACTGGTGATCGGAATTATCCGACTTGGACGCACCATTCAGAATCGAAGTACTGTGCTCGGGAGAACGAACCATCGAATCCTCCATGGTCACTTCATCATAATTTCCTGGACGATCTTCATCAAACTCGAGGTTGTCGAAGATGTCGTCGCCATAGTTGTCAGTGTCTGAGCGTAGAGAATCTTGACGAACGACTGTCCTGTCATGTACTTCCGAGCTTCGTCGCGACATGGCAGGGGGTGGCATTTGATTAGTTCGGTGTATCTGCATTTTTGGGTGATCTGGCGGTAGAGCAAATTCGGGACGTCGATGCAATAGTTCAGGGTCGAATTTGGTACTTGGAGCCTTCACTTTGGCGATGTTACTGAGAAACGTCTTGTCATACAAACAATTTCCCAAAACGTTGCCAAAATTCCTCAAAGCACGTTTCATTGCGTCTGTAGTGCCCTCCTTCTTGCACTTCTCAAATGCAGCACCTTTTCCCCTACAATTCTCGATATTTCCGTAGCCAATGTCTTCGTGAAATGTACCGTCTCGTAGAGTCACACGGACTGTCACTGACAGGCCAAGGTTGTACCTGTGGTCTCCTTTCTCGTCCAGAAAGTCCACAGCGACGTTTCGCACTTCTGAACTCCAGCCATTGAAGCCAAAGACCTCGTTCGCTAAATTTATAACTTTGAAGGCCTCGAGATATGACACCTTTCCAGAAGCGCCATTGGACCTGTGACTTATATACTCAGGACCTAGTTGTTTGTCCAGTCGAGCTTGTAGGGTAGCGATTTCTGCTGCAGTGTAACCATTGACAGGATCCGATACGAACGGATTTTTGGTGACTTTGGACTCTATATGCTGGTCGCCAACCCTCATGGAGTCAGGTGTCAACGCTCGAATGTACTTGTTGTGTCACTTGCGCTTGTACGTCCTGTGATGCTGGTTCCCATTTGTAGTCGATCTCGACGCGGTGCATTTGGTCATCTCGCGACGCCTGCTGATTGTGATGATCATACACTTTTCCTGCACGTGGAGACTACTGATCAGGGATCAGTGAATTGATGACTCTCGTGTTACCTCGTATCTCGTGCCACATTGCTCCACACTGACTCCAATTCACTCAATTGCAACATGGATCTCGTCTACGAATACTGCAGCTGCAGAGTGGTCAGATCGTTACAGACAGAACTGGAGGTGCTGGAAGCCAGGACATAGGAGAGTCCATCAACTTCCAGCGCGCGCGGTCAGTTGAGGGTAGTTGGGCTGAGACAGCAGCTCGTAAACAGGGTATCCCTACCAGAATGTCGTCCGAAGACCCCTTCCTCACTGTCAAGCAAGATGTGGAAGCAAGTATTGAAGAAGCCAAATTACTGGTAGACAGTTTTCAACGCATTAGTCAAACATCCGCACCAGATTCTGCGGAGGTCCAACAGACTCTTCAAGATATCGATCAGGTACTGGAAGAGATAGACACAGATATCACAGATTTGCAAGAATCAGTGGACGTAGTCTCGAAAGACCCTCAAAAATACAATGTATCGGCCAGAGAGGTCGAAAAGAGACGAGATACGCTTGCAAACATCAAGGAGGAGACAAAGAGACTGAAGGATGCCGCGCATCCATCTGCACACCAGAATCCGTTCTCTTCGGTTCAGGATACAGAGGAAGTTGGCATAAGTGAGGAGGATCGGGAACAAGAGGAGATGTATCAACAGCAGATCCTTGACGAGCAGGACACACAGCTCGACAGTGTATTTCACACCGTGGGAAATCTCCGTTCGCAAGCAAATACCATGGGACAAGAGCTAGAGGAACACGCAGAAATGCTTGAGGAATTTGAGACTGCAGTGGACAAGTCGGCGAGCAGACTAAGTCGCGGCATGAAGCAAGTGGAAATCTTTCTGAAGAAGAACGAAGATACTCGCAGCAATTGCTGTATCGGCGTGCTGATTGCCGTTCTGATCATCTTATTAGTGCTAGCAGTCCTTATTTGAGGTGGAAGTAGGAATTACCGAAAAGCGTTGGCGTGCGCAATGAGCTATTGTATGCTCTAGGATAATCTTTACAATGATTCACTTACCATTCTTGTGTCTAGTCTGGGTTGCGTTTTCATCGACATGTAGTGAAGTTGAGATTTGTATGGATGAGTCTCAGGAGCTGGTGATCAGATCTCGCGAGATTGGTGATCACTGGTGATCGCGCTTGTCCCACAATATGGAGCGCGAAAGCCACGTCCGGGTGCACGCTCCTGGTAGATCCAGCTATTCTTCAGCACAATGCAGGCGTTCAACGCAAGACTTCTGAACAATCTTGAGTGAAGGTCATACGATTGTCTCTAGTCGACTATCGTAAAGTATGGCAGCAGCTGTCGCGACTCCCTTGAATGGTTATGTTGGTATGTGCATCATGCTCGAAAGGGGTCATAGGTCTAACTGAGCAGGTTTTGACAGTATCACACAACAAATAGAACGGAAACTCCTCAAGAGAGGCTTTCAATTCAACATCATATTAGTGGGTATGACAGATATCTATTTCCGCAGTCCATTGTCGCTCACACGATCCAGGACAGACGGGGCTTGGGAAGAGCACACTCATCAATACACTCTTCGCATCTCATCTTATTGACAGCAAGGGAAGGACCAATCCAGCAGAGCCAGTACGCAGTACGACGGAAATCGATGCCGTCAGCCATATAATCGAAGAGAACGGAGTCAAACTGCGCTTAAACCTAGTCGATACCCCTGGCTATGGGGATCTCATCAACAACGAAAGGTGCTGGGACCCAATCATCAAGTACATCAAGGATCAGCATTCTGCATATCTCAGACGAGAATTGACTGCGACACGCGAAAAGTTCATACAGGATACCAGGATACATTGTTGTCTCTTCTTCATCGCTCCTACGGGCCACCAGTTGAAACAACTAGACATTCAGGTGTTGCGCAAGCTTAGTGACGTGGTCAACGTTGTGCCAGTGATAGCTAAGTCAGACTCTTTGACACTAGAAGAGAGGGCAGCTTTTAAGAGACGCATCAAGGAAGAATTCCAGATACACGGCCTAAAGATGTTCCCATACGACTCCGAAGAGCTCGAGGAGGATGAGAGAGCTTTGAATGATGCTATCTCAAACCTTATCCCTTTTGCTGTGGTCGGGTCAGAAACAACTGTGAATATTGGAGGTCGGCAAGTACAGGCTAGGAGAAACAAGTGGGGTGTCATCAATGTCGAGGACGAGAAGCATTGCGAATTTGTGAGTGGTGATGTATGCATTGAGCTTTCACTGATGCAAGCAGATGTACCTGCGTAAATTCTTAACCAAGACACATCTGCAAGACTTGATTGAGTCAACAGCTCACATACACTATGAGTCGTTCAGGGCCAAGCAATTGCTTGCTTTGAAAGAGCAAAGTGCAGCGATGTCTCAGGTAAGTGCTACTCTTTCGTAAAATGTGTACGGGCTCACATCATCAGCACTCTGGAGCTCAACAGAGAAATGTCTCTGGACCATACTCGAGGTGATGGATAAACGTTTAGTCAGCTCCTGGTCGAGCCTACATAACCCGTGTCGTGCATTCTTTCTAACGTCCTACTTGCTTGAAAGTCCAGGCAATATACCATGTCGCTTCTCACTTGAATTCCGATAGCCGTCTAAATCGTGCTGATCGAACATACCACGTTGTGCGCCAAGCGTGTCAAGCCGCACAACTTGTCTCCCGAGGTCATTACAGGGACCGTGGCATCTCCTCATATCAATTCTGGCCTTGTCTCTGTACTTGATGACCTTTACACAATTATATGAGACATTGTTGATGAATGCTTAAGTTCGTGCCAGTGATCCAATCAAGGGCCCTTGAAATCCGCGACCTGTTCATTGCTCAAAGTTTCCAGCTTTTGCAATAACATGGCACCCCAGTCGGCCATAAACAAGGAACTCAACTGACTTAGCATTTCTTGCGCCGTACCGTAGTATTTATCGTGACAACACCACCCGGCATCTGATACGGTACAAGTATACGTGTCTTGTTCTCGCGTAGTAAATGTGGTCGATGACGAAGCCGCATCGATGCTCACGGTTTTCAGAAAAGGCGAGAATTCTTGGGTGAATGATTCCAACTCCTGCGATACTGTCTCTGGCGACATTCTTCCGTTTGTGTCCTGGTTAAGAGCAGTAATGACTTGGTCATGTAAATGTTCAATCTTATTCTACATTTCTGATGATGACAGAAGCCACATGCCAGAATCTCATGGTGGAAGAGCTCTCATTGCAATTGAGCACAAGACATTTTGGAAGGACTGACCTGCATCAAAATGCCTGACAAGAAGACTTGTATGTACAATCAAGGGATTCCAAGAAGCACGAACAATCAATTGAAGAACAAAGCCAGGTGTTGGTAGATTGCGAAGACTTTATACTACAATTTAAACGGCTCCAGATGCAAAATATAATTTTGAGCACGCGGTACCACTGTGCTCCTCAATCTGCCCACAGTACTTGTCAATCTGCGCACTGATGAGAAGTGACTCGAGTCTGTTGGGCTCGTTTGGCAGTGTGATTGGATCGTTGTTTGGGGCCTGACCATTTGCGATGCGGTTAGCATTCTCAGCCTTTCTGCGAACGTGTTCCCTGCCGACTTGACGGGCGTAGAACTGTAGCGCATTTTGTTCGTAGTTGTAGTCGTCCACGGATTCGAGCAGGAAATCAAGATTCTTCTCCAGGTATGGGTCAACACTCAAGTCGAGACTTGAATAATTTTCTGAACCAAATGCTGGCTGAGATAGTGATAACGGAGAATCTGCCGAGGGAATGACCTTTAGTTCTTGTAGTAGAGCTGTGGCCAAGTGTGAGTTTTGTATCTCGATGGGTAGTTCCTCCAATATGTCTCGATGCGTGATTCTGTTCTTCTTCATGGTAGCAATTGTGAATTTGCCCTCTCGCTGCGCAGCAAGGAACGATGGCGTCAGCCTGTATGCTTTGAGATCTAAGTTTCCTGCCGATGAGGTGCAGATATCGTGTATGAGGACAATAGATCGATCATTAAGTTGTTTTTGGTATGCAAATTGCGTCTCTGTGAGTTGCTGATTCAAGAATGTACCCAGATAGGCAGATTGGTACCATCCAACGACATTATTGTCTACACCCACATCTCGAAGACAGTGAAGCATATGATTCATGTGATTTGCTTTAGACCTCGAAGATGCTGCCCCATCCTCACCATCGACAGCTTCAGGGAATGGGAAACAGTTCGTGACTTCAAGAACGTCTTTCACATCAAGACCTAATAATTGACCTGTCGTTCCAGGATTCGGGAAAGATTCTCGACAGTGTTTCGCAATCTTAAGCACCACAAGTGCATCGATTTTTACCGATCGTAAGGGAGAAGTGCTGTCCACATCGGTCCTTCGAATGTCAGTCTCCACTTTCGACCAAATACACCTCAGCTCGACTTACGCAGCAGGAACAGAAGGAACTGGGGCGATAGCATTCACCATGATGATGATGCTCTATACTGCTATCTGACGATGTCTTCTATATGCGCCGATATTGTATCCTGCGCTACATTTTCATGTAGCAATCTAGGGTTTCTGCATGAACCTCAAGTTAGCCACGTATACCTCGTATACAAGTTCCACCCCTCCAAGCAAGTGAGTTGATCAGAAAGTTCTGATCACTAGAAGAACTTGGACTTCTGATCATGTTGACAGACAATCGTGGGAGACTTGTGCTCACCTGGAGAATGTTGTCGAGGATTCCACAAATGAACGGAGATTTATCATTGTTAATGTGATTAGAAGGTCTGAACCGTGAAAAGCATTTCCTCGCTTCTATTGTCAGCCGACATCATTGCTCCACTAATCAAATCGATTCGTGCCCTGCACTCATTTTCCAAGCTAAGACCTAACATGAGGTTCTTTGACATTGGAGTCAATGCTACAGACACGCAATTTCAGGGCGTCTATCGTTCAAAGAAGAAGCATG
Source organism: Taphrina wiesneri (assembly GCA_005281515.1). Lineage (NCBI taxonomy): Eukaryota > Fungi > Ascomycota > Taphrinomycetes > Taphrinales > Taphrinaceae > Taphrina > Taphrina wiesneri. The sequence continues at coordinate 47,527 of RHGK01000016.1, forward strand.
ATTCGGACTTTGAGCTCATGCATCAAAGATCAGTAGAAGCAGGATGTGATCACTGGCTGATCACTGGTGGAGACTTGGTTGATGCGAAAGAAGCTCTTGCCATGGCACAGTTGCATGAAACATGGTACTCTACTGCAGGTGTGCATCCGACACGATCCAATATCATGGCATCACACGAGGCAGGACCTGCAGCATATTTGAAAGAGCTTCAAGAAGTGATCAAGCAGGGAAGGCAGGCGAACAAGATTAAAGCATTTGGAGAATTAGGCCTGGATTATGACCGTCTGGACTGGTCATCAAAAGAAGACCAAATTCCCGTGTTTGAGTCACAGCTAGAATTGGCTGTAGAGCTGCAATTGCCATTATTCCTGCATTCAAGAGCATGCGAAGAAGACTTCTTACGCATCTTAAGTTCTTATAACGACAAATTGCCACTGCGGGGAGTGGTACATTCATTCACAGGTTCCATGAACGAAATGAAGCGCCTTACTCAAGACGGGTGGAGTATAGGTATCAATGGTTGCTCGCTGAAGACTGAAGAGAACCTGGCTGTGGTGAGAGAGATACCTGTAGACTTTCTCATGTTGGAAACTGATGCCCCATGGTGTGACATACGTCCTTCTCATGCCGGCCACAAGTATCTACAACTGGACTCTGCCCCAAGCATACCTGATAGCAAAAAGGTCGAGCGTTTCGAGAGTGGCAAAATGGTCAGAAGTCGTAATGAACCATGTACGGTTGTGCAAGTTGCATGGATCGTAGCACAGGTCAAGGGAATTGCTTATGAACAGGTAGTCGATCATGCATTCAAGAACACAATAACGATGTTTACCTGAGACATGTCAAACTCTGTGCGAGCAATCTCCAATGCACGGCTTACTAGTACTTCGCTAGCAGCAAATACAGGACCACATGTATTTTCTCGAACAGAATGTATGTTTCCTCACAGCTCAGTCCAGACCTGCTGGTGACGAGTTGGCTGAGATGTTCATGGTCCCCACACGTGGACAGCACGTCAAGCAAGATCAATGCACTAGTCCCGTAATGTTAGGAAGACCTACAAGCATCAACAACAACAATCAAGGCTTTCGCTAGGCAGACATGAAGTTGCACACAAGACATTAGAATAGCAGGAGTAGATACAATTGCAACAGCAGATATAGAAGATTCATTCCATTCAAACCAATTCCGATCAAATTCCACACTTTAGCCGCCAGATGCAGCCACTGCTGATCGTCACTTCTCCACCAAATCAAATCGACTCTGATCAACTTCCATGAGACTCTTCAAGCTTCTGCTCTGATTTCTAAGCGGAAGGAGTCAGTCTCTGCAGTCACAGACCATCCAGCTTCTACTTTCAAGGTCTGTACCATTTATCCAGGCTTTGATCTCTGCTCATCAAGATCCTGACGACAATGTCTTCCGAATACCTCGCCAAAACACACTCCCTTGCCGGCAAGATCGCTCTAGTCACCGGCTCAGCCCGTGGAATTGGAGCTGGTATTGCTCTCGAACTGGGAAAGAAGGGTGCTTCTGTCGTTGTCAACTACACATCACCCTCGTCAGAATCGAAAGCTCAAGAGGTTGTCAAAGCGATTGAGGCTGCAGGTGGCAAAGCTACATTGATCAAGGCCAATGTGAGAAATCTCGACGATATCAAATACCTAGCTCAGGAGACACTCAAATATGGTAACGGCAAGATTGACATACTTGTCAACAACGCAGGAGTTAGCTACAACAACCTCATTGGTGATGTAGACCTGGAGCACTACACCAGTCAATACGAGATCAATGTCCGCGGACCCCTGTTCTTGACACAGGCTCTTGTTCCTTCAATTCAAAAAGGCGGTAGAATCATCAACATCTCTTCGGTATCTGCTCGTGCAGGGTTTGCCACACAATCTGTCTATGGAGCTACCAAGGCAGCTCTCGAGGCAATGACTCGTACGTGGTCAAACGAGTTTGCTCAATCCAAAGGCATCACAGTCAACGCCATCAATCCTGGTCCAGTCGAGAGTGACATGTGGGCATCTGCAGGCGAGGCGATACACGAAGCTGCTTTGGGCCTACAGGCGCAGAATCCGTCCGGAAATCGAATCGGAGTGCCGGACGACATTGCCAAGATTGTTGGATTCCTTGCAGAGGAAGGAAGTCGCTGGGTTAATGGCAATGTTCTGTGCGGTAACGGTGGAATGATGCAGTTATGATCAATGAGCACTACAAGATAAAATTAGACGACACGCTGATAGTAAAATACAAGCCAAACGTATGCTGTGTGATCCACTTCATCTATGACTTTTGTATGTACACACCATTGGGGACAAAATTAGTCATTTCGAAGACAAAAGTCCTCGAGTTGCGTATAAGCCTTGTCCAAGTCGTCGTTGACGATAATCAAATCATGCACACCCTCCTTTTTCGAGAGCTCCATCTCTCCCTTGGCAGCAGCTAATCTCTTCTCAATGGCCTCGTCGGAATCCGTCTTTCTACTCCTCAACCGCCTCTCGAGCTCTTCCATGCTAGGCGGTGCAACGAACAAGTACCTAGCATTCAAATTTGTCTTCTTTACGAGCAAGACACCTTGACTGTCGATATCGAGGATACATTTTCTGCCTGCCTCTTTGGAGACTGCCTCGACACCAGCTACAGTCGTACCGTAATAGTTTCCGGAAAACTGTGCGTGTTCGATATATGCTCCCTTTTCGATGCCGCTCGTGAACTGCTCCTTGGTCAGGAAATTGTAGTCTTTGCCATCGACTTCTCCCGCACGAGGTGCGCGTGTCGTATTGGAGACTGAGAAGCCAAAGGTATCTGGGTGGTTCGCGAGTAAACGTTTGAGGAGAGTTGATTTTCCCGTGCCGGAGGGACCGGAGATGACGATCGGTCTTGGTTGGGTTGACATTCTTCTGATGCTTGAGAGGAAGCGCGACGTCTTGAGAGATTGTGTATTGACTGACAGATCAGACAAAGCCTGTTGGAGAGGGATACACCGAGTCTGGTTGTGTTGTAGGGATGAATCTGAAATTCAAATCCGATTTATTTATTTCCAAATCTGTCTTGATTTTGTGGAGAATTGCAGATACGATCCAAACGATCAATAGGCGCAATCCAATGCTTGAATTGCCTAAATCCCCGGATCACTTCAATCACCGTGAACGTTACACCAGAACTCATCCTGCACCGTACATGCTCCGACAACTTCGTCGGTGCAAGCCCCATCTCTCACCTCGCATAAGTGAATGCCACCCCAAAAGCACTCACATACCATCCTCTTGCAGGGTGCCACATCGCATCGTAGCGAGGTGCATATCGACTTCCAGCATGGCTCCACAAAACAAGCCAATCGTGCTCAAGATTGGAGACATAAAGCATGCAAAGCAAGAGTGGGAAGCCCTTGGAGAGCTCGCAACCCTGATGGATCTTGATACCAGTACCAATCGTGAAAAGTTCATCCAGGAGTGCTCGGGGAAATTCAAGGACGTCACTGCTATTTATCGACTAAACAGTACAAACTATACAGGACCTTTCGACAAGGAACTCGTTGCTAAACTGCCAAAGTCACTTAAGTTCATCTGTCACAATGGAGCTGGCTATGACAATGTGGACCCTTCGGCATTGATGGAGCGCAAGATCTTGTTTTCCAATTGTCCAGGTGCAGTCGATGCACCAACCGCCAACATTGCCTTTTTTCTGATGCTGGGGTGTTTTCGCAATCTTTATAAGGCTATGGTTGAGTTACGGGCTGGGAAGTGGAAGAACAACCTACCAATTTCTCACGATCCTGAAGGTAAAGTGCTTGGAATATTGGGCATGGGCGGCATAGGTAGAGCGCTGGCCAAGCGTGCTCAAGGATTCGACATGAAGATTATCTATCACAACCGAAACAGGCTGCCACCCAATCAAGAAGCTGGCGCAAAGTATGTTTCCTTTGATGAGCTTCTTTCTCAGAGTGACTGCATATCCCTGAATCTACCCCTCAACAGTAATACACGACACATCATATCCACGACGGAACTCAACAAGTGCAAGAAGGGAGTGATTATCGTCAACACCGCTCGTGGAGCAATCATAGACGAGGCAGCTTTGGTTGAAGCTCTAGAGTCGGGTCAAGTAGGCAACGTAGGGCTGGACGTCTTTGAGAACGAGCCCGAGATCCACGAAGGACTACTTAAGAGTGACAAAACGTTCCTGCTACCTCATGTTGGTACCTCGACCTATGAAGGACAATATGCCATGGAAAAAGTGGTGATTGAGAATCTGAGAAGTGCCCTGGAGCACGGCACTCTGCCTGCACTTGTACCTGAACTAAAGTCCATCAAGGACATTTACAAACACTGACTAGATTCTAAACACTCCTGGATCGTATGCTGCATGTAGGCACATACACGAGAAATACAATGTACATACCATAGATCAAACATGCTATATCCCTCTTCAACACACAGTGACTAGTGCCGGCTTGACGGCAACGGAAGCATCGATACCACCTTTCCCTGCAGCAGCTGTGACACTGATAATTAAGCTTGCAATTGATCACGAACACGACGTCAAGCCGCAGCGGCCCCGCAGTAGAAGAGCTCAATCGATGGTTCCGCTGATAACTTGTAGAAGACTTGATAATTATACTAGTGTAGGACGAACATTGAGTCTTGACTATCTCTTGCATGTCGAACAATGTAGTCCTCAGCGATTCCTCGAGAGCACTGGTCCTTGCAGCCGCAGGGCTTGTCTATCTATACTTTACACTATCGCTCAAATGTCTCTGTGCAGGACTACCGGCCCTGGTTGGTCTCACTACTCACTGGTTGATGGAGAGTCCGGGGGCACTGCAGCATACGAGATTGCTGGCTGGTGCCTTCATCTTGACGAACTTCACTTATTGGATCTCTTCGACTAGTTATATACTATATCCTATTTGTGCGACAACAATATGGTTGACCGTTCTGGGCATCTCTTGCTATCGCTTTGAAGTACTCAGGAAACCAATGATCTCCCTCAACAACTTTGGAGCTAGGAAGGTGCAAGAAGTCGAGACGAAAGTCAACAATTTTCGATGGCCCATACTGGACTTTGATGGTCGAGGAATATTGGCATTCACGGGTTCGACTCTAGATTTGTCCCAGATGAGTTTCAACATTTCAGGCATCGATTTCAGTCTCGAAGTTGATGAGCATACCAAGATCATTGCCCGCATTGAGAATTTTGGGCTGCGATTCGCTAGAGATGTCACCGTGAAGGAGATCTATCTCAACGTACGAGGCGATGTTACACCTCCAAGCGAAGCCAAATCCTTCTCTGTGCCTGTCAGGACGAACACAAATGTCTCGACTGCCTCTCGCGCTTCAGTCGAGACTAACTCAACGAGCATATCTGCTGGCACTGGCCAAGGATCTCCACTCCGAAAGTTACCACCGTTGCCACCAGTCACTTCAGATTCGTCAGGAGTGTCGGGCCTGCGGACCGCGACAACTACTGCCACTCCTCCGCCTCTACCACCAAGATTGCCGCCACGTAAAATATCCAATGCATCTGCAGAGTCACTGGCGCCTGCTCGAGGAGCCGTGAACGAAGAGGCAGACTTCAATCGAGCAATCGAAGCAAGTCTGGCTGACCATTCCAAGCATATTGCTACAGACGATCAAGCTGACCATGATCCGGACACAATACTGGATACTGATCAGAATATCGAATCTGCACAAAAAGGCGCTATAGCAACGTCATCAAGCACAACACCAAGCAGGACATCAACAACGGCCTCTTCATTCTTCCATGTCGGCGATGATATGGAGGACGAGGGACTTCGGGCAGCTCTTGACGAGTCTGCGATACATCATTCATCGAGCATAGACAATCCCGATGGCAATGACTTTGACATGAAGGCGGCCATTGCCGCTAGTCTCGAGGACCAGACGGCTCATCACAAGAAGAATATGCGCGAAAGACGTATACGACTTTCGGAACTTTTGGCAAAGATTCCGTGGTGGTTGAAGGTCACTCCGGGACCACTAGTCACAAGACTGATTCTGTCACCCATCATCTGGCTTCATCCAATCACTGTCTCATCGGTTGCAGGGACCGGCACAGGTAAAAGGATAACGAATCTGCTAGAGACATCAGGCTTGAAGAAAGCACATCCAAATCAGGAAATCTTCAAACTCATCAGAAAAGTCTTTCTTTGGTTGGAATCAGGGGACATCAGTATCGTCCTGAACGACATCTCCATACGTCCACACATTCCACTATCCGCGGACCACGACGTCAAGATTGACGTCAAGGCAGCCGAACCGACAGCCTATCGAAACAGCAATGGCACGGAAGAAATCCTCGCCAAAATTCACGCCATTAGCGCATCTTTTGCTATACCCACCTTTCTCCTGCCGAATCACGAACAATTCATCCCGCCGAGTCCTCGATCATCCATTCCCTTCTCGATACTGATTTCGCTCCCAGGCGTATTCAACAGAGAATTACTCACTATCGGGGCGGCATTCGCTAAAGCGACGACGATGATGGACCTGCGACAGACGGCACAATCCCGACCCCCGCCTACGTTTCCATCACTTCATCGCAACACCGGGGGCACTTCGTCACAATTCAGTTTCAAGAGTTTAGGGTTGGCGGTGAAGCAGGCCGCTGGAGATTTAGCTAAACAAAAAGGCGTCGAGTGGGGCGTGCGGGACGCGGAAATAGCCAAGTGGACGGCAAAGTTGGCGAGGTTGATGAGTTTGGTCAAGGTGGACGTCGGTGGGCAGGGCGAGATTCCTGTTGATTTATTGAAACTCAGACGAGCCGCCAGTCTTCGACACACAAAGAAGGAGCAGGCGGCGTAGTATTGCAATGATAGATTTGATGACGATGAAAAAGACGAAACTTTTATTCCCTGTACCGTATCGTACTGTACTGTACTGTACCATACCATACTGAATTCCTTTTTGACGAATTGTGCCCATGCTTAAAAGTATCATTTACACAACGACCCTCTTTTCCTTGAGATATGCGTACGGCGCCTGATTCAAGGCGATCGTATCAAGCACTACCTGAGGATGCTCCTCCTTTTCACGGACGACCTCCTTGAATCCGGTACTCTGTTGCGCATCGTCATGGAACCCCTTCCACTTGTCGAAAGACTCGACCTTTTCCGCCTTCCACTCAATCATGCCGTCTTGGTAGGGAATTCCGACGTGTTTGCAGTATGCCGCCATGATTGCCTTGGGCGTCTGCACCAAGTCGCCCGAGTCAACGATGATGGGTGAAATGCCGATCGAGAGGAGGTACTTGTAGAGGGTGACAGATTCAAAGTATCCTGCTTCACTCGGATCGTACGTGTCAAATCCCGTCTCCTTGGCTTGTTCACCCGAACAGCAGCGGTAGTAGCTTGGTACCGACTTCTCCGGCGTCCTGATGAGGAAGGAATGGTTCATGGCCCGCAACTCTTCGTCCGTGAACACGGTAGGATTCTCTCCGTCCTTGACGTCAGGCTTGACAATGTACTGCGACATGTCCTTGACAAAGACGTATTTCCCAGAATTCTTGGCGGCGTCCATAATTGAATCAAGAATATCATGATAACTTGTCTGATGATTTCCACTACTGAGCATTATGAACAGGACGAATACCGGGTTCGTGGAGGGCGAGTCTTACGCTTTACATTGTTCCTCGGTGTACCTTGTACTCATACGCTCCGGCGAATAATAAAAAGGTTCGCCGAACGGTTCGTGGAAGCCTGGAGATGTTTAGACGATTGAGACATGACATCACATGATGGAGCTGTACATTGTATGTCATCTGTCCGGTTCAGGAATGCTCGCTCAAATGCAGTAGAGACGGATCGTGGATGCGACCAAAGAATGACAGGTTTATGCGACATGATGATATGGTTAGACTACAGTACGTGGTGCCTATGAAGAAGTAGTCAATACTCAGTCTGTACCTACCGAATGTCTAGAGAGTGTGAGTGGCAGAAGTGGGTCATCGGTGGTGGAGGCATTCTGATCTGATCACTGATCATCTCAGAATACACGATTTCACGTGATTTCCATGTTACCGGTACCGCGGTAATAAATTAATCATGATCATCAGATACAGTGCCAATTGCAATCACAACTATATGGGGTAAGGACGACTGGCACGCGGTAGGACTAGGAAAAGTGAGCATTTACATTGATGGCTCATCGAGTACATCATGGATTCATACATAACAGAGTCTTGATCCATGGAAGAGTGTTTGTTTGTCATCATTTCTTGGCATACGCATTATGGTTGCGCCAAGAACACTGAGAGCATTTTGGGATAGATTGGTGTTCCCAAACCCGTGACGGGGTCCCAGCCAGCGACAGCAGAGAAGCCGTTGGTGTTGCAACCAGGGTTTAAGCCGGTGATTATGTCATGGAACATCTCAGGGTGAGCATATAGTACCGGATTGACGAATCCGACCGTGGACTTGCCAGCTGAGATGCGTTCCTCGTTGATCCGATTAATGATTGCAGCAAACACAGGCGCAGAAGCAGATGTGCCTCCAATGACAGTCGGCAAACCATTGTTGAAGATCACCACATTGTCCCCAACAGCAGCTACATCAGGATAACCTCGTCCTGCCTTGTTGTAGATCCCATCGCCGTATTGAGCTGCAGTAGGGTTATTGGTTGGTGTTGTCAAGCTGTATGATGAATAAGGCGGCTTTGAATTGGTGAAATAGCTATTCAGCGCAGTGTCTTGGTATGATGGACGAGGATAAATGTTGCTGAATCCACCGCCAGAGGGGAAGCGAGTGACGGCCACCTCTGCGTCAGTCTTGTAGTCGGCTCCTGATGGCAGATATGTCGCACCCACGGCTGTAATGTAGGGACAATTGGCTGGGAAGTCGGGGTTGAAGACTTGGCCTGTACCGAGGCAGCCATCTGCATTGTTATCATCTGTCGATCGTGCCGCGACTCCTGAGTCGCCGGAAGCGACAACGACAGTGACGCCCTGCATTCCTAGTTTCATGATCTCCGAGCATTGTCTCTGTTGGTAGTTCGTTGGCAGATCGTCCTCCTGCTCACCATAAGAGATGGAGATTACATTTGTGGGCGTGTATATACCACATTGTCGCTGGCCCTGATAACCCACGAGAATCGGGTCTGGGTATACAGGGTCAATTGAAACGTCGCCAGTCTCGCCAAAGGCACTATATGTGCAGTATGAACCATCGATAGCATCGAAAAATGTGTTGAGGAAACCACCACCACCTTCAACGCCTGCTGCATAAAAGATATCATCCGTCTGGAAAATGATGGTCTGCTGTGGATAGATGATTGGGTACGAAATCTGTAGATCAAGGTCAGACTCTGCTCCGTCCACCAAACTGGGTGCAAAGCCGCCGTCAATGCCTTCGACTTGTGGCTGTGTAGTGATGGGGATGTTTGGTGCCAAAGTCGCAAAGAACTCTACAAGATCTGCAGCCCCATAGTAATCGCCTTCCTCAAAGATACCAAGTTTGTTGTTTGCGGCAGCCTTTGTGCCCTGAGGTATTTGATACATGGCAGCAATACATGCTGGGGTAATGTATTGGTCACAGTATTGCAGCTCCAGCTGCTTGATCAGATTCAGAGTAGCATTCGATAGAGTGCTGCCAATAATTGGTCCACTGAAGGGTGACTTGGAGCTACTTCTGAACCCTCGCTTCTCGAGTTCATTTTCTTTCGAAGCTAGCTTACTTGTAGTCGCCTTACCGCCAGCGATAAGCTTAAGACCAGGGGTGATGTAGTCAACATGCTGTCGGATGTGCTCGGGCAGATAGTATTCGTCACAAGCTACTGTGCTTTGCCCAGTCGCGCGGTGTTCATAATGGTAGTACTTGGTCTGAAACAAGTGTTCGGCTTCATGTACTTCAGCATCAAACTGAATCCACTGCTTGTTTGCACTCTGTGTCACTCTCTCAGCAGAAATTCCGACTGATTCCAACCAGCTCTTGAGAGCTGTGACAGTCTCGATTGCGGGTGCAAAAATTTCTGCTACTTCTTCGGCTGAGAAGTATTGCCCGTACTTCGGACTTTCGTGATGCGAAACCGACATCAACAGCTCGTCCCCTTTGTGCAAGTTGCTTTGTGCCATGCCAATCCTCGTAGGCAATTTAGCCTTCGCATGTACAGGTCCGGTCTTTTGCCAATTTCGTACAGGTGCATGTCGCTTCTCGTGCAGCACATGCCGAGGAAGTGTAGCACTTGCGGCGAGGGCTACAAGGCTGAAGAGATAGGCCAACAAAGAAGATTTCATTGCTCGGTGATGGTCTTTGCCAATAAGATGGCCATATGTACATGGGGTATACGGGCATTGTTATATAGATTCCAATGCTTGCCACTCTGTAGTTGATCTCCACCTGTTTTCGAAGTCTGAAGCCGGGCAAAGTGACCCTCAAGTTTTGTCGACCCGCAAGTACATACTAGTAAATGTCTGCTAAAGCCACAAATCCGCCTCGAAGATCATTTCCGTAGCAGCCGACGGCAGTTCAAGAAGTGGAAATTCCAGGAAAGAGCTGATTTGCAGCCAGAATTCATCGGACTCAGGAGTCGCCATGGGAGCAGATTGAGATCTCTGACTAGTAGTCGAAGCTAGTCCAGTCCAGCCAGGGAGGTTGAGGGATGATGAATATTTCGGTGCGGGAGAGTGGCTTGAGTATAGTTTGTGGCAGCTGGGGTCATCCTCGGTAGTCTTTGCCTGATTTCCTGCAATCGCGCCCCTCCGATTGGTCCCCTCCACTAATCGGCCTGACCACAGTTCCAAGGTTGAAAGAGTTGATCTACAGCAGGAGAAGTCGATCGATGGCAGCAACAGAAGCGAGGATCTTGAGGAAGCGCCAGCACTGACAATGTCAGTTTGCATGATGTACAAAGGCAACAGGTCATGCCTTACGGGATATTGTGCTTTGTCAATACCGTCACAGCTTGTGCGAGTGCTCTCAGATTTGAACGTTCTGATGACGCTTACCGAGTAGAAGTCGTACATTGCTTTTCACCTTTATTTCCTCTGCTGGCGTCTGAACTTCCTTTACCATCTGCCGACATTGGCTATAGGCCCGTCGACAACTTGTCCTTCACGAGTAATCCACCGTACATGCGGAATCGAAGCTTATCCAGAGTTCCGAGGTTATAGTTCCATGGTTGGCACTACGATTGACAGATCTGCGACGCCTGATTATACACCAGTGTATGAACGGAAATTTCAAGTGCGAGGTGCATATTTTCTCCAAAACGTGGTTGCCTACTCTTCCTCGTGAAATTTGTGGCCATCCAGGTTTGACACAGACATGTTGGTCAAGATCCCCCTGAAATCATTCTTGATGGCGGAAGCGTACGCGCAGGCAGAGCTCAGCTCTTCCTAAGTAATGGGACTTCCTCACTCATCAATCAGTATTTGAGAAGAGCGCTACACGTGCGCTACGACATCAGGACATAAAGAGAAGGAACGAGACCATCTGCAGACTAGATGATCCGACGAAGACGCCTCGATCGTGTTGAATCGGGGTGGAAGTAGTCATAGCAGCGCTAAGAGTCTCAAATATCGATAGCTACAACCATTGTTCGATCTAGTGTAAGTGAGCTATAGGAGATCTACTGTCGCTATAGGTGAGGTTGAGTCTCACTGAGGAATTGATTTGTACCCAGACACCAGCCACAGCGGGAAGCCACGTCGAGATTGTTGAAATTGTTTCGAGTCAGTCGATCGTTGGATGCATCTCGTGACATCAAGAAATCTCAACCACATTCATTGACTCTAGCCTCATACAGTCGGTCGTTCGTTGCCGAGATATATATTGCACTGCTCTCAAGGTCCTCAGAGGTGACATTAGGTTCAAGAGCCGTGATCGATATGTCTTCACCGCCGAAGCCAAAGCCTGTTGCGGAAGGCAATCCTGTGAGTAACATGGCTGGAAGTAATCACTGCGACTTACGATTCAGGCGTTCAATATGATGGGGCTGCCCAAGATACGCACTTGGCGTCTACCTTCGCGGAATTGGTGCATCTTCTGGACCGTGCTTGGGTCTTTTGGAGGAGGCATAGCGTATGATCGATATCAGAAGAAACAGGTGATTGCGAAGTACAAGGGACAAGTCGCACACCTTGCAGACGCACCACTACAGCCGCTTGAAATGCCTCGCAAGATTAACATATACATGGGCGCACCTCCCGGCGATACGATACATGTCGCTCGCGAACACTTTGTCGAATACGTCAAGCCAGTTCTGAACGCTGCTGCAATCGACTTTGAAATCATTGAAGGACGGATGCAGGGCGACATACGGCACAAAGTAGCACAGGCCATCAGAGATAAAAAGACCGGCAAGGACAGTATGACTGACTTGCAACGTGCAACTAAGGAACGACTTGTGTACGACGCTCAAGCAGGCGACATTGTTCTAGGACGACACACTTACAAGGAATATATTCGAGGTTTTCATGAAGGATACCTGGGACCTACGGAAGAACCAGAAGCGATAACATCAATCATGAATCCACACATGCCTGGTGATCCCATCACTGAAGCACCACTCGTCGATGAAACCCAAGACACGAATGAACCGATCACGCCGGACCCTCCGGTTGAAAAGACTGACGAGGAAATCAAGGCTGAAATCGATGCCATCAAAGCGAAAATACCATCGAGTCCTCCATCATACATCTTGCCCACCGAATACGCTGCCGCACAACTAAGTACTGAGCCACAAGCTGCCTACTTTACATACGTCCCAATGCAACATTTACTCGGATTTCTCAACACGCCATGGAGAATATATAGATTCTTGAACCGTCGATCATTGGCAGAAGAAATGTGTCGCTCGACTACCGCTGCCGTACTGGCGACTCAAACACGTTCTTTCGAAGAGAGTCGTGATTTGGAGCACGGTATTGAGGAGCAGATGGACTGGCCCAAGAAGAATAGACAAAAGGAGGACGGAGTGTGGGTCGAGAGCATTGTGACGGACAAGCGAGTCGTTGAAGCTCTAAAGGTATATCAATATGAGGAGCCACTCGTGCCGACTGAGCAGCAGACAACAAGTGAAGCGAGCACTGCATAGCGTTGAGATCAAGCCATACATATTTCTCCTGTCAATACTACTAATTCTCCCATTAATTCTACTGGTCTTCGAAACGCGATTGATCTCCTCATCTCATGTGTGTAGTTATAACCTGAAAAGAACCCCGATGCAAAGCGCAAAGAATATTGCAGACATGCCCAGCATGATAGCACACGCAAACTTCCACTGGCGGACCCTTTCTACGATATGTCGTTCTCCTGACCCTGGTCCAACAACCTTGTCGTCGGCTTCAGGCATAGACAGTAAGCAGCCCCAAAGCCATAGTGGGGGAAACAGAAATCCAAACGCGAAGATCAGGATCAAGCGGTGCATCAGTCGAGCTTCTTCTGCCGTCTCAGAAGGTTCCAATAACATGGAAGACTTTTCATGATAACCAGGCGGCCGCTCGAAAGCGAGCTGATCGTCTCGTCTCCAGCTGCACTTTTGAGTGCGATTCGCGTGATCCAATGAGGAAACACCGCGAGCACTGACGGGCTTGCTGAGACCTGCGCAACTGAAGTCAAGAACCTGATCTGGCTCAATTGAATATCTCGGCAATCGCGCTGCAGCTTCTGTCGCGGCGGTGTTAGAGGTATGGTCATTCAATTCCGCAGCCGAATCATCGTCCCCAAAGAACTTTGACCAGCTGAGAGAGCTGCGATGAGCTGTCTCGGCCAAACAAATTGAGGCACGATTGTAATATATCTTAGTCCAGACTGGCAGAGACGAAAGCGAGTGCTCGGAGTTCGCTTCCGTAGACTCGGGCTTCGCAGCAGCAATTTCGGACGAGCTCAAGATGGGAGGAGTTCCCTCAGTCGAGGCTTTGTCGATCTCTGGTAAAGCTTTAAAGCAGTCCATTTGCATGTTATTCTTGTGATCTAGGTTGTCGATTTGCCACTCGAGCGGCTCTTCTTCCATGACATAGTCATCACCATTGAGTAAAATTACCGGGATCTTGCTGTGTTTCGGTCGCAACTTCTCATCTGTAACTTCTTTGCTCTTGTTACGCGCCATTTTAGATCCAGATAATTGTACAGAACGCTGTTAACGTGCAATGAAGTAAATCGCGCAAAACCTTTGCAAGACAGGCCCATTTGTGAAAGCATAGCTTCTGTCCCAAACGAGACTGCGATCAAATGGTCCTCCCTGAGCCGTCTTCGCTCGCGTGAAACTGTTACAGGAGTCATACGGTGCAATGCACTACCAATCCATACTCAATTCAATATAGATTGCTAGCATGTGCTTTAGTCCTCAGCATCACATCGTCACAAATTGCAGTGCCAATCGGAGTCCGTGATCTAAGTGTGAGACATTGCTGAAATCCGACACCTGCCAAGACCATGCTTATAAGTGAAACAACATGAAGGCGATGTGCTGAGCGAACGTATCATTTTCCTGGAAGAGCAATACGGACAAGATAGCCATACAAGGAGATGATCACTTTTGCAAAGCATCAACTCCACTATGACCAGCACCCTCAAGATAGAATCCGGCATTGCGGCCGTAATTTGCCCACATTTGGCTTACGAGCTCTACATTCATGTTGTTCATATTGATAACCTAGAAAGTCAATCGAGAAGTACATAGATATTTGTCTGAGCACGCAAGCACTTACTTGCAATGATCTGTTCAGTTCGATAACTGCTTCGTTGAGCTTTTCAACGTTTGAAATGATGCGCGACATGATTGCATTTTGTTGTTCCTGATGTGGGTTCTCCATGCCAAGCAGTTTTCAGATTGCGTGATCGACGTGTAAAGTTGCAATTAACTTTGTCGCGATATATGCAAAAACTAGTCGCGGTGTAGTTTCGACGGAATCTATGTGAGTTGTAAAGGTATCTGAGGCCGTTGAATGCGATCTTTTTCAAAGCGAAGGCCGAGCACAAGTGAAGTGGAAGGACACGCGTGAGCTGATTTCATAACAAGACGGGACCTGCCTCGGCAATACTTCGGTCCAAGAAGCAGCGCTCGTATTCAGCTCGTGTTTAAACGTTTGGCCAGGCACGCAACTTCTATGGTGGTTGCGATTAGATGCTGCACTTACGGTATCCAGTGATTGAGGAGGTCATGGCATGTAACTCTTCATCATTACTCAAAAATATCGGGTCTGTCCCGTTGACTTGTCGCAAGGACAGTAAGCTCCTTCGGAAAGCCTGATGATAGGTGTTGCCAAGCAAGATGCAAGCGAGAGCTTTGGTAGCTTCCTTGCCTACATCTCTGAGAAACCAGAAGTGTTTCTCCATCCCACCGATGCCCTATATGCCAGCTCGATTGTAGTTTCGAAACGTCTGATTGATCCTTTGTCAAAATCCAACAGTGTCATTGATCAGGTCTACACGGAAGGTATGCATCTGGATCAGATCTGGGAGCAAATCAAGATCATCACAGAAAATGTGGTAGACGATATCTTGGAAATGGAGGTGCCGCAAAACATGAATGCCTCAATCTCGAATGAGGTCGAAGCTTTTGACGGCCTAGATGAGGAGGAAGAAGAAGAGCCATATGTCGATTCGGATCTGGAGCAGTCAGAGGACAATCTTGACATAGAGCACGATTCTGATGCTATTCAGAGCAATGATGTCGACGAAGAGCACAGCGCATCCGGTAGTGAAGCAGAAGTCTTTTCGGATGATCTAGAAGGTATACCGGACGAGGATTTCATGAGTGATGGGGAAGGCATGGTCGATGGCACACCAGAGCAGTTCGAGAAGGATGTTTTTGGGCTCAATGATCAATTCTTCAACATCGAGGAGTTCAACCGACAGACTGAAATGATGGACGCAAATTATGCTCAGGAACAATCAGACGACGAAGTGGACTATAATGCTGATCCGGACGAAGCTATGGATGAGGACGACCTCGAGCAAGAAGTGGAAGATGCCGACAATGCGAATGAGATTCGTTATGAAGATTTCTTTGCCCCACCGAAACGTAATGGAAAGCAGATTAATCCTGCCAAAAGGAAGCGAGCTCACTTCGATGATGAGGATGATGACGAGGCTCAACTTTCGATGCAAGAGTCCAGCGTTGATGAAAACGAAAATCATACGATAGCTCGAATGCAAAAGGATTTATTCGCTGAAGATGGGGAGGAGTCTGACGCTGATGTCGAGAGTGGACCAAAGCTGTCCGCGCATGCCAGACGACAGCTGCGACTAGCGGAGGAGATTCGACAATTGGAGAACGATAATATAGCTAAGAAAGATTGGACACTGATGGGCGAGGCTTCAGCACGAGCACGACCAAAGGACTCCTTGCTAGAAGAAGGTCTTGACTTTGAACGAACCAGCAGGCCGGTACCGATTGTTACTGAAGAGGTTACACAGACATTAGAAGATATGATCAAAGCAAGAATAGTGGAAGGTCGATTCGATACAGTGGTGCGCAAGATTCCCGAAAGTGTTCACAAGTTCACAAAGAGTTCTTTCGAGCTTGACGAGAACAAACCATCTCAATCTTTGGCAGAAGTCTATGAGACCGAATTTCAGAAGAAGCAAAATCCAGGTGAGTTCAAGACCGTGAAGGAAATCCAAATCGAAAAAGAACACAAAGAAATCGAGATTTTGTTCAAGGACATATGTTATAACCTGGACTCTTTGTCCTCGTGGCACTATACACCGAAACCTGTGACTGAGTCACTCAACATCGTGACGAATGCGCCCGCTATCGAAATGGAAGATGCTCAACCACTTACAATGTCAAGTGCAAGTAGGCTGGCCCCTCAAGAGCAGTTCAAAGCCACAGCAGAGAAAGGAGAAGTTGCTGGCAAGTCTGGCATACCGATGTCGAAGGCAGAGATGACATCAGAAGAGAAACAGCGATACAGAAGAAAGCAGCGAGCTGTGGCGAAGAAGTCCGGAGCGCAGAAGAAGACTATCGTGGCAAACATGTCAAAGTCCAAGCAAGAACAAGCTGGTGTGATCGATACCTTGAAGAAGGCCAATGTCAGTGTCATTCGTAATGGCAAGACAAGAGACCTCAAATCAGGAAAGGAGTACAATGGTAGAACAGCGAGCATCAAGCCAAGCACATTGAAATTGTAGAGCATTGCGGGTAAGGATTAGCCAAGGCATAGCGTTCACAGCATTCAATCACTTTTGCCGTGCCGGAGAAACATGTATATGTATATATACGTATATATGCAACCGAGCTTGCCAGATGCTGATGATTTTCTTGGGGAACGAACATTGCTGCTGTTGCCCCCAAGCTTGTACTCAAGCTCTCACGAAATGTCCGTCCATCGGTCACCCAACGGGATTTCGCCAAGCACCGGCCGGAGTATCCGAGGTGACTCGAGAGGCGGATGTGCGCATCCACGATTCACAGGCTCCTCAATTCATTACTCACGACCGACTAAGTAGAGTTGGACTTCTGTGCAGGCCTCCAATGTTATGTATATGAGCCGGCAGCAGTAGTATCACATAGTTCCTGAAGTCTCAGATGCTGCTGTGCTTGCTTGCGCAGCTACTGTCATGGCCCGTGAGCTTGGCCTTGTCCAGTGCCGACTATTACATCGAAAGTCTCCCTGGACTGTCATGGCCAGACAATTCACTGAAGATGCATGCCGGGTAAGGCATCGCCCGCTTTCGTGGCAGGTGTCATCATGATAGTGTATAGGCAGCTAACAGACCAGGCACATCGTGTTGGACGCGGATCATCACGGAGAGATGTTCTTCTGGCACGTCCGTCAAAAACACTTGGCGGATAGACAGAGAACAATCATTTGGCTCAATGGTGGGCCAGGCTGTAGTTCTATGGACGGGCTATTCCTCGAAATTGGTCCCTTTCGCTTCAAAAATGCGAATACTCTTGTGGAGAATGAAGGATCCTGGCACGAATTTGCAAATATACTCTTCGTCGATCAACCACTAGGCACTGGCTTCAGCTTCGTAGACGGCGACCATTATATTTCCGAGCTGGACCAAATGGCGGAGCAGATGATGCATTTTCTAGATCGATTTCTTGAGCTGTTTCCGGAGTATGCGAACGATGACGTGAGAAGCAGTTTGTGCCGCGATACGCAAATCTGATCAGATAGTTCTATGTTGCTGGAGAATCCTATGCTGGACAATACATACCCTACATTGCTAAAGCTATGTTGGCTGCTAATGGCGACTGGAGTGCAAGGAGGGTAAGATACTTCTTCGTTCTTCGCTGATCTCGCTAATGTGTAGAACTTTAATTTGAAAGGACTGCTAATTGGCAACGGCTGGATTGACCCGATGGCAGGTTACCAATCTTATTTGCCAATGATGCTTGAGACTGGTCTCATCACGAAAGACTCTGAACAATACCGTGAAGTCTCTAGCGTGGTCCAAGAATGTTTACACGCAGAGTCTGTGCGTGGCGTGAATATCCACATTTCCGAATGTGAGGGCATCTTGTCGAAAGTGTTTGATGTGACCCTTACCAAAGATTCCGCTGGTACCAATCAATGCATTAACGGTTATGATTATACTTTGAGGGATACTTTTCCGTCTTGTGGTATGAGCTGGCCTTCGGAACTCGATTTCATGACTCCGTATTTGCGCAGAGACGATGTTCGGGAAGCTATCCATGCCTCAGACAAGATCTTAGGCTGGACGGAATGCAATGGAAACGTCGGAACATCTTTTAGAGCTCGCAATTCACGTCCTTCTGCTGAGCTCTTGCCCGCCATATTAGAAAAAGTCCCGATCCTTCTCTTCAGTGGAGATCGAGATATCATCTGCAACCATCTCTCGACCGAAATGCTTATCGATGGTCTCTCTTGGAATGGCGATAAGGGATTCGGCAAAGAAGAGCCACAGCCTTGGATCTTCCAAGGTGAGGACGCTGGCTATTATCAGAGTGCACGAAATTTGACTTATGTCCTGTACCATAACGCCTCTCATATGGTACCTTATGATTATGCTAGACGGACGAGAGACATGGTAGATCGATTCATGGGAATTGATTTGTCTGCGATTGGTGGTCAGAGTTCGGACACGACTATCGGTGGTGCACCTAGTGATACGCCAACGTCTTTTGACGAGGCTACGGAAAAGGCAGAGGAAAAATTGAAAGAAGAACAGAGTCTTCTGGAGAAGTATAAAAAGTACTACAAATCAGGGTCAATTGCTCTGGTTGTCGTAATTATTGCTGTATGTGCGCTAGTGGTATTCATCTGGAAGCACAAAGGGTCCATCCGTCGTCGTTATGGCTTTGACAAACTCGGCTTACAAGAAGCTGGTCAGGCTGATGAGACAGAGCTGGAAGAGCTGGTATGTTGAAAACTCCTCATTATCAGATGAGATCTTCTAACATTACTAGACATTACGGACTCCATTATTCGACTCTGATAATTTCGACATTGGAAGTGATGAGGAAGCTAATGACGAGACAACTCCTCGGCCGAGCAGGCCTACAACCCCAGCTGCCCCCGGCGTAAGCTTGTCCTCCAAGCAAAAGCAAGAGCGTGCAAAAGAAAGCCTGCGAAGGCACAACGATTAAGATAAGACTTACCGGATTAAGAACGAGTCTGTTCAAATCCAAAATAGGCAATTTTCCACCAGATGTGAACATTCTTATTCGTCTTTGCATACTTACCATTCAATACAACCAAGCAATTCCATGACAGAGCGGACTGGAGTTGAAGGATAGGACGACCCCAAAAGCAACTGTGCGCGAAACTGTTGAAAGTCAAGTTTTGCTTGCTATTGGCTGCCTTGTAGTAATGATGGAGTCGCAGTATCATAGGCCACCATTTACACAACTTCGCACCGAAACGAACTTCTCAAGCTCTTCTGGCGGACATTCAGCGCGTTCAAGAGTTCCTCAGATCGCAGCTCGTCGAGCGCAACTACGAGCAAGGGCAGTTCCGCGGTCGAGTTTTGTACAACACACACCAGCTCCAGCTTTCTTGGTCCCTCGTACGAATCTGCAACCGCTACATACGACTCCTGCATCCTCCAGTACTCAGGCAGAGGCCCCCTCTAGAATCGATACACGAGCGCAATTCGAACTATACCAAGTACAAAAGCAAGTCGCGCATCTGCGCGCAAGCATAAGCAATTTCGCCAATGTTCGCTGTAGCGAAGCCTCTCAAGACTTGATCGCTTTCGTGATGCGAACGTATGATCCAATGGTACCGAGTGTACATGGACGAGCTTCTGGAGCCGAAGAAATGCTCGGCGAAAACTCTGGTTGTTGTACTATCACATGATTCAGGCGAAAAAAGATTTTGTACACTAAGTGGCATTTCTCAAGTGTCCGAGGTCTTTAATCTGTCCTCATATATATACATTTGCGAGTCGAGTCAGATACACGACAAAACTAATTTATACAACATTTATCCTTTCTCAATTGCGTTGCAAGAGAAGCTTCTTGATGCTAATTTTGATTATGGCCCCACATTTGGATTTCGTCATCACTCCAGTACCCACCATGAAAATACTCCAGATCACATAAATAATATTCATCAGTGCGTCTACAATCTTCTACTTCCACGATGTTTTCCGTGAGAAGAGCAATTCCTGCCGTAGCCAGAACCATCCCTCGGACCAAGATCCTCGCCAACAACTTTTCCATCGCAAAGACACCCAGGATGGCGGCATCAGTGGACAACAACTCCGTCTCAGCTCACGAAGACCCATCAGTGACGAAACAATACGACAGGGAGACACCGTACTCGGAACAACTCAAGGACTTTTACGAACTGGCAGACAAGAACCGCATCTCACTGCTCATCACAGACCGCAAGGGCCACGTCGTGTCTCGTGCCATGGCGGTGAGTAAACGGGAAGCATGCGACTTTCATTACCTCTGCAACATCAACTCTGCCAAAGTTGCAGACATCAAGCACAATCCAGCGGTAAACATCACGTTCTTCAATAACAGCGACATGAGTTGGATTTCCGTGTCTGGCACGGCCACGGTGTCGCAGAATGATCCACGGATAAGGGAGTACTATAGTCCCGTCGTGTCGGCCTGGTTTGGCGACATGGGTGATGGCGTGCATTCCGGTAATGCGGACGATCCTAGGATGTCCCTGCTCTCCGTCAAGACTGAGCGGGTGAGTTATTACATGTCTACCAGTGGAAAGTTGACGCGGATGGCGGAGATGGCCAAGGCGGTCGCCATGGGACAGGTTGCGCAGACGGGTGTGTTGCGGGAGTTGACTGGTGATGTCCTTGAGGGTGCCAGAGCGGGCAAGTAGTGCTACACATCGTCCGATTTTCCAAAAGTGATTATGCATGAAACTCGCTTGCACTAAGTCGTAGTTTTGTATCAATATGCAAATGACATGACAAATTGGTGGGTTGACACTACATCATGTTTGACAATGAATTTGTTTGTACAATGCAACGCTATCTCGACCAGAACTCACTTTTACCCATCTATTCCGACACGATTGTCCCCCCTAACCAGGAGGAAGTGAGCTGACGTCCACAATCTCTGTCTCATCCATCTCAATTTCCTTGTCAATGCCAGTATCCAGAGGTGTACGAGGAAGCGCCATCATCCCACTTCTTGCCGCTTCCAAAAGTCCAAATGGTCGTAGGAGAACAATAAAAGCATCGATTCGAGTAGGTTTGGCAGACAACTCGACAATACAAGTGTTTGTCGAAATATCACTCACTTTACCACCAAAGTTTCTGGCTAGATCGGTGATGGCCGACAGGTGTTGGTGCTTTTGACGCAGTGCTTCACTTGGTGCCAAATTGACTGGGTGAAACGGTTCGTGTTCACTGGCAGGTGCATCTTCATTGTACTCGTCCGCTAATTCCTCTTTGTGATGAGCCAACAGTTCGTGAAAGTGCTCTGGTCCCAGGAGACTGACTTTGGCGAGCAGGAGTTCTCGCTGCACAATCTGGGTGTGAGAGTAATCCAACACTGCCCAGACTGGTACAAGGTCTTCCAGCTGTCGACGAGCCTGTTCGATGACTCCATCCTGACCACAGAGCACGATCGTCATCCTTGACAAATCTTCGACTTCAGTATTGCAGACAACGAGAGAATCGATATTAAATCCTCTAGCAGCCAAAATTCCGGAAACTCTTGATAACACACCAGGTTCATTCTGCACGAGACAATTGAGAACGTGTCTCTTGGGTGGTTCTTTCGAAGGTGTCGGTGTGTTGTATAGGATGTTGCTGATTGCTTCAGGTACAGTCCATGAAGGAGGATCTATGGTCGAGAGGGAGGGCAGTCGGGATCCGCGGTGAGCAGCTTTATATTCCAGTGCCGAAGTTGCGGTCGACTTGAATCTGATGGCAGCTCGGACTGGTCGCGATAGTCTTGCGACTGGCGAACGAATCATGCTGGACACAAGCAAGCCTGATGGAAGCGGTGCAGGAAAAGATTGGTATAGTATAAGGGGAAGGGTGAGTCACTGAGAGAGGATGAGAGAGAGAGAGAGAGTTTTGTATCGACAGAGACTGAGTGAATGCTTGAATGACTGATCAGTTGTCGATTCACCTTTTTGTCTCTTCAAACTCGAAATTTCCCCAGTGAACGCACGTGCCAACATCTCTGAGATCCGGTGCGGGTAAAGATGAAAAGCGACCTCCGCAATGCGCAGATCAAATTCATCCTTCAACCACTCATCCATCCTTCCGTTCATTCACCTGGTCTGTTCCTTCCTTCGTTCTCTTGGAGAAGCCAGCAGGAGCAGGCTGACTGCAGTAAAGTCCGAATTCTTGTTCGTTTGGACTGTAATCAAAATCCTCTGGAAAAGGATATCGAGACTGGCTGTACATGGAGGACGAAAGACGCGCCAAAAGAAGCCGATTCGATGACGGACCAACTCAGGAAAAGCGTCGTAGTGCCAGTCCAGAACGCAAAGCTGCGACACCTCCAGTATCGGATGCTGCAGCTGCAGCGAAAAAGAAAGCTGCGGAAGCTGCTGCTCGTATCTCTGCGATGCTGAAGAACAAGAAAGCATCGTCTCCTGCCGTTACTCCAAAGCCACCTTCTGCTTCGCCTGCCCCTCGGCCACCTCCAGATGACATGAATGAACAAGGTTTATACGTCAGGTCAGTTGCCCAGCGACGTGCTTCGATCTTTGGCACCTATCTAGCGTCCGGACAAAGTCTAATTGAATCAGGGATATCGAGGTCAATGACCTTCGTAATAGATACTTGGTTGTGAAAGAGTCAACATTGGAAGAGGTATGTCAATTTATCAAGCTCGAGTGCTAAAGCTCAAACAGGCTAGCTTCTACCACTGGAATTTATGCTAACCGAGACAGATCAAGACCAAGACTGGTGTTGGTACGACACAGCATATATAGCAAAGTCTTCATGCATGACTGACCTTGGTAGATATCGAAGTGCGTGGCAAGTATTACCCGGACAAGAGTATGGCCACCGAGCGAGACCCTCCGATGTTCCTGCACATTTCCTCGCCGATAAAAACAAAGACTGAAGCTGCTGTCGGCATGGCCAACAAGTTGATCAATTCTGAGCTTGGCCCACTGGTCGATGAACGTCGCTTCCGCAAAAAGGAGGACTTTGAGCGAGATGAGTTTGGGCGTCGCAAGTGGCCGGAAGAAAAGGTCATTATTGATATGGCACCCATTCGAGGATTCCACTTGCGAGCCAATGTTGTGGGAACTGGTGGTACCAATGTAAAATTCGTACAACAGGAAACTCGAACTAGGATACAAATCAAAGGTCAAGGCTCGGGTTTCACCGACCCCAGCACAAGAGAGGAATCAGACGAACCAATGCATCTTCACATCACAGGCCCGGACGTCGCGGAAGTACATAGAGCCAAAGGAATGCTGGAAGACCTGATCGCCTCGATTCGTGTCAAGTATGAGGACTTCAAAGTAAATGGACCACGAGACGACGATCAAGGTCATGGCGAGAGATACGGTTCCCCAGCTCAAGCACAAGGAGGTTATGGCTCTCCTGCCCCCGCTGCTCCTGGTTACGACCAGACCTCCATCTCGAGTTATCCTCCACCCCCACCAGGAGCCAGTTCTACTGCTATCGCACCTCCGTTCAGCTACTCGTCAGCACCTCCACCACCACCAGGATCACTCAACTTTGCTCCTCCTCCACCCGCAGGTCTCCCGACAAATCCTTACCAAAGCTCTGCGTATACTGCTCCTCCTCCACCTCCGCCAGGTTCATCAGCCGCCCAACCTCCTCCACCTCCTGGCGCTGCATCATATGGGTCTTCCTATCCACCTGCACCGCCTGGAGAAGAGTATGATCCTTACGCACCTTCAAGTGCAGGCTACGCGAGGCCGCCGGGCACCTAATCATTCACATGCATACGGCAAAACACAATCTCGAAAACCTTCTAGAAACGCATTTTCATTGTCCGTTGGATGAGTCTATTCTGTATTATGTACTATGCTAGTGGTAGGAATTCATAGTCTAGTGGCAGACAACAAAAACTCGAGTGCAGCAATCATTGCCCACTTTCTATTCTCGGCCTCTTCAAAGACGAGACTCCTGTTGCCGTAAAAGACTTCATCATTGACTTCTTCGGGATGCCTGGGCAGACAATGCATAAACTTCCACTGTGCATCTGCTCCGATGGCCATCTCATTGGTAATCTGGAATCCATTGAATTGCTTCATCTTGGTGTCGCGTTGTGCCTCCTCACCCATGCTGATCCACGTGTCCGTGACCAATATATTCGCGTTCTCGACGGCGCGACTCGGGTCGTGCGTGACTTCCACCACGGCACCGCTCGCGTCTCCGGCCTCGCGAGCGAGCTCTAGTATTCCTTCATTCACATCGATCCCGGCCGGCGTGGCGATGGCGACGTTGATGCCGACTTTGGCACAAATGATGGCCAAGTCGTGAATCACGTTATTGGCGTCCCCTACCCAAGCGACCTTTAACCCGGCCATCGAGGCACCGAACGATTCTTTGATGGTCATCAGGTCCGCCAGCGCCTGTAGAGGATGAAACATGTCACTTAGTGCGTTGATGACGGGGACTTGAGAAGCCTTGGACAGGGCCATGACTTCTTCGTGAGCATTGACTCGTGCCACGAGACACGCTACCATGGAACTGATGACGCGGGAAGTGTCGTAGAGCGATTCATTGACGCCCAATTGAATGTCGTCTTTTCCGAGAAACATGGCGGTGCCGCCCAAGTGTGAGGTGGCGGACTCTGTCGAAACTCTGGTTCTCGTGCTGCGTTTTGAGAAGAGCATGGCGATGGATTTATTATTGAGTAGTCCGTGACCTGCGTTTCCCGAAGATCCATGTTTTGTGATTTGTTTAATCTCGATTGCACGGTCGACTATTTTGTTTACTTCCGCGACACTCAGGTCCGCGATACTGAGCAAGTGTCTAGGCGCAAAGGGACTGACTGATGGCGTTGAGGCGGTAGCTTCTTGGGAAGACATGGAACGGTATATGGTCCATTGCGAATACCTGAGTGTCCTTGTCGACCTTGACAGAATTGTTAGACGTGAAAGAGCCATGCCTGATAAGCACTAAGGTACAAATGACGATATGATTGAGCCAGAAGTCGAGGAGACAGGACTTGAATGGTGCCATATATGTAGGAAGATAGAAGATGACTGAAGCTTGGCACAAAAAAGTGGGACCGGCGCGTGATCTTCGGGATAGATAAGGATTTCTGTGCCAGTCAACCATCACATTCACATGGACATTACATACACAGTAACACAAACGCAATCACAGCACCATCAGTGTCTCGGTCGGTGCTGGAGCATTGCCGTCATGTGGATACATCGCAGAACGGTAAATGTCGGTTCTTTCTACATTATGCACACAATGCACCGCTTTGATTCATTCATTCATCATTACACTGTCAGCATACTATTTTACTTGTTGTAGTCGAATCGAATATAGCTGTACCAATTAGCGTGGAGTCATTGAGTAGACATTAAACTTACTGTGCAGGGCACTGATATCCATTAGGCTCCTTGTGCAAGTATTCCTGGTGGTAGTCCTCTGCCGTGTACCATTTGTAGTTGCGTCCATCGGCGATCTGAGTAGTGATTTTCGAACCTCCGAAATGCTTGTCCTGTACTTCCGCTGTAACCTTTTCGGCAATCGCTTTCTGTTCGTCGTCCAGATAGAAGATGGCGGACCTGTACTGTGTACCGCGGTCGCCTCCTTGCCTATTCAATGTGGTCGGATCGTGCATAGCTAGAATAAATCAGTGATTGACATAAGTGAGACCTGATGCATCTTACCGTAATGGAACTTTGTGAGCTTCTCGTAAGAAACCTTGCTAGGATCGAAAGTGACCTTTAATGACTCTGCATGATCGGTTGTGCCAGTGCAGACCTGACGATACGAGGGTTGCTCAGTCTTGCCTCCGATGTAACCCACCTCGGCCTTCAATAAGCCCTTGCCGGCGAACTGGTTGCGAAACATGTGCTCTGTGCCCCAGAAGCAACCATTCGAAAAGATTGCCACTGATTCGCCTGCACCGCCACTCGATGAGGGTACAATGCCGGCTGAGGAGGTCTGTGTGAATTGTCTAGTGAAACTCTTGAAGAAGCTTGTCATTGTGAATAGCCAGCACACGAATGCTACAAGGAGAAGTTTTGTGAAGGAGGAAATGGTGAGTGGTAGAGCAGTAGGATTGAAGGTGGTAGCAGGAGATGGATGATGACATCTCGTGGAAACTTGAAGTGGAGGCAAATCTCCAGGAGAGGATTCAGCAGCAATTTCTTCCCGCCTCAGCCGCTGTGTAGCCATCGATTGACTGATGATTCCACGGTTTGGCTGACGGAGTCTGCTGCTGTACACCGGATACACAGGACTAGTACTACAGTACACGCACTGTTCCCATGACCGGACTCTTCCTTGCATGGACACAGGCCCTTGTTCTCGATTCTGCAAATAGCCAGTCCGGTGCAGAACATCTGGAAGATTATCTATCGTCTGCCTGTGTAGTAGACTAGGACAAGAAGGATTTTATACATCAATAAGAAACACGGCCTAACGCTAAATTCATATGTACTGATCTGATGCCGCCTGGAATTAGCTCAGTCCCACTTGTTGGACAACGAACTAGTTGTCTTGCTCCTTTTGATTCCTCCCAAATTGGTATTGTCATTTTGATTTTGTACAAACGGATTGGAACCATGAAAGGAGGACGAAGTGGAGCTCGTTCCCCAACCTGCTGGTCGAAACATCTTCGCTGGAGAACCATTGATTTTGATCGGGCTTGCGACTGTATGTCTCGTCGACTGGCTCACTCCACCTTGTGCCCAGACATTAGGACTCGTCGGTATATCTCGTGAGACCCCTGTCACAGGCCGCTCCCAGTCATGCATTCTGATACGACTGGCAGATCTTGGTAGGTCTGAGATAGTCTTGCTTGCGTCCACAATACCCACTTTGGGAGTGTGTACCTCGACATAAACACCATTATCGTCCGGACGGGTGCCAACGCCAACGTCGCGCTTCATAACCCCTACTCTCGGCTGCACAAACTTGGTCTCGTACTCTGTGAACACCTGACCATATATTGACTGTTTGTCTTGGATGTGCTGCTCAAATAGCTGTACCAAGTAAAGATTCTGCACACTCAGCAGCGCTATGGGAATCAAGATCAGGACGTTCTTGGCATAGCTGAAGATAATGATAGCGTGGACAGGACTAAAGATGCAGAACAATCGAAGCGACAATATTGAAGGATTCCAGGCGGCAAGGACATGTTTGTAGTCTCGAGCAATCCGTGTCTCGTTGTTGTTCTGGTTTAGTATGCGTCTAAACATGGCTCCGATCATCATGCTCACTGACTTCGAGCCACTTGAGCTGGTCACTTTGGTGGCTTTGGCGTCAGCTCCAGACCAGCTGTCTGTGGCATCCTTGTTCTGCTGAAGCTGGTATTCTCGTGTGCGTGTGAAGCAAAACCACACATTGAGCACACTCAACACCACGAAACCGACTGTCAAGCTTTGCAGTGTATGACGCCACCACTGACTTGAGTTGTAACCTGATCCTCTGTCTCGCGAAGATGATCTGTTTTCGAACACGCTATCAGGTAATCCGGCTGATAAGTTTCCGATCTGGGCACATGCCATCCAATAAACAACATTGATCACGAATCCCAAGGGAACGATCCATTGTGAACTGAGCTTATCCCAATTGAACAAACTCAGGTCTTCGGAAATTTCCAGCAGGTAATCTAGCACAAGACCTTGCCAATTTGACCGGGTTTTCCGTACAAGCTTAGGCATATGGTTCTCCAGAAGTCGAGGAATTCTGTCACAGTACCGAAACTGTCATCTGATTCTTGCAGGCTGGTCGAGTCGGTCGTCAAGAGGAGGAAGATGTTGTGAGGTTTGTCTACATGAAATTCCCGCCAAGAGTAACACGAGTGATACGGAGCGCAGGGGCTCAGTTCAGACCGAAGAGACCCAATCTGCTGCGGCCATCTCATCCACGCACCTCATCCTGCCCCATGAGCTCGTACTCCCCTCATATGCTTCTTCTTCATCATCACCACCGCCAAGCCCCTTGACTCTCCCTCAGACTTCCTCTAGCCACAAGCTCAGACCAGTAGACAGATCAAGAGATTGCCTCTTGCTCGAGTCCAGCACTTGTCATCCTTGTCAGCGGCTTGAAACAGCCAGCGGTCTCCTGCTCGATATCGAAGCACATGTCTGGCTCGAAGAGAAAAGCCGACCTCGCTGAAAGTAGTGGTTATGAGTCCGGAGACGATCTTTTAGAAGCTGATCTCGCTACAAATGGGATTACTGAGGCGCCATCGAGTGACCCTACAAGCTCAAATAAAAGGCTGAAGCCGGATACCAGTGAGGGCACTTCGGAAGGCTCTCCTGATATCAATGATAGTGCTGATGTACGGGGCACAATCGAAGATGCTATACCAGTCATGCCGAAACGCAATTATCATATCAATGACCCTCCATCGGACAGACCAGTCCGAATGTACGCGGATGGTGTCTTCGATCTATTCCATCTCGGGTCAGTCCCTAATTACACAAATCCACTCACCGAAAACTGACAGTGCTAGACATATGCGTCAATTAGAACAAGCAAAGAAGGCCTTTCCAAACGTCTATCTCCTTGTCGGTCTTCCAAGTGACCATGAAACACACTTGAGAAAAGGTTTGACAGTACTGAGCGACCATGAGAGAGCGGAAACTCTCAGGCATTGCAAATGGGTGGACGAGGTCATTGAAGACGCCCCATGGTGTATCACCGCAGAATTTGTAGAAAAGCACAAGATAGACTATGTTGCTCACGATGATCTGCCTTATGCCAGCGCGGAGACCGAGGACATCTATGATCCTTTGCGTAGGATGGGCAAGTTCTGGCCAACACAGCGCACAGAGGGGGTTTCGACGTCCGACATTATTACCAGAATCGTCAAGAACTATGATCAATATGTCATTCGAAATCTCTCGAGAGGTGTTGACAGGCGAGAGCTCAACGTGAGTCTTTTGAAGAAGCACGAACTAGATTTCAGACGACATGCCCAAGAGTTGCGCGAGGCTATAAAAGCTAATTGGGCAAACACATCCAGGGATATCAAAGACGATCTTCGAAGTCTCATATCTCCTTCCAGAGCTGGCTCGATTCCAGGATCCCCTAGGACACCATCGACCGGATTTTTCGAGGGTATGAAGAAATATTGGACACGAGAGCCATCTGGAGCTAGCATAAAATCTGCAGGCAGGTCTCCCAGTCCAATCGACCTCGAGAAAGCCGCAGTCTCGGATGTTACAGAAACCTTGATGTAACGATTCGTGCTGTGGGCTGTAGATCTAGAGGTTCCATGAGTCATGTTTTACCATTGCAATCACTAGAGACTGTTATAGCATATTCGAGTCGTCATTGTACACAATGTCACTCGTGTCACATAACATTTACTAATTATGATCGATGTGCTGTTGCATACTGTGTGTCCATGTGCCTGTGTGTCTTGAGTTCGCATCGATTGCCATCTACTGGCTGCATGGGTTGAGGTCACAGTTGATCTGGATGCATCGAATTGAGATTTGACCGATGAGGAGCCGGCGGATTTTGAGCTTTGACATTTCATCGAGTACATCTTTATGAAGTCCCTAGCGTTATTGTCAGCGGCCGAGAATCGAGACACCCTACATCCGAAAAAGACATCGTCGACCTGCGACGGCACTCATTGTTAGCAGTCATATCGGATGAGTGTCAAAATCTCGATTCCCATTGTTGAAAGTGCTCGAGCCACCACTTTCACTGATGCTCTCAAAGTGCTCATCGCAGTTGAATGCTTCTATGCTGAAGCTCAAATCGCGACTGGTAGGACCTCTGTCCAAACGACGAACGTGCTGCTAAGGAACACTTAGGCACTACTGATGACAGAGTATTGTTGGAATTGCCCAAAGAGCACAAATCCTTGTTCGAGTCGAATGCAATAGTCAGGTTCGCTATTTTATCTACAGGAAAATCATAATTTAACGATCTACAGATATCTAGCTTCATTGTCCTACCCTCTAGATGCTTCTGGGATCGAGTCATCACTTATCGAATGGGAGGAAACATTTCTCACTGGTAATTTGACCTCTGACAGTACCAATCAAGACAAAACTTTAGCATCTGCTGATATCGTGGTACAGAGAGCAGGCTTCGCCAAAGTAGTAAACCCGAATTCCCGGTCTCGCACGACTAACAATCTTCAGGGACAGATCAATGCTTCACAGATTATTCTCTTTAGCGCCCTTTATGCTCACTCCTCGAAAATTGTAGCCAGTGTTGACAATAGCTTGAATCGTCTCAAAGAATGGTATACCAACTTTATGGAAATACCGCAAGTCCTCAAAGGAGTCGAGAATGCCGCCAAGTACACAGCACCCTCGGGGAACCAATCTGTAGCAAAGGGAAGCAAAACTAAGACGAAGACGAAGTCCGCTGTCGAGAAATCTGAACCTGTGCCACGGGGTAATGGCGAAAGGAAGCTCAAGGCAGGGTGCGAGATGACTGTCATCTTCGAGAAGGAAATTCTGCCCAAAGCGGGCGAAAGAAATGTTCTGATCACGTCTGCGTTGCCATATGTCAACAACGTACCCCACCTCGGCAATATCATAGGGTCTGTCCTAAGTGCTGATGTCTTTGCAAGGTACAACAAGGCCCGGAACAGAAATACTCTCTTCATTTGTGGCACTGATGAATATGGTACAGCGACTGAAACAAAGGCGTTGGAGGAAGGCATAACACCACAGCAATTGTGTGATAAATTCCACACCGTCCATGCGGACGTCTATAAGTGGTTTGACATCGGCTTTGACAAATTTGGTCGCACCACGACACCTCAGCAGACTGAGATTGCGCAAGACATCTTTATGAAACTATACGACAATGGGTTTTTGACTGAGAAATCAACAACACAACTTTACGATGAAACCCATCACAAGTTCCTTGCTGATCGCTATGTTGAAGGCATTTGCCCCCTCTGCGGGTATGAGGATGCTAGAGGAGACCAATGCGATGGATGCGGTCAGCTACTGAATCCTTTGGAGCTGAAAGAGCCAAGGTCCAAGCTCGGCGGGAAGGTTGTCGTTCGTGACTCTACGCACATATTTCTCTGTCTTGACAAGTTACAAAAGGACACTGAGGAGTGGGCCGAGTCCTCTGCTGCAAAAGGAAAATGGTCTCCAAACGGCATACAAATCACGAGATCGTGGTTCAAGATGGGTCTGAACGAGCGAGGTATTACACGAGATCTTGACTGGGGTACGCCGGTACCTCTGAAGAGCATGGATGGCAAGGTCTTGTATGTTTGGTTCGATGCGACGATCGGCTACATAAGTATAACTGCCAACTATACAGATCAGTGGAAAGAGTGGTGGCAGAATCCAGAAAATGTCGAGCTGTACCAATTCATGGGCAAAGACAATGTGCCTTTCCATACGGTAGTCTTCCCAGCCTCACTGATCGGCACGAAACAGAAGTGGACGAAGCTGCATCATATCAATACCACAGAATATCTTCAGTACGAAGGTGGCAAGTTTTCGAAATCGAGAAACATTGGAGTTTTCGGGAATAATGCTCAGGACACCGGTGTACCTGCCTCTGTCTGGCGATACTACCTACTCTCCAATCGGCCAGAAACTTCGGATACACAATTTGTTTGGGCCGACTTCATCTCGAAGAACAACGCCGAATTACTCGCCAATCTCGGCAACTTTGTCAACCGTATCATCAAATTTGTCAATGCCAAATATGGAGGCGTTGTACCGGACTTCGACGCGAACGCTGACGTCGGTCTCGTGAACCAGACAGGCTTCATCAACGATGTCAACGGATTCCTGAAACAGTACATCGACATGCTCGAGAGTGCAAAAGAACGGGCTGGATTGGCACATCTGATGCAGATCTCCTCTCGTGGTAACCAGTTCTTACAAGACAACAAGATTGACAATGCACTGTTTGCCAATGAGCCTCGCAAATGTGCAGCTGTGGTCGGTCTCGGACTCAATCTGGTCTATCTCCTGTCGTCGTTGGCCTGGCCATACATGCCCAGCACGGCAGAAAGCATGGCTGAGCAACTCAATGCACCACTGGCGAGGATACCGGACAGCTGGAGCATGGATATTCTGCCGGGACACAACATTGGCCACGCCGCCTACCTCTTCACCCGAATAGACGAGAAGAAGGAGGCGG
This sequence comes from Taphrina wiesneri, assembly GCA_005281515.1. Classification (NCBI taxonomy): domain Eukaryota; kingdom Fungi; phylum Ascomycota; class Taphrinomycetes; order Taphrinales; family Taphrinaceae; genus Taphrina; species Taphrina wiesneri. The sequence goes on from RHGK01000016.1 coordinate 80,162, forward strand.
AGTGGAAGGCGCAGTATGGAGGGGGTTCCGGGTCAAAGTAGTGAGAGCGGGAAGACTACACAAGGATGAGAAATGTTCAGGGCTCGTCCTCTTTTCAGCAGGATTGAAGACAAGGACGGTGTGCGACTGTGTGCATGGACAAGCTTGATGGGTGAGGACAGGGTAGAGTACTGCAATGTTCAGACTACAGGATATGTAGCCAACCATTTTTGTTCCTGAATCAGCGAAGTGATATCAGGGTAATAGATGCGAGTCCTTGCATCGACGGGATTCCTTTCTGGCTCTTCAAGGTAATAAAGATTCAACTTGAAATGGAGAATAACTAAGAGATGTACTGTGCAAGGGAAACTTGTGATGATACAGTGTCTAGACTGTATCTGAGACTGAGTGAGGGATTTGCAGCTGTGATGTGCTTTTGACATTCAATGGTTCATCATCATCATCATCATCATCATCATCATCAACCAGGAGATGAAACAGTCGTCCATAAAGGGAAGAGTATGCCGCAAGAGTGAATGCGCGGTAATGAATGAATTAAGAAAAGGACGCGGCGGCAGAATCGAGGGACGCGATTGCGAACTTTCACAGGTTTGATGACTGATCGCTGATGGCTGATATGGCTGATCATCATCATCATCATCGGGACGGTAAGGCACCGAGAAGACCGATCAGATGGAGCTCAACGACCACTCGGAGACTCTGATCAGGCGGAATTGGAGGGAAAATGAATGAAATGAATCTGATCAGGCGAAAGAGTGCATTTCCAATTCTTCCCTTTCCCACACACACACACACACACAGTCCATCCTTCTCGTGTCTGATCACCCCATCCCTCCCTCCCTCTCTGTTCCTCCTTCAACACCCAGAATGACCCTCCCCTCCCCCAAAGTCTCGCCCATTCCTCTCCCTGAAAAATCGCTCGTCCGACCTCCTTCCACCCTCTCCCACACCTAGCACACGACCCTCCATACCCTCCAGTGCTCTGGGCCTGAAGACTTATCAACACGGGTCGTCTACGTCCGTAGCCCTCGAGGCCTTCTGGCCACTCTAGCTACCTCAAGGATGGCCGCTATCGGTGCGAGCTCTATGTTCCACAACGCCCAGCCTATACCTGGCCACGAAGTCTTTAGGTGCCTAGACGACAGCTGCAAGTGCAAGTCGCCCCCAACACCCAAGAAGCCAAAGTCTGGCGCAAGGGAGGATGCTATCCAGATGGAATGGGAGGATGTCGACCCATCACTCGTCTTGGAACCGCTCAACTTTGCCCAGGTGGAAGGTCGTCTCTATCGCTCGTCATTCCCACGGCCGAGTAACTACAAATTCCTGGACTCGCTTCACTTGCGCACCATCGTCTGCCTGGTGGATGATGAACCTCTACCGGCACAATACATTGACTGGACAAGAAGGCGTGGCATCGAGCTGATTCAGATTGGTATGCCCGGGCACAAGGAGGCCTTTCGTGACGGAATTCCCTATGAACTCGTCGGAGAAGCTTTGCGTCTCGTGGTCAACAGGTCGCGCTACCCAATGCTCATACATTGCAACAGGGGCAAGCACAGGACCGGCACCGTGGTCGCTTGTCTGCGAAAGCTCAAAGGCTGGCATGTCTCGCGCGCCCTGAATGAGTATGCGCTCTACTCGCACCCGAAGGAACGAGCGACCGATCAGGCTTTCATCCAGGCCTTTGAGGTGACGGAGCTCAAGACACACGTCGTGCGTAGCAGAATGCTGGCCGAACTGGTGCCTGAAGCACCACCGAGTCCATTTTCATCTATGCTCAACCTTGCCAAGGCATGATGCGATTGATTGAATCAATATGCTGAAACACTGCAGAAATGAGAGTGGAAGGAAAGAGAAAGAAAACAAGAAAATTGAATGAAATAGAGATAAACGTTGCGGATCAGGCAAAAAGCGAAGGCATAAGACGAATCAAAGTCTGGGAAATAGAAGGCGTGCGAGATGAATGGGTTGTGATTTGAAACACGGAGATTCTGTTCGTGTGGTGTTTGCTTTGCGAGATTCTGATTGAATGTTTAGTACAAGGGTGTAGTGCTATAATAGATGCCTGTCATGATTCAACGACCTTGTCTTTACTGTGGTCGCATAGCTAAACATTCAGTTTGGTCGAGTGCTGTCTAGCAACCTTGTGTGAGTAATCAAGTATAACTCGGATTATATGTCGACAGCAGCATCACTTTGCAGATTTGTGTAGACAAACAGGACGATTGGAACGCCCGAGCTTGCATTTGTTGGTAGTGCACGCCTTAAAGTGAGGATCTGCTGCTGCTGCTCCTCCAGTTGCTGCCGTCCCTTCTCCACCGGAATTATTGTTCGACAACCATCCCTTCCCAATAACTACCGACCAGTCAATACCACTCCCACCAGTCCATCCTCTCCTCTACCTTGTTACAAACCTCCTCGTCGGTTCTGGTCAAAAGCTTCTCGAGTCACAATCGCCCATCTTCGCCTCATCGGTCAGAAGCTCTTGAGGACGACGAGCTGCTGGCCAGTCTGAGTCTAATCACGCCAGCCATGTCTGTTGAGCGCCTGGATCTCGCAGGTTTCCGAACAGTCCTCGCCAATGCTCAGAAAAAGAGCGGTGACGATGGCAGCACGCTGGATCTCAGCGACCAACGAATAGGAGAGTTGCCTATAGAAATACTCGAGTCGATGAAAGCTGATGTGACTCGGTGAGTGGCCTTGAAAGGGAGATCCCATCGCAGTAACTGATTGAGTTCAGATTGGCATTGGGACACAATCTTCTGTCTACGTTGCCGACAGCCTTGGTCAGTCTACAACGACTCCGATATCTCAACGTCCGATCAAATTTCTTTCGAGAATTCCCGCCCGTCCTGTGCAACTTGCCAGCCTTGGAAATCCTCGACATCAGCCGGAACAAGATAAGAACTCTGCCCCGAAGTCTAGGCAACCTTATGAGTCTGAAAGTACTCTCGATATCAAAGAATCGAATAGAGACGCTACCAAGCTATATCGGACATATGAACGAACTGAGAATACTCAAGATTGATCACAACCCAGTCGTCTTTCCACCGCCGGAAGTCACGGCGCATGAAGGAGGTGAGGATAGTATGGATGAATGGCTGGTGAACCTCAAAGGCTATCTAAGAAGCTATCATGAGACACTAGACAAGTCGGTCGACGACAGTGATGCGGTGACGACTGATGAAGAGGGCGCCGAGACGGATTTCAACACTATATCAAAGAGTGGTCAGTCGGATCAGAACAGCACGAAGCATTTGCAATTGTCGTCCTCATCTTCGCTCTCCACAGGAGTTCCGGCTACCAGTGTATTGCGACGACAAGCTGCTCCCCCTATACCTACCAAGAATTCCCACCGGAATGCAGCCATGCACGGCATGAACTCAAAATCAGTCAGTGGCATGCGATCCTTCCAGTTGAATCCGATAAATCCTGCCGCTATGGAGAGGTCGAGGAGCAATAGCGAAAGTGACGATCTGAGACGACCATTCCGAAGACCGGTACCGATGATGAGAAACAGGACTGGGCTCGGCACCCTCGTGGAAGATAGAGTCAGACACTCTCGTGGCTTCTCGCACGACTACATACAAGAGAATCCTTCCGAAGCGGAATCAAACTTGAGATCACCTGCTGAAGTGCAACAGAATTCGAGAGCCTATTTTCGACGGCTTTCCAGCTTACCACAGAGCAAACGTATTTCACTGAACTCTGCCAAGATTGTCGAGGCGGCTCGTGGCATACTTTTCTCATTGTCACAAATCCATATGGCCATCCGTCAGTACGTATCGTTCTGTGCTGATCCGGACCTCACTGGCACAATCAATCGTGTGCTTTATAATGCAAATGCTCATGTGGGCGCGCTGGTCGATGTCCTCGAAGCACATGAAACACGACCAGACGGTGCAGAAGCGACTCCAGTCATTGAAGCGTGTCGGGCCTGCGTGGGAGCCTTCCGGCATGTGATAAACATCCTGCACAACCGGATCAGAGACTTGACATACCAGGCGGACGTAAGGTACACTCGTACTTTACTATTGTTACTCTTTGGAGCAGCAGCTGAGATTCAGAATTCCTGGAATTGCCTCAACCCTGTGCCCGCTTCTCAAGCACCTCCCAGCACGGTGCCAAGCCTAAGTACCCCAGTAGCCAGTCTGGTGCCAAGAGCTATTGCTCCGCCCACTACACGACTAAAGTCCAACTCGAATGTGTCACTATCGGCGTTACCTTTAGTGCCTACAGGCCACAAGATCAACGACTCCTTTTCGGTCCCAGCGACTCCGGCCTCTCTGAGCACAGAACCCGAAGCAATGGAGACGGACGAACAAGTCTACGAGAAGATCTCACAGGCCACCACGGCGACCTTGTCCCTGTTAAGCTTGCTTGGCGATGCCGTATCGAAAAGTGCCATCGCATCTGCACAAGGACCAGCCACTCCTGGCGCTGTCGCGCCAGGGACAAATATGAAGCTTAGGGATTTGGCGTCAAATAGCTTGAATGCTGGTGAAGTGACTCGTCGGCTTCGCAACAAGCTCACAAACTCAAATTTGATGCTGATGCAAGATGTGCACGAGAAGAAGAAGTTTTGGGAAGACACCAACCTTTTCGTGAAAGCAGTCATCAATGTTGCCGCCCTGGCTAAATCCATCTCCTCGGAATACCCCTTTTCAAAGTCAATCCTGGCATCCCTCTCGACCGTGACGCGATCGACCAAGGAACTGACGATTCTTCTTTCCGTCTCTTCCTTTTCCCAAACCATCAGGACGGAATCGACTCTGCCCAATAACAATGGCACCGCCCCAGCCTTGAGTTCTCCTAGTCCATCGGGCCAGATTCAAGCGGTACCAATCACAACCACGATGCTGCAACAACAGTTTAGCAACCTCAATGGCATCTCACTACCCATGACGGGCAGCAGTGCCGCCATGACGGGGACTTCTGGACTAGTGAATCCCGCAATCAATCGATTCGAAGCGGAATTCAGTCCTCCCGCACCACCTATCCTAGCGACCCCTCAAAACGTCGCCCTCGTCATGAATGGTCCTTCTTCTTGATGAGGGCACGTCATGTCGATAATGTAAATACTTATAGACCTCGCGGTGTAGGCAAACATATATATAAATAATCATTATACAGAATTCAAATGACGACTAATCTAATGAATCACACCGCCACCGCATCGCATCGCATGAGAGAAATATGAAAGGCAAGTCTATTTTATTTAAACGTGCGCCGCTTATTGAAATCAATCAATAGTCCATCTTCATCGTCGTCTTCGTCATCCGGTGAACTAGTGGGACAATCACTATCGACCGACTCGAAACTCAAACTAGGAAGTCTAGGTCTCGCCTCGACATGCTCATGCTCGTGATCGTCTTCTTCCTCGACAATCAAGCCTTGATGGAAGCCAATTGAGCGAGTGAGGTGACTGGTCGGTACGTCGACGAGGTACTGTCCCGACCCGTGACGAAGCGGGACTACCGGTTGTTTCTTGAATGAGGGAGAGTGCGAGCGCGTCAAGTTGGTTACTTCGCGAGGCGAGTTGCGGCGCGCAATGATGGGTCTCGCGCCGGGGTGTAGGTGTTCCTCACTCTTGATGCGCGTGTCGAATGGACGGTCTCGGTCCTTGATGTATTCCTTCTCCCCTGCGCCGCGAGACGTGCTTGATGATGCGGCGCCGTCGCCGCTGTCGCTCGTTCGCATAAAGTTCATCCAGGAGGAACTCTTCGAGGAACTTTCGGATATTGCTGGCCCACGACGCGAAGTTCGTGGGGTTTTATCTTCTGAGGAGACTGTGCGTCTCCGTAAGCCGCCGGCCAACTTATTTGTGATCTTGGAGAGGCGGCGTTTGAATGTTTCGTACGAGGAGACGGCTTCATAGACTTCTTGGTCGTCTACTTCCAGTTGACCGAATAAGCCTGGATTCGTATCACTGATCCATTGCTCGGGATTCTTGACTCCCTTGAGCACGAATGGGTGACGCTTGATTTCTGGTATTGTGATGCGATCAGATGGATTCTTGATGAGCATGCGTTTAAGGAGATCTGTGGCTTCCTCGTCAAGAGTCGGTGGTATTTCCACTTCTTCAGTCGTGATTTTATCGAATAATTCGAATTCATTGTGTGCTTCAAATGGCACTCTACCACACAGCAAACAGAAGAGCGTTACCCCTAGCGCCCATATATCTATTGCCTTTGTTATTGATGGTTTGTCTTGTGTTTCAGTCGTCCAGCATAGCTCGGGTGCAAAGAATGCAGGGGTCCCGGCAGTCTTCGCCAACTCCAGTGCTGAAGTTGCTAGCTCAGATGTGTGCGAAACACCAAAGTCAGAAATCTTGACCGAGTGATTCTTTGTCCACAGGAGATTTGCTGGTTTGATGTCTCTGTGAATGACGCCCTGATAGTGTACTATTGGTCTGTCAGCAATGTCACTAAGGCGCAGCCCAGTCGCACGTACGAAATTCAAGTCCTAACATGGTATCACGAAATGTCGATCGAGCCTGATGTAGCTTCAACGCTGGTTCATCACTGTCAGTGCGCCATATGACTTCACCACCCCACATGTACTCGAGCACGAGATAGATCTTTTCACTTGCTGGATCGTCGATGACTTCGCGCAAGCGAACTACATGAGGATGCACACACTTTTTTAGTATGGCAATTTCTCGCTTTACCGTTTGCTCGTGGGCATTGTTCTCTGGTCGTCCAAGTCGAGCTTTCTTTCTCCTTGGGAGTACTTTGAGAGCCTAGACGTCAGTCGTCCATTCGTTCAGATGAGCGTGAGGTTGAGACTCACCACGAGTTCGTTTGTGTCTAGCGTACGGGCGAGCTTGACCTTACCATGCACTCCACGTCCAATCTCTTTGACAATTTCGTACTTGTTGATGAACTTACGCCCTTGTTCATCATATATCTTGTGTATCTCGTTCGTCTCCTTCACATGACCCCAAGCCTGGACTTCACGCCATTCGCTGTCGGTATAGTTCGTCGAGCCAGTGTAGTGCGTGGGAGGAGAGGTGGTAGAGTGTGTTCGAGAAGGTGTTGCACTGCCTGCTAGCACAGAAATCGCATTCGCCTGCGGCGATAGAGGCCTTGACTTGGATGTCTTGCTCTCCATGAGCCTGGCCTGTTGAGCGCACTGAAGCAAACTCTGTAGCTTTAGAAAGGAGATCCTACTCGAGTTCGAGATAAGGTCGCTCGGCCTATCGCACTAGGTAGCTTGCATCCATATATCGATCTGTGCTTCCTAAACGTCTACAGAAGTGTACGAGACTATTACCAGGGCACGCCAAGGTCAAGATAAGCTTCAGCCAAAGGAGATGATGTGCAGAGGGGATCTAATAATAAATTGAAACAAGGACGACACGCTGCATATCGTCGTGGACGCAGGCGGTGGATCATGAGTATCTTACGCTGCGTTTCGCTCACTTTCCCACTCCCACGGATCCTCGAGCGCGTGGGTGGTTGGGTCTGGCTGACGGACAGAGATGAAGTGTCTGCCCCACTACAAGAACCCAATTTCTTCCCACCAACATCCGACTTCATAGTCAGAGCTACGAGTCTGGTTCATTTGGACATCGGTATCTGGTCATTGTACACGTTAGTCAGTGCTGAATCTACGCTAGATACCCAACATCTCTCGATACAATAAGGATGGCTGCCGTACGAAAGCTCTTGCCACTAGCACGGCATCTGCGGCCTCTCTCGACCACACGGATGCTCAATCAAGAGTACCTGGTCATCGCACAGGACATCCAAGAACCGGAGACACTGGACAGAAGGATGGATGCTCGACCTGCTCATCTCGATGCTGTGAAAGAAGCGGTCGAGAAAGGTTCGTTCTTGTGGGGTGGAGCGATGCTGAACGAAGGCAAGCCAATTGGAAGTGCTCTACTCCTGCAAGCAGACACTGTGGCAGAAATCAGAGACCAGCTGAAGAACGATCCCTACATTGAGGGACGTGTATGGGATCCTGCTCGCATACAGATAATCCCCGTACGTACAGCAGTTGCTGCCTTCGAACGAAATGCGAAATCAACAACAAAGTGAAATTGCACGCAATGGCAAGGGCACGTTCGAGCGAGTCTTACGAGTCTTATCTATGATGGTTGGCGAGAATCTCACTCGTTCTCATGTCCCTCACGCCTCACTTGATTGGTCGTCATTTTCAGTTTGGTGTCTCGATCAGCCTTTAGTACGTCAGCATCAACCTTGGATTCAAAAATGTGCCTCACCTCCGAAGAACCGTAGTACTCGGATACATCAGCTCTTGAGTCAAGACCAAATTCATCTATCGCCGTCTTCAATAGTCCTCGGATCTCACGCATACCTCTCTGCTCCAGTTCTTGCACATCGTGACCTTGGCTATTTTTATTCACAACCACATTCTGACAGGCCCACACGAATTTCTGAGCAGCCTCCAATGAGTCAAAGTATGGATCACGAGTCTCTACCGTTATACGATTCTGGTACCAAAGTCTCGAATTACGAAAGTCATTCTCCAGCCTGTGCAGAATACCGTGCCAGTGATCTGTTATGGCTTGATTCTGTGCATGCCTTACCAGCTACGATCATCAGAATAGAAGAATGGCAAATCAGATGAGGACACACGAAATGTGCAGAGACTATGTCATCATTCAGGAGATGCAGGCCACTTTCGATTGCAGGATGTAGCTTCAAATCAGCAATCTTGTCTGTGAGCGCCTTGTCCCATGGGCGTATCGGTTTGCGAAGAGAAAGTTGTCGTGCAGCAAGCTTATCGACTATTTGCTGTGCATCATTCTGTACCATGCCACACTACGTATGAACAATGCTCGTTGTCTATGCGTCTGCTCTAGAGAAACGAAACTGCCTTGTGAAGCACTGGACAACAATGCACAGAAGCTTCTCGCCAAAATCTCCCAAGATGGTGATGTCTTTTGTGGAGCCGTCGTACAGGAGCTCCTTCACGAGTCACGCCCAGCTCAGGTCACTTGTCGTTTTATAAACGACAGCAACTCAACGAATAGTGCCATCGATACTGTGATATTGCTGTGATACTGGACTGAATTTGCGAGCTTCAGGGACCCAATGCTGCCGAGACGATGTTACACAAGAACGTTGGTTGTGCTTTGAAGTGTTACAATTAATTGCCGTGAAGGCGGCTTACGCGGGGAGGCGCACGGAAGCTACTGATTGGCAAGTGTTTCCCCGATAACATCCATCCATGGCCATCCATCCATCGATGTCATTGCACCTTCCATCGGTAATCCTCGATAGTTTCACCTACCTTACTTCTAACATATGCAGACGCCTGGAAGATTGTAGCAACAACAAAGATGACTGTCAACACTCTCACACAGGCTCTAGAGCGTGAGTCTCCTCGAGGCCTACGGCACTGACATGCTGACCCCGCAGACGGAAAGAGTATCTCCAAGGATGGACCAGCCGTGATAATCCCCGAAAGCGGACCCAGATTCAACTTCTCGGAGCTGCAGCATCTCGTTGCCGACTTTCAGGCACAGCTTGCAGACATAGGAGTCGGTCATGGCGATGCCATCTCAATGGCCCTCCCGAACGGCCTCGAATTCACAGTCGCATTTTTCGGCTCGTGTGCTCAGAGGTGCATTTCTGCTCCACTCAATCCAGCATACAAAAAGTCCGAGTATGAGTTTTATATTGACGACCTGAAGTCTAAAGTCGTGCTCGTTCCACGAGGATTCGTGGAGAAGAATGATGCGTCTGTGCAGGCTGCCAAGGAATATAGTGCCGCCGTGGCAGAGGTGTATTGGGACGGCAAGCACGTTCAGATTGACTTGAAGATCCCGAGCAAGTCGCTCAAGAAGACTCAAGTACAAAAGGCACAGGCCGACGACATTGGTCTTGTCGTGCACACGTCCGGCACGACTGGGCGACCGAAAGCAGTTCCATTATCGCAAAAGAACTTGACGAGGACAATGGGCAACATTGTTCGCACGTACGCACTCAACCCAAAGGACAGAACACTGCTCGTCATGCCTCTTTTCCATGTTCACGGTCTACTGTGCGCCCTGTTGGGCAGCTTACTAAGTGGTGCCAGCGTCGTGATTCCATCGAAATTCAGTGCTCAGACATTCTGGCGAGACTTTACTCAGCACCAATGCAACTGGTACACCGCCGTCCCAACAATCCACCAAATCCTGCTACGCACACCCGTTCCATCACCGAAACCAAAAATCAGATTCATTCGTTCCTGCAGTTCCGCCCTCGCCCCGAGCACAATGGCTAAAATCGAGGAAACGTTTGACGCTCCGGTCCTGGAAGCCTACGCCATGTCAGAAGCAGCTCACCAAATGACATCCAACCCCCTGCCACCAGCCGCACGAAAGCCCGGGTCGGTGGGAATAGGTCAAGGTGTCCGCGTAACCATACTAGACTCCGCCGGCGACGAGGTCCCCATCGGCCAAGAAGGCGAAATCAGCATCATGGGCGAAAACGTGACGCTTGGGTACTTGAACAACGACAAGGCCAACGCTGAAGCATTCACTTCCCGAGGCTGGTTCCGGACCGGTGATCAGGGCAAGTTGGACGCGCAGGGGTACGTCTTCATCACCGGACGCATCAAGGAACTCATCAATCGCGGTGGCGAAAAGATCAGTCCCATTGAATTGGACGGTGCACTCGTCAGCCATCCAAAGGTAGCGGAAGCAGTCGCCTTTGGCGTGCATTCCGACATGTATGGGCAGGAAGTCGCTTGTGCCATTGTCGTTGCCGCCGGGCAGCGGTTGACTGAGGAGGAAGTCAAGGCCTACATGACTGACAAGGTCGCGAAATTCAAGGTGCCGAAAGTGGTTTACTTTACCGATGCGATTCCCAAGGTACGAGAGCATCGATTCAGGAAGGCATGACCACGGCAAGACTAATTCGTGATAGATGGGATCAGGTAAAGTCAGTCGAAAGGTGGTCGCAGACAAGTTTGAGCCCAAGGCTAAATTATAAATGACAATGAAGGACAAAGACTACAGTGCTTGATGCTCTGGGGAACAACAGGCGAATAGCGAGAGGGAAGATGTTGGATCATGTCATTAAAAGAAGAAGAAATGAAACGAACCTACTATGCACCAGGAAACATGCTACCTATTTTTGCAACAATCCGCTGTAATCAATATTTTGTTCATTGGTCCTCACTTGAATCGTCCCTTATGTGCCATTGTAAATGCGATTGAATCTCGCACTTAGTACTTGGAGTCTTGAGCCTGTTCTTGTCTCGCCTTTTCGATTCCCTTTGACTGGTTGGCAGTCTTGAGACCAGGCTCAACGTCGATACCATCCGGTCCATCAGAACGGCTGTAAAGAGAGTAATCGGCCTTGGTCATGTATTTCGAGCTTATACCCGCCTCGACCTCTTTTCGGGAGATGTTCTCTCTGATGGCAGGAAGTCCCATGGTCAACAAGAACTTGACACTGTCCTGCCATTCTTGGTTCTGCTTCGATTTCGACCATCCGAGCTCTTCTGTCATGAGGTCGATGACTCTCGGGAGCACGTCAAGAGCAGCTTGAGCATTTAGGAAAGCTAGACGGGTTCGTCGAGCAAGCACATCGATAGCACTCTGTGCGTACTCGTGGCGTACAGCATAACGGACTTCGGCTTCGTCAAATGGATAGCTCGTGGCCAAACGCTTTCCCCGAATTGGCCACCTCTGGCCTGTTTCCTTGGCTAGCTGTGCGACGACAAAGGCTCGGTCGCCGTAACTCTCACAGAGGTGCTTCGCTACGTCTGTCTCTATTCCGAATTGCTGTACGATGCTGATGTACAATAGAGGATTCCAGTATTCGGCTCCAGTAAGCCTGATGTTCTCGCTGACACAGTGGGCAACCTTTGGCTTCAGGTCGAACTCTTTGATCGATGTGTCGATAGCTTCCTCGGCCATCTGTCGGTAGGTCGTCCACTTGCCACCGGCAACGGTAAGGAGTCCTGAAGGAGAGACGTTGATCATGTGGTTTCGGATCAAGGATTCAGTGTTCTTGGCATTCGGATCACGCATGAGTGGTCGAATTCCAGTCCAAGCAGCAAGTACGTCACCTCGTCGAACGTTGAGATCAGCAGAGAGGTAGTTGCGACATTCGGAGAGGATCCATTCAATCTCTTCCTCCTTTGGCAGAGGGTTCGCCATAACCACGGTAGGCGCATCAGTCGTTCCTGCAATAGTGTTTCCCTGCCAAGGCAAGAAGAAGATGACTCGACCGTCAGAAGTGTTTGGATCGATCAATCCCATCTTCTCTGGCGAATAATAGCCAGGGAGAATGATGTGCGTTCCCGAACTTGGCGCGACAATCTCCTCAATACTCTGGTCATCCATCTTTCGCATGGCGTCGGTAAATGGTCCAGTCGCATTGATCAGACCCTTCGCCTTGATGGAAAAGGTCTCTCCTGAAACGAGATCCTTGACCTGAACACCGCTACATTTGCCATTGGTCTTGTCCACGGCTGTGACTTCGACGTGGTTGACTGCATCTGCTCCCTGTTCAATAGCAGTCGTGGCTAGGCCAACATTCATTCGTGAATCGTTGTGTTGTCCGTCGCAGTAAACAAGTGCTCCGACTAATCCCTCGTCTTTCAACATGGGGAAAGCAGTGCGAGCTCGGCTCTTGGTCATATAGTAGGAAGCACTCATGTTCTCCGACCCAGCGAGGAAATCATACATCTTGGTACCTGCCCAGAAGTATGGTACTTGCCACCACTTGTATAGCGGAATCATGGTCGGCAATTCGAAGGAAAGGTGAGGCGCAGTGTGCAGGAAAGTCTTTCGCTCGTGCAAAGCTTCCTTCACAAGTTTGTACTGACCATAGTCGAGTTCCTGTTCTCATTTAGTTCTTGACGGCAAATTTCACAACAGCTAGCATACCCAAAATGCCTTTTCAAGATATCGCACTCCACCATGAACAAGTTTTGTCGATCGAGAACTAGTGCCGGATGCAAAGTCATCACGCTCGACAAGGGCGACCTTCAGTCCTCTAGAGGCAGCATCGACGGCACAACCTGTACCTACAGCTCCACCTCCGACGATAACGAGGTCATACTCATCCCCAGCCTTCATCTTGGAGAGCATCTCCAGACGAGAAGGTAGTTTCTTGAAACTCGACACATCTGGTAACTTTGGATTCTCTGCGAGCACAGGCTGGCGTTGACGCAAAGTGATGTATGTGCTGGTGGCTACAACTGCTGCAGTCGAGCCTATGAGCAGTCGTCTACGGTTCTGGGAGACGGTCCTGAACATTGCTTATGTAGTGCTGTCTTGCGCTTTTAGATTATGCGAAGAGTGTCTTGTACAACCAAAGGACGGAAGCAGACAGGCAAGCGACCACTGCGATATGGAAAACTTCGAAATAGATCGAGACTTTGTGAAAACCCAGTCGTAGCTACAAACACAGGAGACGACAGAGCAGAGGGTAGCTTTGTACTTGTACTCTTGTAGGAAGAGAGGCAAGAAGCAGAAGGGAAAGGCTGATGGGCAGAGTCAACCCATGGAAGCACACATTTCCTGGGACAAATCAGCCATTGAACTCCAGAGGATTGCTTCTGACCAATTGACGCAGCTGCCGCCTCTTCTCCTCCGCCCGCGAACTTCCTCCCTCAGTCCCTGCGCACATGTCAGACCCTCCTCTGGGCCCTGCGAGTTTATCCGAGAGCTCCCCCCACGCCTCTAGTCTGGTTGCGGATGGGAGAGATCATGTTCGGATTAACTTCTCCTGTTACGGGAGAGCTCTCCTTCCGACCCATGGATCATCCCCGTCCGTCCATCCCACACAGAACTCCCATCCACCTGCATCCATTGATCCATGGATGCTCTGGCTTTGGATCTTCCGAGCCTAATTCGAGTGCGCACCGACGCTTTCACCTGCTCAGGTGCCCAGGCTTAGCTGATCAGATCTTAGACTATGGTCTAGGCTCCGCTGGTCTTTCGAGCTCATTTCGGCAGCTTGGCACTCCAGACTGATCAAGACCACAGCTTGCTTATTTATGTCCAGTCGTGTAGCGATAGCTATAGCTACAGCTCAGCCGCCATGCAGACAAGCGGCATATAGAGTTGAATTATGCATAGTGTCACACTAGAGTAGATTGATAATGTATAGAAGCCGACTACAGCTAATTTTTGCTCGCACTTGATCAGAACGAAATACAATCCGCAATAACTGCACGCAGTTTCAGAGCTTGACTCTTGTATCTATGTATCATCATATCAATGTCTTGCTTGTGCTGGTCTGCTGCTTTCAACCTGTTGCTTGCAATTCTTAGTCCGTCAGCAATATCGCTCCAATTCTCTGCCATGAACCTGAACACAGAGGAGACTCAAAGTGCAAGTCGACTGCAAAGCAAGGAAGATTCTGAGATGACTCCGCGCTTCGTGGAGAGGACCTGGCTCGAGCAGGCTTCCCTTTCGTCAGAAGTGGTCTGTCGAAAGTGCTTTTCAATAAGCTACCAATCCGAAAAAATGAAAGACTGATGTCTCAAATGAACCGCGCATCGAGAGTAAGCCTCATCGTGTTTCGACATCCTTTCGGACATGCCAAACTGCATAACTATCGTCTGAAACGAAAAATGTCTCGATCCATGCGTGCAACGACTGAACAAGGCTCATATCTTCGCCGGGTAAAGTTCAGATGCACGACAGAGAGAATGGACCGAGCTGCTATGTCGGTGCATTACTGCAGTTAAAGTTCGAGGACTTGCCCAAGAGAGTTTATCAATACTTTGCAAGCAAAGTCGTATGTAGTCTCCTTTGCAGTTCTTCGATGGCACGATTGAAGTGCAGGGAAAGAGTGCAAAGGTTTTTGAAATTATGTGGCCGATGCTAGTGATTTTTGCTCAAGTACGAGGATACGAGACGTGATGTTCGTGGTTGTGATCATGGGCACTCACTGCCGATCAGAAAGCTCCACAATTGCAACTTCGGAAGATCAAGAATACATGCACATGGCCAGCTGCAGCTGCAGGTCTATAGTTACAAATATACTTTGGCCTGAGTGGATGATGCAGCACACCGTACCCATAGTGCGGTTGATTTGAAGGCGCAAGGCAATGCTCGACAGTGAGTAGTCGATAAATTTGCGCCTCCATCTACCTTCAAACCAGCTTGCTATGCAGCACAACCTACCGATCAGGAGTCTCACTCTTCATCTCCACAAACAATTTATTGGTGCTAGAGGTGTAGCATCATATAGAGGTTCCGCGGATAACACCTTACCGCGAGTGCATACCAAGCGTAACGTTACCGCTGCTCTATTTGCATCAGCAGGCGCAGTCACACTTGTCTACGCAGCTTTGAGCAATATAAAGTCAGCTGAGATAGGATCGAGGGACTACAGTTCTACCGTGAAGATAACAGACACGGCTAGTCATCCACGGAACTACAAAATGTTGGTGGCTGATCCAGAATCTGCAAATACCATCCTCAAATCCAATGAAAAGTCTACCTACTTGTCTCAAGGTAGTGGAAATAGTGGTATCCTCAGCTACCACTTCAATCAGGTAGCATCCAATAGTCCCATTGAGGACGATCATGTTGAGGCTCTGGCTGCTCATGGCTCCATGGAGTGGGCATTCTTCGGCGTCTTTGACGGACACAGCGGATGGACCACATCAGACAAGTTGAAGCGAGAATTAGTCCCATACGTCTCAGAAGCTTTAAAATCGAGCTCCGGGCGTGATGATTCCTCAGTGAAACAGTCGTTGCAGACGGGATTTCTCAACCTGGACAAAGAAATCGTTCATGCTAGTGCACAGCGTGTCCTGCAAGATAAAAACATGCCCAAAGCCACGGCAGTCGCGCAGCTGATGCCTGCACTATCTGGCTCGTGTGCTTTATTGGCACTATACGATGCTGCAGCACAGAGTTTGCACGTTGCAGTCACAGGCGACTCACGAGCCATCTACGCAAAACATAATGCTGGTGGCTGGATCATTAAGGCCCTGTCAGAGGACCAGACTGGGTCCACTGCGTCAGAAGTCGCGCGACTTCGTGCTGAACACCCGAATGAGGACAACGTCGTTCGAAATGGACGAATACTAGGTGGCCTCGAGCCTAGTCGTGCGTTTGGTGACTCTCGCTATAAATGGTCGTCGGCCATACAATCACAGATAGCAGATCGATTCTATGGACGCCGACCACCTGCAGCCCTGGTCTCTCCTCCCTACGTGACTGCCAGGCCTGAAGTCACAAGCACAAAAATCAATTTAGATGAGCAAGGGTTCATGGTGATGGGCACCGATGGACTCTATGAGATGCTCACGAACGAGGAGATCACTGAGTTAGTTGTCGAATGGAGACAGAAATATGACACTAAGTCCGCCGCTTCTTCTTGGTTGCCAGCATTCCTTGGCGGCTCAAGTGCTCCCAAGATTATTACCGAGGACGATGCACGCACTGGACAAAAGACACCGCATGGAAAGTCAAAGAAGAATTTCGTGTATCAAGACGACAATGTCGCAACACACATTATAAGGAATGCCCTTGGTGGTGGAGACACCAACAGACTGTACGGCCTACTTTCACTGCCTTACCCACTTTCGAGAAGCTATAGAGACGACATCAGTGTCACCGTAGTCTTCTTCGGTCACGACAAGGATCGTAAAGCAGAAAGCACACCCGTCAAGGCGAAACTGTGATGAGAGCATGTGAAAGTGAATGATAAAGATGATGAGAAAGAATGGTATGTATATAGTGGAAAGCACCATAAAGTGCAACTGTGCCAACAACGACACAGCTCGTGCGTTTCGGAGAATGATGTTGTGCTCGACCGTTATGTGCAACCTCAATCAAATCCAGAAAACCTCCCCTCCATAGAATCGTGACCCGCTTTCCCATGCGTGTACGTGTCGTCATCCAATCAACTCGACAAACTAACAAAGTACCTCCCGTTCGTGCATCATTATACGTCATGGGCCGACTCAGGACTGCTGCGCAGCTTCGAGAGCTTTCCCGGCACTAGTCTGGCTCGGTGGAACTCCCTCGTTCAGCAAAGAACTTTCCTTCACTGGACTACCGCTGATACCTTGCTGAAAGGGCGTCGTGTTTGGGTGTGGCGAGTGAGGAATGGATTCGGGAGATGGGAATTGTGACCCGACGTTCGTGATGCCGGCATCAGATGCCTTGCCTGCCTTGCCTGCCTTGGACAGAGCGTAATCGCCCGAGTCAAAGTACTTGCGCTCCTGTCTCATCAGCATCCCGTGTCCTTGACTACAGTCAATCTCGAACCTTTAATTTATTCGACAACAAGTCTTTGCGCTGTGGGAGTTTACCATATTTACCAAGCAGCTTCTTCTCTTCCTCATTCAAACTCTGCACAGATTAGATGAGTAGCCCCAACACCGCCGGTCGAGCTCACCGAGATGTCAATCTTATTCTTCTGTAGCGGATTCATTGTGTTTTCCAACTGTGAGTTCCGGGCGAGACTTGTTCAGCTCGAAGGTGAGCAGTTGCGAGTCAGAAGTATGGATTGTTTGTCAGGCTCCATAACTCTGTGTACGACCGAACGGCTTGGCGGGTGATGGAGCAACCAAGAGTCGAGCGGTCAATCGAGAAGTTGCGTCAAAATCACGTGGATTCATTGTGGCTTTGACAGATCAGCGCAAGAAACTCCACGATTCGTGGAGACTGCAGCACTCCCCAAGGTCAGTCTTTTGTGCATCTGCATGCGCATATGAGACAGCTATAAATTTGGCTGGCACTAGCAACAGCTATGGTAGTACTTTAGCAGCAGCTGTACAAATACTCGCGAGCCAGAACAACAAGCCTCTCTGACCAGTCCTGAGACAACAGTCATCTGATTGGTGTCACAAAACACAATTTAGGAGTTGAAGAACAACAATATGACTTCCACTAAGTGATCTCAAAGAAACAAGAGCAGGTGTTCTTGGAGTTTAGGAGCTTGAGAGGATCTGGTATAATGCTCCATGACTCTGATACTAGTCCACCAAACAAGAAGGCTCGGATCACGAATACTCTGCCAGCAGGTGAGCCAATTGAGATGCTCTTCAAGTGCGAATGAAACTGATCATCGGGGACAAGGGGCATCGTCTTTCTTCCTGAAAACATCGGAAAAGCCCAAAAGTGACTTGCCATGGAAGATTGTGGATGGAACTCTCCTGACGGCCAAGTATAAAGGCTCGGACATCCTTTCCAAGCTATCACCAAACATCGTCGAGGGAGTACATGAAGTCAAAGTTGCTGCGTTCGATCTAGATGGCACTCTTATAAGGACTAAATCGGGCATCAGGTTTCCCCGAGATGAAACAGACTGGACGTTCTTCGATCGAAGCGTGCCATCCAAGCTCCGAGAACTTTCTGCGTCCGGCCACCTCATTGTGATCTTTTCAAACCAGGTAAATCAATCAAATGGAAGCCCAGCAATAGTATCTGATCAGTATAGGCAGGTCTCAAGCTGCTCGAATCTGCAAAGCGTTACTCGCAATGGAAACTGAAGCTTGAGGCCATCACTGCAGTTCTTGATGTCCCTCTACTTCTTTACGCCGCGACAGCGCATGATAAATTCCGGAAACCACGTCTTGGCATGTTTGCGCAGTGCTTACGAGATATTACATCCCTTTCAGGAGCTCAACCATTGTCACTTGATCTCGAACAGAGCTTCTTTGTAGGCGATGCCGCTGGTCGTCCAAGTAATGCAACCAGCGACAAGAGGGATTTTAGTGCTTCAGATCGCAAGTTCGCCATCAATGCACAGATGAACTTCCATTCACCGGAAGAATACTTTTTGAATCATGCAACGAGATCGTTCGAGCTGACTGGATTCGATCCTGTCAAGTTTCAGAATCCTGAACGTTCCGATCATTTATTCCTACGACTTCAGCCACAAGAAATTGTTCTCTTTGTTGGATCTCCAGCTTCTGGCAAGTCTACGTACTACAGAACTTTTCTCGAGCCTCTCGAGTACACTCGCATCAACCAAGACACATTGAAAACGCGACAGAAATGCATTGCATGCGCAAGAGAAGAGTTACTGAAGGGAAACAGTGTTTGTGTTGACAATACCAATGCTAGCATTGAAGCTCGTGCACATTGGCTGCAATTAGCTGCAGAGGTAAAAGCACCAGAGAAGATACCGGTGAGAATCGTGCACTTCACTGCGAGTGTCGATTTGTGCGAACACAACAATGCTGTACGCGCTTTCGCACCTCGGATCAGCGAGGAGGTGCGGGAATTGCTTCCGGTAGTTGCCTTTAGTAGCTTCAGGGGTAGATACGAGCCTCCCAAGTTGGAAGAAGGGTTTGTCAGCATTGAGCAGGTCGATTTCATTTTGAGAGGCTCTCCTGAAGAACAAAAGATCTGGCGACAATACTGGACATGAATTGTGCTGCACTGATTGCAGAAATGATGCTTGAGGAGCGCTGCTGTAGAGCTTTCAAACCAGCCATTCTGAGTTGAGATCACGACTCTGCTCTCGTGACCATGGCTTCGCTGCCGTCTGATGTGTTGTCAGGCCTCTAGGCTCTATTTCTTCTTGGTCCGTCGGTAATTTGGTCATCAAACGCTTCTTCTGTTTCATCACTCTTTCGGCTATTCGTTGCAGGTTGGATCCTGTAGCACGCTCCTGCATCTAAAAGGTCAATTGGACCCGGTAATCAAGCCAAAGATGCACAATATCGTACCATAGCCGAGTGTCTCGCGTTGGAGAGTCTCATGTTGTGTAAATTTATGCGCTTCAGGCTTCTGGAGATGGAGGCAGTATACCGAAGCATTTCAAGGGACTTCTATTCGACAGTCAGAATGTCATTGAACTGAGCACTGCTGTTATACCATTTTGTAGTCCCGATCAAGCACTGAAGGAAGCCATTTTATGAGGCCTCCTTCTAAAACACTACCGAGAAGCACATTCATGATAGTCCGAAAGTGGTTTCCATTGCAAATGTCACGAAAACAAATGGGCTTGTTCTTTTGTTCACTGAAGTGCAATTCAAATGTCAAATGGCTCAATTGACACTCATGACAGTCTGCATCTGACTGTCCGGCGCTGGCTCTCATGTCTATCTTTCAGTCATGTAGGCGCAAATTTCGTGTTAAAAGTCCTACCTCGAGCCGAAGAGGTCTGACTGTATACCGGTGTTATGTCTAAAGCTTTCCAGATCTGCGCACATCAGACTTCGTACAAGGTTACGTCCATCACTGACTCGAGAAGAAAGAACATGGTCCATGAGACGTCTTTGGTTAGCTTCTGAGATGATTGTGCCTTCGACATAACCCACTGACCTGACACTCAGGATGTTGTCTGTATTTGTGATGGACAGAGAATGCAATGATGGTTTGTATTGTAAAATTCTCCGTGGACCCACGATCGATACGTGGACAGCACAATTTGAACTCAAAATCGGTATGGTGGCCGCTTCTGTCGTCTTCACGGACAATTGAAGTGGAGGAATAGCATAGTCCAAGCACACAATGGCATCATATGAAGTGTGCGGACCAAATGAGACCTCGCTAATGCCAGAAGGATCCATTTGTCTCCCTTGCATAACTCATCGCAGTTTCGCCCATATAAGCTACGTAATAGCAGAGTAGATAGACTTGAATACCATTGTGTTTGTGAGAGACGCACAACCAGGTCTGCCCAGGTGTGTTTAACACTGAACAGCACTTAAGGTTGTGATCAATTGGAACACTCGATCATACAATTTGCCCCACTGATCGCCCAAGACGTCGGTAACGCCACGGCGTCTGCAGCGCAATTCGGCAGACCACAGTGACATAACAATAATGTTGATCATGAACTTATAACTACGTTCCGGATTTACACATGATTGACTGATGCTCCAGATTAGCGAAAGTTGACAATTGAGGCAGCAGTGGATAGTGAGCTTTGGGGCGTGGCCTATTCTTTCTTGTTCAGCCAAATGAAAGGCATCGGATCGCCTCTACTTCTGCAGTAACAACGACTACTTGAATTTGTGAGAACTGGAACAAACATGACAACGTACGTTTTATTGTGTCCTTAACTTGATGCAAGTGTACTTTGTGAGATTGAAGTGCTGAGCAACTGATAATATGCTGCTACCAACCTCTAAAGAACACATTCTGAGGACAGATAGCTTGTCAATCGATGCTAGTTCTATCCGTGGAGGTGCTGCCTTTGTGGTTCTATCGACGGATGCAATATCTCTGTGGCATTCTGATACACTCACGCAGTTGCACTGCATCAGGCGGGTCACTTCTTCGTTAGAGTCCACAGGATTCAATCGAAGACTCGTGCTCCGCAGTGATGACCGGGTAGCGATCGTGCAGACATCAAGTTCTGTTTTGTTAGTCTACGATCTTTGCGAGGATCCTGATACAGATACATGGCTACTCAAAGTATCAGATGAACCAGGCATTCCGCGACTATGGCTAAAGCACAGGCAGAATATTCGTGTCGAAGCAGGGGTCTTGGGGCTGTGTGCTACAGATGATATGTTGGTCTTGAGTACGAAACGTCCAGCTATGGTTCAGGCATTCCATTGGCAGAAAGCCGAGGGCAAGATCCAGACTGAATCCATACCGATTGCCAGTATAGAGTTCCTGAGATCCGCCTCGGTAAAACCACACGTAGCTAGACCAGTGGATATAATGTATTCTACGCTGCTGGGCATTTACTTGTGGCTCACTAACGACGGGGACGCTTTTCTAGTGAGAAAAGACAATCAACACTGGACAGGACATATCGTGCATCGGTGTCTGAACTCTGGAAGACAAGCCGTTCTTGCTGCATTCAACGACACACTCTCTGTCTTAGCAGTTGTCTTGGCTAATAGTGAGATTATCACGTACAGAATCAGCAACGACCTGGAGAGCCCGGTCTCAACACTGTGTGCATACAAGTGTGATGACTCGATAGGCTCAATCCGAAGCATAACCTATTCTCAAGATCAACTAACGCTCTTGATTTGTGGTGAATATGGATGGACACTCAGAACGTCTTTCGGATGCAAGCTATACAGCCATCGCAACTCGGTGAATCATTTGAAGGATGGCACGACCACTGATAAGAGCTTGACTAGATCGAACCGCAAACTCCGTAGTGCAACCTGGATTCATGGCATCTATGGTGCCGTTTTCCTGCCAATCGATGCAGAAGCTCTATATATAAGAAGATTTTGTGCTGTTGCTGACAGGAGCTTGCAGCTGCCTCACAGCATTATACTGCAAAAGCCGAGTATGCTCGACGACTCAGCTGAAGACCTCATAAATCCACGTTACACTAGATTCATCAGGTTTGCACCACCAGAGGATCTCGAGATGATTTTGCAAAACTTTCGCTACGTAGTCTGGAGCCCATGCGGACGTTTCATTGCAGTCTGTGGAAGGCATGGACTAGCACATCTTTCCGTGGCCTCTGGTCTCTGGAAGACATACAAAGACTACGCTGACAACCTGCAAGTCAAGTTGGTTGTTGAACCTATATGGTACCATCATTACCTGATTGTGGCAGTCTCTATCGCGCACAACAAGTACGAAGTTCGCCTGCTATCGCGAGAGTTCGATCTGGAGACCATCCTGGATGCTATCGGATTTGATGAGCGTCCAGTTTCGTTATGTTCTCGTGATGGACAAGTATTTATAGCGCTTGCGGATCACACGATTCAGAGGTGCCAGATTCTGCGATCGAAGGAACAAAGGATATCATTACAAAAAGCTCAGCAATATAATTTACATCTGAAAGATCTCTCACTACACGCAACATGCAGGTCGATGGTAGTCATTCAGGAACCACCGAGCGGAGGTAAAGGCCTGGTCTTGCACTTACAATTTGCTAATCAGAGCTAGACAACTATCGAGCTCACCTCTTGTTCTCACGTGGCACATCTTTGTACTGTGTCAATTTGTCTACATCAGAAGAAGAGATATTGAAGCCGTACCCTATAGCAGACCGCGTGCAGTGGTTCAAAGTTATTGACGGCTTGAACCGGCTGAAGAATGCGGTGTTTGTTTATGATGGTTCGTCCTTGAAACTGTGGTTCAACGTACTCACTCACAATGGCTTCGTGAAGCCATACCCCGAAGCGGATGTCTCGATCGAGCTCGATTTCATACCTGTAATGGTGTCGGGAGAGCAGGGATTGATTGAAGGCTTTGCCATGGATGACAAGCCCGTGGACCTGGGTGACATGACCGGAGCCGGTGGTCTCAGACACCAGACTCGAAGTTTTGTCCCTGATGTCCTTGAAGTACTTTTGCAAGCTGGTTTAGCTGGAGATGCTTTCGCGATTTCGACCAGGTTCTCCAGTCAACCCCAATTTCCCTACGTCTTGGAAGTGTTGTTGTACAAGGCCTTGGAGAGCAGTTCTCAGAAGAATACAGATCTGCTTTCAACAACATGGAAACTTCTCCAGAAACACACCCAGCTGATGCCAGAAATTGTCGTCGCCTGTGCTCGCAAGTCAGAAATCAGCACCTGGAACACACTTTTCTCTGCTACGGGGCCACCACTATACTTCTATCAAGAGAGTCTAGGCAATGGAGACCTCAAAACAGCTGGAGCTTACTTGATGATTCTGCTCACCTTGGACGCAGAATTCAAGCATAAGGAGGTACATCTTTTCGAGTCATGACACGGCTGGACCTAACATGATAGTATACACTGGACTTGATTGGCAAGGCTATAGCTGTACAGAATTGGGATCTTGCTATCGAGTTGGCAAGGTTTTATAGTGTCGTCGCAGATGACAAGAAAAGTGCTGTGTTGCAGCTTTCGAATATTTTGTCCCTGGCAGAAGCTATCACATGACACTAGCAGCACAATTACTTCATTTTGTGTTAAAACTGGAGTTTTTGTTCTCACTCCGACTTTTCACTTTGGCATGGTTGAAAGAATCCTGTTGACCTAGAGCGAATCAGTAGCAAAAAAGCGAAATTTGCTGTTCTTACGATGTATTTGCGAAGCATTGTGGACTCGGAAGCCGAAGACTTTCGGAATGTAACGTTCCTGTAATTTGATCGACTTTACTTCAGGCTTAGAAATGAGTAAGAGGTGTGGGAATGATGTGCCAAAATAAGCGCCATCCTGGATCAGTCAGCTGCAGACACACAACAAGCGACCTGAAGTTGCCTTACTATATTGGCATGCCTCGCTGATTTAGGTGTATATACGTCCTCGCAATTTGCGCAGTATAGTTGGACCGAGGAGACATTGCAGATGTCACTGAGGCCGATAGGTAGGAGGTTTTGAGAAGCACACAGCACTCGGGGACAAATTCCGAAATCTGACTCAAGGTACTTCTGAGCCTTAGAAGTTAGTTGATCCTGATCGCTGACAAAAGAGTGATAGAAATACCATCTTTGTCATGCCTCGTGCAGTAACGATATACCGCGCGTGAATCAAGCCGTATAGATGCCTTGCACTTGCCTCCACCGTCTGCCTCATCTCCTCTGTCACTTCATGCTTGAAGGAATCCGTAAGCATTTCAAGCGCCCATTGAAAGTTTTGCACCTCGGACGAGATTCCAGTCAGGTTGAAACGATCTAGTATGTAGTCCTCATCGATCTCACAGAAGAACTCGTTGCCTCGATTGGAGAGGAAATAGTAAGTGAAACCTTCTGGTTCTCCACCTTCGGAGGATGACAATTCTTCATTAAAAGCTTCCATTTGTTTTCAGCCGGTAATGACTGGATCAAGAGGGATAAGAAGCGTTGCGATCGATGCTCGTAAGACTAACGTCAACAAAAAAGTTGTCCTCAATTCTAGGGCAGACTCAGGTACTGCTTGAATTGCAACGCTAATCAATGCAAGGCTAAAGTTTTATGAAACAGGAACTCGTGATTTCCGTGCGATTTTCCGGTCAGATAGATCACTCCATCAGATCTGTCCCAGAGGCGTGATCGAGCACGGTCGAGATACAACGCACGCTGAAGAGAACATGGCAGAGGACAGTACTTGTGTGCACGATAGATCATACTTGATTGTGGCAGTATCAGCATCTGTGGCTTGGGATTCAGGCTCGCGCGCGCTTTCTATTCCGAATTGGCACGTGGGAGTTTCGGAAGATACTCAAACCTCTCAATTGCATCCATGCCCTGGACTTAATCGACAAGGAACCTCATAAACTAACCCCTGCCATCCACATCCTGAAGAAACAACATCAATCGCGTAAGTTCCTCTACACGCTGGTTCAATAGCCTTGTCTGCATAGTAGTTGACTTAAATCCAGTTAAAAATGTCGATCCCAATGGCCTTCTCCGATTTGGCAAAGCCTACCAACGACCTTCTGGGCAAGGACTTCCCAGTTGTCGGACACAAACTCGAAGTCAAAACTTTTGCGCCAAACAATGTGGTAAATATCCTCCTCGGCATGTTCCTATTTTTCTGTTTTCTAACAATGGATTGTAGCTGTTCACTGCTAAAGGCTCACAATCTGAGAAGGGTCCAATTGCCGGAGAGCTGGAAGCCAAATGGTCAGACAAGCCGAACGGACTTACTTTGACGCAAGGATGGACCACTGCCAACAAGCTCAACTCGAAGCTTGAATTGGAGGATCAATTTGCGAAGGGTCTCAAACTTGAGATCGGTACTGCTTTTGAGCCAGCCTCGACCGGCAGAGCTGCCAAGCTGGGTCTGTTGTACAAGCGACCTATGTTCCACGGTCGAACTTTCCTCGACCTCAGCGCCAAATCTGGACCAGTTTTGACCACTGATGCAGTTGTCAGCCACGAAGGTTACTTTGTTGGTGCTGAAGGATCATACGACATTCAGGCTGGTGACATCCGAAAGTACTCCTTGGGACTTGGTTATTCTACACCACTCGTTGGTGTTGCCGTACAATCAAGCAACAAGTTGTCTCTCTACACTGCCAGCTACTACCACAGGGTCAACTCTAATGTGGAGGCATCAGGTCGTGTCACTTGGGACTCTGCTGCTGGAGACAAGGTGCTTGCAGAGGTAGGAGGTAAATACACTCTCGACCGACTTGCATTCGCCAAGGCCAAGATCAACAACGGTGGAATTGCTCAGCTCTCTTACACCCAGACTGTCCGTCCAGGTGTACAACTCGGACTCGGCCTCTCGCTCGGTACTTATGACCCAACCAGACTATGAGCTACACTAATTATTCTAGACACCCAGAAGTTGAACGAGCCAGTACACAAGGTTGGCAGTTCTTTGACCTTCACTGGATAGAGATCTTAGGAGTTTTGTACTTAGATACGACCATGGCAGATTGACTAGAATGCTTCTAATTTACTTATTCAGTTCTCTGGCCTGTTATATACCACAGTCCTATGGTTACGGAGAAAGATTGCTTCTTGAAAGACGATAGAAGGTTGTGATAAGTATTGTAGCTAGCCACAGTTGCTCCGCCTGTTTTGATGTGGTTCACCCGACGTCCCGTGGCGGCCCTTCATTGCGGATGATTTTCGGCGGAGCTCATCTGGGACTGTCGGAGTTCGTGCGCTTCAGCGCAATCCCCTTATCAATTTTGCAGTAATAAGGCATTATTTATTGCTCGACGACGACACGACCAGCTTTTCTCAGGGTGAGTAGAGCATTGTTGTCCTGAGAACTTCCAGTACAGGAGTGCAGTCTAACTTGAGATCGATCGCGAAGCAGCATCCAGAATTTTGTCCATTAACTTGCGCCTCTTTGCTGTGTGCATCTGCTAGCCTCGATCGCAAAAAATTCTGCACTCCTAACCTCTTCGAATTCTCAGGACAACGGGATTTCGAAAAGCTACATACTGACTGTGTAGAGTAATACATCATGGGTAAAGCTAACGGTATCAATACCGGACGAAAGTTGCGAACATACAGACGAGAGAACAGATGGGCAGACGAATCGTACAAGAAGAGATTGTTAGGAACAGCTTTCCGTTCTAACCCATTCGGAAACGCCTCGCACGCCAAGGGAATCGTACTCGAGAAGATCGGAGTTGAAGCCAAGCAGCCTAACTCTGCTATTCGAAAGGCTGTCCGAGTACAGCTCATCAAGAACGGAAAGAAGGTCACCGCCTTTGTGCCAAACGACGGTTGTTTGAACTTTGTCGATGAGAACGATGAAGTTTTGATCTCAGGATTCGGTCGAAAGGGAAAGGCAAAGGGAGATATTCCAGGTGTGCGATTCAAGGTCGTCAAGGTTTCAGGAGTCGGTCTATTGGCTCTGTGGAAGGAGAAGAAGGAGAAGCCAAGAAGTTAAACGCTCAAATTTTCTCATCAACATCACACAAGTTCAATATATGCTCAAACAGTCGTAATGGTCTGAGCCATGAGAAGGACAACACGACTGCACTACTTGCATAAAATCCGAGCATATACCGCATTCGACATACAATAGCAAAAGAGACATTCCCAAGCTCCAATTTATCTGTTTTGTTCTGTTTCTATATTCTACATTGATCTGTAAGTCAGTTTTCATCATCCATTCCCTGCAAATGACACGTCGCAAGCACAGTAGCATCATGTTTCCAGTCAAGACGAGAAGTGCATAGATGCTGTTGACGTGGAGACCTGCTTGCCTTTCTGAGATGAAAGCTATTTTGTCCATCCTCATTGCATTGCGAAACGTGTCGCGCACAGCCACAAGTATCAGTACCGAAATTTCCTATCGACAACTCCACAATTCATCACATCAAGTACATACTAACAATGAGCACGATAAGGCATGACCCACAATCTCCTCGAGGTTCCCTTCAAGAGGACAGACCCGGTAGATTTCACGACATGTCTATCGGACCTCATAGTTAAACAATATACTCAACCGGTGGACGAGTTTGCGAACGACATAGCCCGACTCCATGAACTTCGAGGTCGTGTCACTAATGCCTCAATAAGCAGTGCAGGACTGTCTGCATATCTCGACTATTATACGCAATTATCATACCTAGCTACAAAATTTCCGTGCGATATCGGCGCCGACTTTGTGTGGTACGATCCGTCAAGCAAACTTTCGCACGTTGGTCTAGATGACCTGTCTTATGAGGCGGCCAACGTTTTGTACAACATTGCTGCTATATATGCCGGCAATGGCTTGCGAGAGAATCGGTCGACTGCGGAAGGACTCAAACGGGCCCATCAACAGTTCCAAGTCGCAGCTGGCTGCTTCACCTTATTGGAACGTTCTCTAGAGACTGCATCTTTTCGTAAGCCTGAAGATCTACAAGCAGAATACCTAGCTTGTCTGAGGATTGCAATGCTTGCACAAGCTCAAGAGTGCATATGGCAGCGAGCTGTGCTGGATCACATGAAGGACAAGCTGATTGCGCAATTGAGCGAGCAGGTCTCCAAGTTCTACCAGCAAGCGTTGGAGTCACTGGAGAAGTCGACCGCAATCTCGACTTCGTGGGCTCATCACTTGTCCCTCAAGAGGTATCATTTTGCTGCCGCTGCACAAGTCAGGATGTCAAGTTTTGCTTTGTCTGCAAACAAGTACGGTGAAGAGGTCTCCCGATTGAGATTAGCAGCAGAATACTGCAACAAGGCTCAACAACATGCACCATACGTCGGCAAACTCGTTGCCCAAGACCTGAAGGGTCTGACTGAACACGTTAAGAGCACTTCTGTCAAAGCTGAAAAGGACAACGACATGATCTACATGATTCCGGTCGTGTCGAAGGATGCATTACCTGTGATTACTGCACAGATCATGGTGAAAGCAGTCACTCAACCCGAATTGGAAGACCCTCTAGCTACTATACCAGAAGAAAGACTGTTATTTGTTTCTTTGGTACCCATAGTCGTGCGGAACGTTGTGGACATTTTCGAGCAGAGGAAGGAAGCAATCATTTCAAGAGAAATCGCAAACAAGCTTCATGCCCTGGATCTTGATATGCAGGCACTTTTGCAAGACTTGGGCCTGCCTGGCTCTCTCACAGTCTTGGAACAACCTCTAGGTCTGCCACAAGGTCTCACGCAACAAGCCGAGGAAATCAGACGAAGGGGCGGCTCGTCATACTTACAAGGTCTTCTTGACGAAGTCGCTGCTTTGGCGACAGCAAACAGCGAACTAGTGGAACAGATTGTGGATGTCATGGATGAGGAGTCTCTCGGCACGGACGTTGAGCAGGAGAGCGCTTCGATGGCAGGCTATCGAAGTCAAATTGCGGAATACTCTACATTTCTACTACAGGCCAAGACGTCTGATGAGCTCGTCAAGGCCAAGGTGGAACAGTGGAAGGATCAGATTGATCTACTCGCCGGAGACGAATCTTCCCTGACCAGAGCCATACCCAGCGGCCAACGTGTCTCATTATCGAGGGAACGAGAAAGCAGTGCTCGCCGCGTCAGAATTTGCCTAAACAAATGGCAACAATTATCGCTCGAGCGTGAGACGCACCTCGATCACGTCAAGACCTACGCATCAACAGACGACATCACGACCGACCTCATCAGACACCTGCACACACTCCAGACCTCCTCCTCTTCATCTCGATCCATAACCCAAGCCGACGAATTCGAATCCGTCCTGAATGCCAGGTTATCCAGGTACGACCCTTTCATGGGATACATACCAACCTCCTCTTCGTCGCAGGAATCACTCATGTCGGAACTAAAACACGCAAACGCACAATTCCAGGCCTCGCGCACGACAACACCGGGCGATGATCGAGAACGCGTGCTTCAGGACCTTGATGTCGCGTTTCACAAGTACCGCGAAGTCATTGGGAATCTAGACGAAGGCGCCCGATTTTACAGTGACTTTCACAAGGCTCTTTGTCGAGTGGCTGATGAAGTCAAGGCGTACGTCAAGCGCGAAAAGGACAGGGAGCGAGGATTAGTGAATCGTGTGCAGCAGGACTTGCGCACAAGTACCGGCGTGAGCGATACCGTCGTGGGATTTTCTGGCGCTGCGTCGCCGGGCACTTGGCGTCCTGAATCTGGCATCACGTTTGGCAAGAGCGGTAGGGGTGATGCACAACGAGTCGGCACAGAGGATGCGAGTAGTCTAGCGACGACGAGGACGTTACATGTCTTTGATCCAAGTAAGCATAGTATTAGATTTTCATCCAGTCTTGGCCAGCAGTAATGAACGTTAGTCCTGATCAATTGCAGAGTACAAGAGCGAAGAACGGAGGATGGTGAGGTGTTTATATAAACTATTGTACAGGGTCATGATATTCGTCCGGCGCCATAAGAGCTGCCGTTTCTCTCTCTCTCCCTCTCCCTCTCTCGAGATCGAGCAGTGTAGAGGGAGGGAGAACGTGCGTACGTACGTACGCGGAACACGCTCGGGAACGAATAGAAACACGAAAGATGCCTTGCTCGCTATGCTGGAATTGAAATGATGACGATGATGATGATGATGATAATGATGACGACGTAAGGAAGGATCAATCACGTCCTGTGCGCTTGCGCTTCCCTGCTCTTTGATCGATTCGTGTTCATCTTGCTAAACTGGTTCTTGATCTTGGATCGCCACTGGGGACCTCCATTGCTAGGACTCGAACCGCCCGGGGGAGTATGGGGTGGAGTGATTGGGTCCTCTGAGCCAGACATTTCAGAGTCAATGTCTGGTACCGATGACCACGAGTCGACACTTTGGAGAAAGTCTGCCGAGGGGACGGATGTCGGCCTAGCGGATCGTGGCCTCGAAATGCGTCTCCCTTGTGCATGGAAGAGCTGTGAAATGCCCGAGGAGGACTGCGTCTGTTGGCTGGTGGTGCTTGTGGTTGTTGTCGTTGTTGTGTAATGAGGAGCATTGTAGTCCTGCGAAGAGGTTCGTCGGTGGAATCCAGTCTGGTTGCCTTGTTGCAGCATGCCATTTCCACCATCAGAAGTGCCAAAGATTCGTCTTGCGCCATTTTGATTGAAATTGTTCATGTCGTTGTACATGTCCATTCCGTTGCTCGGCTGTTGATGCTGCTGCTGCTGATGATATTGCGCTGCAAACATTTGACCACGAGCACCGTGTTCATTGCTATAGTGTAAATCATTGCCAGCATTCATGTGATTCGAGTATGCAAATTGTCGTTGCTGCTGCTGCTGCTGCTGTTGTTGTTGTTGTTGATCCCTGCACAAATTCTGCTGACACGAAAGCAAAAAGGGAGAGAGCACGCTTTCCCGCATGAGTTCGGTAATCTTGTAGACTGCGCCGTCGAGCGCTTCGGGCGAGGGTGGTGTATAGGTATTTGGTATCCGCAGGAGAAAGTCTCGGTCAAAGGAAGGCAAGTTGACCTCGCGCTGTGCACCGGGCTTGATGTAGGAAGCGATGAGTCTCTCCCAAGAGACCCGCAGTCGCTCCGAGTCCTCCGAGCCCGGCATGGGTGGGATCTGGGGGAGGGAGTAGTAATGGGTCTGGTATCGGGACGCGTCCAGCGTGAACTCGAGCGTCTCGAGGCAGTGATTCTGGCTGAGAAAGGCCATAAAGGCACTCAGGCTATACGGCGGAGGGGCTTGGTTCGTCAGCACCTCTGCCAGCGTCGGCGCCCTCATCCCTGCCGTGCGACCTTGAAGAGGTCAGCGTCGATGTCCGATGCGGATCGTTCCCTTCTTCAGCACCGCTCGGTCTGTTTCAGGTATATGTCCTTGTGGTTTCCGGGTGTCGAAGACGAGTGAAGCTCTGGAAAAAGAGACTATCGTCGCTGAAACAAGTCTGGATTGTGTGACGGCGAGTTTCAGTCAAGTCAGGATGAAACGAGTTATCGATCAGCGCATGTCGCTGACGTATGGTATGATGACGATGGAAAGCGTCGCGCACCCGGAGATGAGACTAGTTTCGTCGTACGATAGTGTGCTGAGCCAGACAGAAGACTGGACCGAATTCAAAGAGTATGCTGAGTGGATGCGGGCGAGATTGGTAGAGCTGGATATGATGTAAGGATCGAGTGAATCGGGGGTTCAACTGAAGAGGTAGGATTGAGGATGAAGGAGGATGGGAGGAAGGGGGGATAGAAAGAGACAGAAGAGGGAAGGGGAGGGAGGGTAACCGCTCACTTGGTGGGCGTTGTGCAGAGACACAAAGGACCTCCCAGGTACACCTTACACGCACCCACTCCCTCATTCACTCCACTCCACTCCACTCCAGTCTACTCTGCCCACCCACTCTATTTTGCTCACACACTGCGAGGCAATTCGAATGAGAGAGCATGAGAGAGGGAGGGG
>RHGK01000016.1:112953-127499 GCA_005281515.1 Taphrina wiesneri
CGATGAATGCTACTTGAAAAGTGTAATACTATGCTCTCTTCCCTCCCTGTTTCCTGCTGCAGCTTACGCACCTGCCCATGGTAAGATCGAGTTTGTTCATGGTGGACAAGACAGTGCCCCGGGTTTGGGTTCCTCTTGTCAAAAACCTTACTCGCCGATCGATCGATCATCCTTTCCTCATCCGCTGGCCTGATAGCTAAAGACCTGTCTGCAAGCTCAAGCCATGCATACTCTCTTGGACGCCCTTTGTCGACTCGATGAGGTCCACGGATTGTACTATACATTCCCGCCCGTATCGGGTAAGTCAGATTCATGTCGTACCTACCGATCCGTAAGGATGTAATGAGGCTCGCGTGGTGGCCGTGCACATTCTCGCTTCTCCCTTCCGCCAATTCATCTGCAGCTCTACTACCGTCCACTCATCATCCTTGTGCCTTACGTATCATCTTGCTCGATCGCGATACATTGTGGACGCTTCCGAGACGTGGCACACTCTGCTCGAAAGACGAAAAATGCTTACATGTTCGCAAATAAATGATCTATTCCTGTCGACGTAGTCTTGGTGTATCGGTTCGCACGGTCCATGTCACTGAGAGACGCATTCCGCGCGGTTTTCCTTCCTGTGGTACGCCCAATGCCACCATCTACCCACCGAAAGTATTTCAGAAACGGAGATCCGGGGGCTGTCAAGATAGATCGACCCGCACGAACTTGGTTGATCGATCGATCGTCCTCGGCATCATCTCAAGGTTGACTGCTGCATCTGGCAATACATGCAACGTATCGTGTTTCGACTTTTTCTCGTAATTGGTACTGCCGTCATTGACAGCCGGCACATGCGTTCGTCCAATCTAACGTCAAGAGACTTGGGGAGCCCAGAGTCGAGCGCGATTTTGCACATCATCCACAGGTAAACATCGCGATACGGAACGTCAAAAATAGTAAGCTCGAACTGTCATAGCAGATTTTCTACCGAGAACAGGGTAGTGTTTGCACATCATGTCTCGTCGATGCAAGGCGCACCCACCTCTCGCGTCGTAAATGGCACCACCCACACTTCCTCGTACTTGGTAAATGGCAGAGGCGGATCGAATAGATGTAGACAGATACACAAACAACGTCATTGTGCAAATGACGTTGCGTCTTGGGCGTTGTTGGACTGCCCTTGCCATGGATCGATCATGGTCAATGTTGACATGCTTGAGCGCACATCTGCAGCGGACACATGATTTGATAGGCTGCCAAGTGAACGGATTCGGAATATTCCAAATGGAAGCCACATGAAATGTCATCCTCGATCTGGTGGGGGTGGCTGTCATGTCATGCTTTTCATCCCTCGTCCTACGGTAGCTGACCTTCTTCGGACAAGAGTTATTTGACTTTCTTGAAACACTCTTGCCGCCCACTGACATGTTCTCTCAGCCCTCCTTCCGCTTCCCGTCGCAAGTGGCATTGGTTCTTGATTGCAGACATCATTCGGAGGACCATGATTCATTACTGTTTGTAGACACAACACCTTCATTCTTTCTCTGCCAGTGCCACTGCTCCCTACTTGTCAATTTGAGCAATTCAAACTTGTCATTGGTCCGCTAAAGAGTGCTACGGTTCAACAGGAGACATCAATCATGAGGTGTGCTACAACTGACCACCCAGCTTTTCGAATCGCTTGAACGTATAACCAACAAATGCCAAACCTCCCTCTCCCTCGAGCCCAGCTGTTTGATTTGGTGCTGTCGGTGCTGGGTTCGGGTTTGGATCCACATTCTCCAGGTCCTCCGTCGGGAAGTATGCAGTATCTGTGATACTCTTGAGTTGCGGCACGAACGGTGCCTCGATGTTACGTATAGTACTCCAGTCCACTCCACGGAAGAATGGATGCTGTTTGATTTGCTCAATGTTGAGACGATTGTCTGCTCCTGTTATCAGACGCCTGATCAAGTCCTCTGCTTCTCCAGACAGATGGACATCGTCGGGAAAGTAGAGCGTCTGTTGCCAAGCTAGAATCTTTCGGTACGTTTCATGCGCATTCTCGGAGCAGAATGGTGGCCATCCTACGAGGCACTCGAACATAATTGCACCGAGACTCCACCAGTCGCACTCCATACCATACCCCTGCTGTAGGAAGATCTCTGGGGCGATATAATCCGGTGTGCCTACTGTAGAATAGGCCATGACACGCCTGTTGGCTTTCCATGTGGCGATCTTATCTCTTGAAGAAAGTGTCATGAATATCTGATCATTCATGACTGAATTTCTGTTGTTTGCTTGAGCCTGAGGTTGATCTTTCTTGCCCTCCAACAATCGTTGATAGTATGCAGAGTCATGCGTCTTGTGGAAGCCAGTGGACAGACCAAAATCAGACATTTTAATGTGTCCTCGATCATCAATCAAGATGTTGTCTGGCTTGATATCTCTATGAATGAAACCCAACTTGTGAATGGCCTCAATCGCGAGAACGCACTCTGCAATGTAAAAACGCGTGACGTCTTCTGAAAAGGTATCGTATTTGATTAGCATAGTCATGAGGTCGCCACCAGGCAAGAATTCCATGATGAGGTACAAGTAGTCCGCATCTTGGAAGGAATAGAAGAGACTGACAACCCAAGGCGAATCTGCTTCTGCTAACACATCTCGCTCAGCCTTGACATGAGCTAGTTGATCTTTCTTGAACATTTCAGATTTTAGCAAGGTCTTCATCGCGTAAATTTTGCCAGTGTCAGCCTTTTGCACGAGCCTGACTTCACCGAACGCGCCCTTGCCAATGACCTTGACCGTGTGGAAGTCATCCAGCCCCAATCTTGTCCGTCTAAGTCTCAAGAACTGGGATTCTTTTTGTCCTAGTGCCTTTAATTGCCGGTGTTTGCGTTCATCGGAACCACGATCTTGAGCAAGTCTGGTTTCCAACTCAATTCGTCTGTACGCATAAGTGTCAGTAGCTGAGTCTTGATATGCCCTTACCTGGAGTTCCTTTCCACCGCGTGCTCAACAGCAACCTTATAGAAGTGTTCCAGCTTCAGCTTTGTTGTCGCCGCACGATCTACTAAAACACATTAGTCTTGAGAAATTTCGACATAGGGCACGAACACGTTGTCTTGCTCATCATGCTCGTGTCACGATTTACTTGTACATAGTCAGGCTGCGATGCTTGCTGTCGTAGACCGTTGTAGGCACTCTTTGTGGGAGACCCAGGAGGTTGAGGAAAGGAATTCATGTGCCGATAACCGACCAAAACCGCAAGCACGAAATGTCAGCCAGAGTGGATGCAAATCCCTTGAGTAAGATGTCAGGAGAACTGTTTTGAGCTTTCAACGGACAGGCAGAGTCTGCAGACTCCTGGTGAGGCTCAAGGTGCATCTTGACGCGAGTGTATCAAAATACTGCACAACGGTGTGAACGTCTGCCCACCTCGTGACACCATGGAGCTAACGGGCCACATTTCCCGATCAGGTAATGGCTCACATCGACCAGGCAATTGATGCTTTGATTATTTGGGCCGACAGCAAGTTAAGACAAAACCCTTATAGCTATGAAAAAGAGGAACAATTACAATCGATATGTTGATCTTGACAAAGCGGGCATATGCGGCATGACAGTGTCATTGATGGTGGAATGCATCGAGTTCTGCCACATGAGACCTCGTTACACAACGTGCTCTTTTGTGATCTGACACTAGCAATGATCAATGATTGTGATTCCTGGTAACTCCAATGCATCAATGATATGTTGATAGCTTGAAACAGTCGATTCTCGATATCTTGTGGGCGCAGACCGGATTTTCGCGTTGTGGTCATCATGCTTTGGTGAGTTGAGACCTGGAGTGTGGACTGCATGAGTAAAGATTGACGATTTAATGCTTTGTAAGTCAGTTCTGGACGAAGGTTTCCTCGAGGGGTCGGGCTGTATCTCTTGATCTGAATAAACATCTGAAGAATATTCGGAATCGGATTCCTCGCTACCAACTTCAGGAGTCTTGCATTCGCGTCGTGGGAAGACCACCTTCTTGTAATGTGATGGCAGGTCTTCTCGACATTCCTGCAGATAGCCTTTGCTCGATTGCTTGACGTGGTCACAGCAGGCGCTGGAGACCTTTATGCCCGCGTTCAAAGTACTCAACAAATCTTGCTTCAACGATTGATCACGCTTGAGCGACGTGATAGATGGGTTCGAGAGTGATTCAATAGCAGTTGCAGCACGGCTCTGAGGCGCTACTGAAGGAGCAGTCCAGAACGGTTGATCCGACAGCGAGGATGCGTTGTATCCTGGTCTTGCACGCCGCGAATTAGTGGATTGCACTTTGACCATCGGTCCTCGAGCAGCACTGTTTAAGCTCGGAGCAGGTCTTGCCGACGAGACTTCTGTTGTCTTCTTGCTTGGCATCGACAATCTTTTCGAGGGACTTGGCACAAGGCTTCTCTTCGGTAAAGGCACACTCAGCGCCGGCTTCGTAGTGCTTTTCTCCGGCGCGCCGTGGGACGCTGATAAATTCATTGTAGCTGTGATAGCAGCACGACGTTCTTGTGCGTTGGGATAAGCGGCAATCCAATTTCGGTCTTGCATCTTTGTCTCGTCAAACTGCATGTCTTTCGCACTCTTAGGACACAACGACACATTGGGATCAAGTTCATCCTTGCATTGTGTTACAGTTGACCTCGACCTATCACTAGCGATGAACGACCTTGCTCGTAAAGAAGATTTGGGTCGCTTCGCAAACAAGTTTCCTCTTGTGTTGAATGATTGTGATCTCTTCACGCCTTCTGGTCTGTAGTTCGGGCCCAGGCGATGCAATCCTCCACTACCGACTCCGTCAGATCTAATTAGTGGCTCTGTGGTCTCCTCTCTACACGCAGCTATTAGTAGTATCAGCAACTTCTCCTCGTGAGCTCATATGACTCACTATGCCAAGAGGCAATCGCAGGCTGCACATTCCGGAGATTTGGTCCCTGTAATAATTTCCGTTGCTGATCTCGATTCAAATGCACGACACGACCTGCTAATGGCAAGTCTTGTACTCGACTTCGTGGTTAGTAATGCCGGAATGTGATAAAAAGTGCACGTACTGGTTGCCCAGATCAGCTCTGGCTTGACGAATGGCTTCCTCCACTGTAGCATCGTCCTCCCCGTTACCTGATGAGGAATCTGACCGACATGTGAATGGTGTCATGAACCTCCTTTATGAGAACTGTGCTAGAGCTCGGCAAGGCTCGTGGAGCAGGTTCAAAATTAATTATGATCTACACCTTCGCCTGGCGATGGCAGTGTGCGAGCACAAGAACTTGCAGCAGAAAGGTACCACGAATTGCCGTGGTCTCAAGATAGCACTCGAAGCACTTAGTGTTTGTACACATTTGGAATGAGCAGGACAATTTCGAGAAGGGGGCGTGACCAGATGAGGTGCACTTCCGGATGTCAGACAAATATAGTCCATGGCCTGCAAGAGCTGATAGACATTGGATCATCTTGAGCGATGCAATCATAGCCTAATGGACAATCGACAGCTGAATTCATGTTCTGCACCTGGATTGGAGTTGAGCAGAACGACAGTGATCCGTCTGCTGACCACGCACGCAGCAATCCTTCTGGTATCATCTCTCGAGAACATATGGTTCATGTAGCCTGTTGCTGTATGACAATCAAAAAGAGTTTTTTCACACGATCAATAAGATTATTTCGAATTGCAAGACCACCTCAAAAGCAATGATCATTTGAACGTCCCGAAGGACAGGCTTGAAGGTTAGGTTGTGCCGTCACACTAGTAAACTACTCTGGTGAAGATGGCCCATAGAATTGTTACTTTAGACTGTGGTGAGAGGCCATCCAGGTAAACAATTAGAAATGAGAGGAGACTGCCTGAGCACATCTGGGCAGCAGCAGCAGCAGCAGCAGCAGCAGCAGCAGCAACTGACCAGGTGATTGGAACTGTTGCATGCACTCTAGAAGTTTGGTGATCAGGAGCTGTCCCATGCTTTCATGGTTATGGAGCTCCAATATCTGTCTGAAGTGCCACTCTGGGGCATCCATCGGCAAATGCGGTCTCGACCCAGATCGGCCTTCCCGATTAAAGTTCATTTTTTGGTTGCTGACCTTGATCGCCCAAGGTTTCTACACCTCTCCGTGGCCACCTGCGAGTGCTCCACTACATCTTTTAAAAAGTCTTCACAATTTGCTGAAGCAGGTTCATCGCTCTTCTTGTCAATATGCTCAGTAGGAGGTTGGCCTCAAGGATAGCTTATGGTCGTCCAGCACGACGGTCACTGGCGACCGTACAATCGGGTTCAGTACAGACTCCACCCATGGACGAGAAAAGAATTACTCCACCTTATGGACATCTCACCACACAACTAGCTGAAGTCAAGCGTATACTGGGTTCTCAACCGCTTACGCTCGCTGAGAAGATCCTGTACTCCCACCTGGTCAGTCCTGAGGAAAGCTTGAGTGGCAGGAATGGTGACATACGCGGGAATTGCTATCTTAAACTCAATCCCGATCGTGTAGCTATGCAAGACGCTTCTGCACAGATGGCACTCCTACAATTCCTCACATGCGGTCTGCCAACATCGGCAGTCCCAGCCTCGGTCCACTGCGACCATCTAATTGTCGGACACCAAGGTGCTCAGCAAGATATCGAAAGCTCGATCGAGAACAACAAGGAAATTTTCGATTTCCTTGAATCTGCTTCGAAAAAATACGGCTTGCAATTCTGGGGTCCAGGCAGTGGTATCATACATCAGATCGTCCTCGAAAATTATGCAGCACCGGGAGGCATGATGCTTGGTACGGATAGTCACACACCCAATGCTGGCGGGTTAGGCATGGTTGCCATTGGGGTTGGTGGAGCTGATGCCGTTGATGCAATGACCAGTACACCCTGGGAGTTGAAGGCTCCGAAAATCATTGGTGTTAAGTTGACTGGCAAAATGAATGAGTGGACTTCTCCAAAAGATCTTATCATGTACCTGGCAGGAAAGCTTACGGTACGTGGTGGAACTGGACACATCATCGAGTACTTTGGTGCTGGAGTCGACAATCTCAGCTGCACAGGTATGGCCACAATATGCAACATGGGCGCTGAAGTTGGTGCCACGACCTCGTTATTCCCCTATACGAAGAGCATGCAATCATATCTGAAAGCCACACACCGGAGCTTCGTTGCCAAAGCTGCTGATGAGGCACACCAGAAGCACCAGTATCTCTCGGCTGATGCTGATGCCAAGTATGATCAATTGATCGAGGTCAACCTCGACACTTTAGAACCGTATATCAATGGCCCATTTACGCCTGATCTTGCCACGCCGTTGTCTGGCATGAAGCAGGCGATAGAAACTAATGGCTGGCCAAAATCCCTAAGTGTTGGTCTCATCGGATCTTGCACGAACTCGAGTTACGAAGATATGTCACGGGTGACTGATATCATTCGTCAAGCTAGCGCTGTCGGCCTCAAACCGAAGACTCCACTTCTCGTCACCCCTGGTTCTGAGCAAATCCGTGCTACTATTGAGCGCGATGGTCTGACTGATGTCCTAGAAGCTGCGGGGGCCACAGTCCTAGCAAATGCTTGTGGTCCTTGTATTGGTCAATGGCAAAGAACAGATGTCAGTCCATCCACAGGTTCACCGGTTGAGGAAAATGCAATCTTGACCTCATTCAACCGAAACTTCAAGGCTCGAAATGACGGAAACGCCAAGACCATGAATTTTCTAGCATCGCCAGAAATTGTTGCTGCTAAGATCTTCTCGGAAAATTTAGCCTTCGACCCCACTAAAGATGAATTACTCGATGCTCAAGGCAATTTGTTCAAATTCTCGGCACCGACTGGCACACAATTGCCAGCGAACGGGTTTGAGGTCGGTAACTACTCTTACCTACCTCCGGCTGCGCCTGTTCCAGAGTCAGATGTGCAAATAAAGGTCGACCCGTTGTCAGATCGATTAGAACTGCTTGAGCCTTTCCCTGCTTTCACTGGATCTGAATTTACTGAGTTGAAGGTCGTGGTAAAGGTCAAAGGCAAGTGTACCACTGATCATATCTCAGCCGCTGGTTCGTGGTTAAAATACAAAGGCCACTTGACCAACATATGCAAGAATACCCTGATCGGAGCCGTCAACGCAGAGACTGGAGAGACGAACAAAGCATATGATGTTGATGGTACACCTATGTCTATTCCTGACTTAATGGAGAACTGGCGCGACAAAGGTCAAGAGTGGCTCATTGTTGCCGAACACAATTATGGAGAGGGCTCTGCTCGAGAGCATGCTGCTTTGCAACCTAGAGCTCTCAATGGACGCATCATCTTGTCCAAGTCTTTTGCTCGAATTCATGAGACTAATCTCAAGAAACAAGGTATCCTACCATTAACTTTTGCAAATGAAACCGACTACGACCTTATTTCTGCTTGCGATTCTGTGTCGACAGCCGGCATCGCTGACCTCATCGGAAAGGTGGGTGAGCAAGCTCGCATCGTGCTGAACGTGGTTTCGAAAGATGGCAAGAAGACCACTATCGAGTGTAAGCACACCATGTCAACTGACCAGATTGAATTTTTCAAAGCTGGCAGTGCTCTTAACTTGATTGCATCAAAGGCGCAGATCAAGGCTACGCAGTCCTCGGCCAGTCTCTAGACCTACCAGGTTTCCATCAAAGCACAATAAAAAAGGCATCTATATATGTAAACTATGTACTCTTTATAATCAGTATGTCGCTCGAGCATCTCTTCACATATCGAATTCATCATCAACCACTGCAGACATCAGCCTTTCTTGACCCACTTTGCCTCAGTCGCGAGAGACCAGACTGCGAACACTGCTCTCCATCAATATTTTCGTGTACATGTCATGGAGCACGATCATCCAATCTGGCATGGGTCCTTGCGTGCTCGAGCCTTCGAGCCGGTCCACCCTGTCTACTGTCCCGTTCCAGAACACGCATCGCAGGCGGAATTCTACCTCTTCTGACATAGGCAGATAGACCACACTCATGGTAAAGAACCCGTCAGATGGTCTTACAGCCTGATTAAGAGGTGAGTCACCGCATCGCATCGTGATTCGATCATTTGCCGACTCAACGACCTCGAAATGATCCACGACTTTCGTCCCAACCTCATATTCTGACTCCATAATGCTCTCTTTGGTCCACAACTGGTCTTCACGTCCAGGTAGATGGCGATACTTTTGTGTAAGATAGATTCTCTGCGTCTCAAACGCAGTGCCAGCCCATATTGCAGCACAGAATGCCTGACCCATTTCTAACGTGATCCTGTATGTCCTGCGGCAGTCTGCCTAATGGCAATCTTCTAACAGCTAGATCATGCAGAGTTGGATTGCCCCGTGGGTTGAGTCGAGAAATAGAAGTAGCTTCCTGATCGGTCACAGGGTACACTACGATGTTCGTCTTTCTCGTGGTAAGAAGATATGTCCCTATCGTCACGGTGGAAGCCACGGCTATCGTGGCCCCGGCGAGTTTGAGAGACTTGGCGATGATTCGAGACATCAAGACGCGCGCATGCGAATGTCCTTGTACAAGGGCCATGGCCCCGGGGACAACACTTTTATCACTACTAATGGAACGTTGTCCAAACTATCCAGTGGACCATTTTTGTGGAGCCGAACACAAAAAATCATGATTTGCATCTCTGATGTTTAGATGCAACAATCAGAGCTCAACATTCCAAAAGACAAGAGCATCAAATCTCGCGAAGGGAGCAGAGTAATTCTGCTTATAGACCTTGTCAGTAGATAAGATATACATCTTTTGTGGTCGGTACATCATTGAAACCCGATCTGCGTTCTCCTCATGAAGGGTCCGAAATATTGCGCAGCGGACCGTCTCTAGTCCTGCTCGATCGATGGTTTTTTGGCAGAAGAAGAGGCCAAGGTCATTACGTTGCTTCTATTGTAATGAGAAATCAATTGTGAGCCATTCCGCAAACTTGAAGGACTGGACATGCCCGTTATGCGATGCACTCAATATCTTGGACAAGGATGGTACCATAGCCGACAGCATACCTCAAGAATATCAACAAATTGCTTTGCAGTCTTCAACATCTCCCGAGACAAAGCATACAGAGCTGTCAACGCCGTTCTGCTCCGTATGTACGAGCAATCAGGCATTGTTGATCAAAACACTCGCGAACTACTACCCAGCTGATGATGACCCTGATGTATGTACTAATGGTCGAAAGAGATACAATACTTACTGTGTAGGTTGCAATCTATGAAAAAGCCTATCCAGCCTACAAAGCCTCCTTGGAAGAACGCTATCCACCGGTGTGTACGAGCTGTGCCCCCACTATAGAAGCTCGTCTCCATCGAAACAACTACATTGCGAAATCAACAGCACTAGGGAATTGGCTAAGAGGCGCGAAATCGTCTTCGCGGCCTCTTGCAGAAATGAGTCCACCGAGGAAGTGCTTCTTGACCTTCATATGGGTTCTACGTGGTTTTCTTTGGTGGGGTGCTAGCATTGTGATGCTGCTGTGGTATACTATAGGCACTGTAATTCCGGCGTCTCAGAAATTTGGCATGGATTTGTCCACTGAACAGCGAGTCTCTTCTACCAGCTCGTCGATTCTCGATCTCACAAACGCCATGTCACAAGCCTATAGCGGCAAGCTTCATCAACTAATGAAGTGGTGGTTCCCGGTTGCCCTGCTTGGCACGTTCTGGACATCAAAAACACTAACGACAATCTGGAATACGCGGACAAGGATACAGGGAAAACGCGAGCATAGAAAGCTTCAGGTCATGATACAAGTCATGCGAGCTATAACGATATATGCATTACCAACACAAATCTGTAGTGTCAAAGTCTACCAAAGATTATCAGCATTTCTGTTGTTCGTCTCTGTAGTACACTTGGTCTGCAGCTTACACATGCTCACAGTAAGCGACCAGACACGGGTAGACCTGAAAGGAGCGTCCACAAGCTTGAGAGACCCTTTCATAGATCAGACCGACGCGCAGGCTGGTCGAGCATCAGAAACAGTGCAGCAAGCTCACAAGTTCTTGGATAGACCTCTCCCAAACGAGTTTCTAACCTTGAGTGACGATGAGAACGAGGAGCGAGAGGAAGAGCAGGTGGTCAAGGAGGCAGACAGCATGGATTGGCAACCTCAGCAAGACGTACCGAGAATCAGCGGAACTTCACCATTCACCAATGCCGCAACGACGGGAAGCAGCTCGATACCAAGAATGTTTCCTCAGCCGGTCTTTGCACAACCTAGAGAACAGTACTTTTCATCAAACCCGGCCCACCGTTCTCCATTCCGTCTGAATCCCACAACGACGTCCGAACCAATACGACTGGCGAGACAAAAGTTCTTTGCTCCGGAGAAACCAACCGGATTGGAGAATCTGTTTAGTGCTGCAGTCACGCTTGATGACGAGCCTCTGTTGGTGAGGTCAATCAAGTCTGTTCAAAGGACGCCTACTTTCGCCGCGTGGCTCTCGTTCGTGGCTACGTCGGTCCTGGCTGTCCCGCTCGGCACAGGTCATCTAGACATTTTGGCTGTCATCGGCTCGACTGTCGCGTTGATCGACGTCTATTTGAGTCTATTGCCAAAGGGCACCACCATGTTCGTGAGCGTACTTTTCTGGCCACTTGTATGGGCAACTTCCCGAGTTGTGCGGCACTACAATTTTCCATCGAGATCGAGAGAATCGACGATTATATCAATGTTCTGCGTTGCTTTTGCGTTACATCTCGCACTACAAGGATGGGCACTCTACACTGCTCTACGTGAGCGAAAAAGACAAGGAAAGCCGCATGCTCGAGGAAGCAAGAAGCGAGTATGAGCACTGCATATGTACATTTACTTCATTACTTACTAATCGTTGTAA
Organism: Taphrina wiesneri; assembly: GCA_005281515.1. Taxonomy (NCBI): domain Eukaryota; kingdom Fungi; phylum Ascomycota; class Taphrinomycetes; order Taphrinales; family Taphrinaceae; genus Taphrina; species Taphrina wiesneri. The sequence continues at coordinate 124,785 of RHGK01000016.1, forward strand.
AAATTCCAGGTTTTTTAACGCTTGACTATCGTCACCACGTCTTCATCCTTCAACTCGTGTCCAAGTCCCACTTTTTGCGGAGAATGCCTGACACTGGAACCCCAGACGTCTATCATCAATCAGTACATTCGCAGACCATGGATGGGGGAGACTTACATGCGTGTTTGAATTGTTTGGCAATACTCTTGTGTATGGCATTACAGAAATCCTCCATGCCGCATGCGTTCCGTTTCAACACGACGGGATCACTGTAGTCAGGCTGCAGACCTTTGGGTTTCGTGTACACCCGCACGAGATCGAGATAAGTCCACATCGTGTCCAGCAGTTCATCGTAATTCCACATTTCCTTTGCCGAAATGGGCACGCAATGGTCGATTCTGTAAATCATGTCGAGCTCCTCGATTGAGATCTGGTCGATCTTGTTGAGGACGTAGATGCAGGGAATGTATATCCTGTTACCCTCGATTATGTCGATGAATTCGTCGATTGTGGCGTCGCAACGGAATGAGATGTCGGCGGAGTTTATCCTGTACTCGTTACAGACTGCGCGGACTTCTTCATATGTTATTTGGGTTAGAGGAACGGTGTTGGTGATGTTGAGTCCTCCTCGCTCCTTCTTTTTGTATGTGATGTGTGGTGGTGACTTATTGAGACGGATTCCGAAACCCTCCAACTCGTCTTCGATGATTTTCTTGTCTGTCAGGGGTTTCAGGACGTCCAGGACGATAAAAATGAGCTGTGTAGAACGTGCGGCAGCAATGACTTGCTTTCCACGACCTTTGCCATCCTTGGCACCTTCTATGATTCCAGGCAGATCCAGGATCTGGATCTTGGCACCTTTGTGATACAAGACTCCCGGCACGGTTGTCAAGGTCGTGAACTCGAACGCTGCGACTTCAGAATGTGTTCCGGTGAGGTTGCTCATGAGAGAACTCTTTCCGACACTGGGGAAACCAATGAAACCTACACTGGCGACACCGGTTCGTGCAACATCGAATCCGACTCCGGCACCTCCACCACCACCTGCAGTACTGGGGTTGATCAGTTCACGCTTCAGCTTTGCTATTTTCGCTTTGAGCATACCGAGATGGAACGAGGTCGCCTTGTTCTTCTGCGTCCTCGCCATCTCGGTCTCAATCTCCTTGATTTTGTCTGCTGTAGACATCTTTGCTTATACGATCACAAGAAGATACGCTCTTTCGTATGCCTTCACCGATTGTTCAAGTTAGCTTTGCGAGTTTTGAATCGTATCCTCACAAACGTTGCTAGTATGGTGTTGGGTCTATGCAGTACAGGTCATCGGAAAGAGAAGACATGCACTTGAGGTCTAGTAAGGTTCCAAATTTATTGGTGGCTTGTATGGTAACGGAACAAAATGAAGTGGCAGATCTTGTGGAGCATTTCTGGAGGACCATCCATGGATCTGTGCATGGCCAAGTGCAAGTGCCCAGGTGGTTGTCAACGTTAGCTACTGAAGGTGTCTATGCCTTCACAGCACTTCACTCATATACTTTGGTCTTGTCATTCTTGTGATCCGAGTGTCCTCTCTCAGCCTTCGCTAGTCTCACTTCCAATAAAATTACCAACATGATTGAGCATGACATCTGTAGTCGTTGTGCTCGGAACGATTTGAGTGTCCTATTTGATGGGCGTTAGCTGTTGTTATACATACTATCACACGGAGCCAGTCGCAAGCCTTTTACCGCCTGACGCTTGCGTCAAGTACTTGTCATTGCGCGCACCCTCGTCCGAGTCCTCTTCCTCAGATACCTCCATGTGTCTCTGCATGGGGGCGACCTCACTCGGTGGTAAGAGGTGTGTTGCATCATCGTCCTCCATGTCCAGTTCAGCCACAGGCGGATTTACCCATGCCTCTGATACGCACAGGGGAAGTTTGGCACCATATCCTGCAATTCGATTGACCCAGGCTGGCGTCCTGGTCCCACAAAGTGCTAGACACATCTCTTCTGCAAAGTGATTGCAGTTCTTGCTCAGCAAGTCATAAGAAGGTCCTGTGAATTCTGATTTTAGCCTCTCTAGTTCCTTTCTTATAGCGCGATCATCTAGAATCGTGACACCGATGGGTATGCTGGACTTAAAAGTCGCATTATCCGGCACGTCTCTTGGCTTCGTGACATAGACTCCAGTGACTCCTTCAAGATCGTGGCCCCCAAATGCCCATTCCTGCTCGCCAATCACGACTCCAGAGTGACATATTGACAATCCTGTCATCCATAGGAAAGTCGATATCTTGGAGGAAGGCATGAGATCGTACACATTCAGAGTGATTGGTAGCTTGCGAGTCTCTGCTAAGCTGACAGACGATCGTGCTTTTTTGTGTCGAGCTTGCTTCGGTTTTGGTGAGAATGGTTGTGAAGAAGAGTCCGGCGCATCAACAATGTGCACGGACATACGCTGCCCAAGTCAGAGCGAGACTGTGCTAGCGTACAATGCGAGTCAGGGTTGTGGATTAAGACGTTCTACTCTTCAATTGTCGAGTGTCAGGGACTGCAGAAGAGACCAGGAAAGGGATTTTTGCCAGATTGGGATGAAGTGTCTGGCTCTGAAATAGCGAACCGGGCGCGATTCAATTACTGAAGTAAGGAAAATTCAGTGGACGTATCGTTACAAGTACCGGTGCCAGAGTGAGAGAGACTGGAGGGTGAGGAAGATGTGGGGAACTGGAACACAGCACTTCCAGTTCGAGGGGGGGGG
>RHGK01000016.1:127515-319609 GCA_005281515.1 Taphrina wiesneri
GGGGGTCTGCCTACCTACTGACAGACAACCTTAAGGTGGTCAAATTGCCTGATCCAGCCCATGGCCAGTGTGCAGCTGAGGCAAGCGAGCAAAGACAGACGGAAGGTAGGGAGGCTTCTGGGCCAGACCTCCAATCGCTCCAGAACGCTCGCACGACTAGTAGCAGAGGACCTCCTTCCAGGCTGCAACCGTCATCGCATCTGCCCCAGGCTGGGCAGACAGGGCAGATACCGTGGCTGTCTTTGGCTTCGGCAACTCTAAAATTGGCGGGACGCCTCTCATGCTGAATGCCCCCCGGGTGAGGTAACCACACCCGTGCTCAACTATGCTCTATCCCTGCTAAACTTGCATGGCATGTAATCGCAAGAATCACGCAAAACGTAGGTCGAGACTCGAACGGACGGGAGTGTTGGTGCATTACGGATTTTTGGCATAACGGACAATGTCGTGACAGATTTACTAGAAGCTTCATCGAGAATTCCGCTCATTTCCCCAATTGGTCCCACAGCTGATGTCACAAAGCAGAGGAACATATATAATGAGTATTATGAGTCTCATCCACGAAAGAACGATAAGTTTCAAGCCCGAATTACATAAGAGGCCTTAAAAGTCTGCCTCGGACAGCTCGAGAATTCACAAGACATAAGTTTACAACGTCAGACTTCCTCGAATTGCCGTGCTTGCAAGCATTCCTCGAAGAGAAACCACGACAAAGTGACATGCGTGTGTCTCATTTCAATTCGAGTGCTCGACCATTCGTACCTTCGGAATCGCAAAATTCATTGCGGGATCAGAAGAAATGTGATGTTAGTACTCTATCAGGTCTGGAGAACATCCCAGATGTGCTGATGGTAGCAATACTGTCTCAACTCGACAATCTATCGTTGATCAGAGTGTCAGCAGTGTCCCAACGGATGCGGGATGTAGCTTTAGCGTTCACCATCCGAGATCGCATTTATCAGCATCTCTCGCAGTCATCTTATCGTTCACAGCTTGGCACCACACAGCCCAAGTACATCACAACGAAACCAGACTTTGACAAGCTGACGTCTCCGATGCGATTGCTAAGGCTTGAAATTGTCAAGGAATCAAAAGGTAAAGCAAGATTCAGTATCACCGACGAGGCAGTGTGGCAGCGCAAGGCAATGCCAGTACTCAAAGCAGACAGTGACAAAATGGTTCTCGCTACTGGCAACGACCTTTGGCTCTCCTATCGTGGTTCTGATTGGCTCCAGATGAACTTGGGATCTCCCGGCATCGGTGATGTGACTGACCTCATCTTGACAGATATCACTGATGAGATCTTGGTAAGCTTTGTCGACGGTAGGATTGAAAAGCTCAGACTCCCTGTGGACAGCTCAAAACGCCGCTATTCTATCTTGAAGCGATATTATACTAAATCTGATGACGCAGTGGAGTCCATTGACTATATGCAGTCTTCTAATGCTTTACTCTCTGTCCATCGTTCCGGAGTTCTCAAGATCAATCAAGGGACGTTCTCCCTCGGTGCGAGACCGTGGTATACAACATTTTTGAGCAATTGCCACAGAATCGCTACCGGATTGCGTTCGACGACACCTTTAGTCATACACGAGTTGACTTCATATGGAATACAGGAAGTTCGACAGTATGCCACTCACAACGAGCTCAAATCAAGTGTGCTTGGTCTCACAAGCTTAACAAGTGACCTAGTATTGAGCGGGTGGTATGATGGCACAACCCGATTACATGATATTCGCTCGGCAAGTACCGATGCAGTCCTATTTTGGAAAGAGCCATACAATGATTCAGCAGTCTATAGCGTTGCTTCCTCGGGGAGTGCAATCTATTCGGGATCTGCAATCAACGGTGCTGTCAGTTTCTTTGATCTGAGGAATTCAAAAGGAAACTGCAGCGTCTTCTTGGGAGGCAAACATGAGCGTGGACCAGTATATTCATTGATCGCGGAGCACGAACGAGTGTTCGGTGCCTTAGAGACTTCAGTCCGTGGTGTCGACTTTTATCGGACAAACAGTCGACAGACTGTCAAGGACGACTGGATCGGAAGCAGTTCCGGCGGCTGTAAGGAAACCCGAAGCGATGAACCGGAGAAAAAGTTAATGATATTTATAGATTTCGTCGATCATGCAACCAAGAAGTTGCTTTACAGCCTAAACACAGTTTCATGATCCGAGTCAGATCCGTGCTTACCCAATATCATAGGGTAATGCCAAGAAGACCCGAAGGTCACAACTCTGCTAACGAACACGGTGCAGATGCACTTTGCATGAAAGTTCGGCATACATCCTGCTCAGGCCCTCCCATGCAACCATGCTTGAAAGAACTAGTCTTGCAGCCAGGTCAGAATTGGCCGGTGGGAGCTCATGGAGTGCAATAGGTAAGGCTAACTGAATGTGCAGATTGCATTCCAGGTCTTCAGTATGACGATCGACATACTCTGCACACTGTAGTCATAGCAGTGCACGGCGCGGGACCTGCGCAACGCCTCCGCACGACGCGTAGATCCTCCCTTGAATATAGGCCTGGACTACCGAATACCAAGGACGGCTGTTACGTCGATAGCAAGAATGCCGTAAATTCAAGAGTCGACATGACTCGATGACTGAGCAAGCCATTTCATGAGGTTCGAAACTTTTGGTGTGTCAAAAAGTGACCCCTCCAAGGTCTATCTTACCATTTTCCGCTAAAAGACGGATTCGTGCGCCGCCATCTAAGATGTTGTCAGGTGATGCCACCACGAGTGACGCGGACCATTTAAGTGGTAACCAACGCGTCCAAGCAATCCTATGTCGTGCCAAGTAATCACCAATCATCTTACCAGCGGAGACTTCACACGAACATTAGTACCCCACGAACTGTAGTGGCTAGTCTAGACTTCCCAGAGCGAGCAATGGAAAATCAATGGGAACGTCTCTCTCTCTCTGAATGACGCCAAACACCAACCTTGTACCAGCCCCTCCAAAGTCTAAGAATACCCTGAAGATACACGCGCTAGTCGATGCAATGACAGCTGAGATCGAGAGAAACCACGAGGCTTGGGTCTGGTCACTGCAGCCCTGATTACTTGATGGAGCCTGGATCCAGGAACGTATTTGTGATGTTACTGGACCCACTCAGCGACCGTTTATGCGCAGTACGCCAAGTCAAAAGCCACGAGCCGCTATAGTTCTTGCGCCCACACGCGATTTCAGTGTTTTGATTCGCGCACACAGAAATCGTGGAAGCATAAACGCAGTCGATGGTCAAGTGGCGTGCATCAAGTCTTTCGACCGACTGCGGACCACTGTACGAAACTTGCGCCCATTAAAGCTCCTCGTACGACATCATCATCAGCAGCAGCCGTACAGTCAAGGGAAGAGCCAGCGTTGAGCTTTCAATCATCAAGTGATGCTCATTCGGAATTTTGTGAAAATCTAAAAGACAAAGAGGTACAGCTGCAGTCATTCTATTTGTGAAATAGTGGAGGGCACGGCACGAGTTCCGGTGCATGAAGACGGGCGTACGGCCTGACTCTTACTCCAAGAATAGTATCAAAGGACGGCCCCAAAGAAGTGAAAGCCATCAAAGGACTTTTCGCGGGGCGGCGTCGGGATCCACTAACCGACAAATCTGCAACCAACGTTGGTTATGGTAACGTCATGTTGATCCCTACATGCGTCGTACCCTGGTCATGGCTGAGCCTTGAGTTGGTATAAAGTCGAGATCCTGCCCGTCAAAAAGATGACCTTCAACGAGTAGATCTCTCCTTCTTGTTCAATAATAAACAGTATGAAGGCCTCAATCGCTACCGCTGTCCTGGCATACCTCGCCACTGTCTCTGCACAGGGTGTCACCTCGAGAATCTCTGCTCCTGGCTCTGCACCTGCATCATGTGCTACCAACCAGGCTGGAAAGTTTGGTATTCAAATCATCTCTGCCCCTGCGGCCCTGAAGAAGCGACAGGTTACACAGATTGCTGATGGTCAGATCCAGGCCCCTACCACGACAGCTGCTGCCAGACCAGTGACCCAGATTGGCGATGGACAAATTCAAGCTGCCACTGCAGTTGCTGCTGCACCAGTCACTCAGATTAGTGACGGTCAGATCCAGGCTGCCACTGCAGTTGCTGCCAAGCCAGTGACACAGATTTCTGATGGTCAGATCCAGGCTGCCACCGGTGTCGCTGGTCCAGTCACTGTTACCGTGACAAAGAACAACTGTGTCGCGTCACCAATCACCCAGATCGGAGACGGTCAGATCCAGGCTCCAATGGCCACTCCAGTGACTCAGATTGCAGACGGACAGATCCAGGCCGCTACCGGTGCAGCAACTGCGAAGCCAGTCACTCAGATTGGTGATGGACAGATCCAGGCTGCCACTGGTACTCCAGTCACACAGATCGGAGACGGTCAGATTCAAGCTGCCACCGGTACTCCGATAGCACAGATCGGAGACGGTCAGGTCCAGGCCGGTACCACGCTCGCAACGAGCACTCGATCAGCAGGCATGTCGACGGGTACTTCCTCAGCCGGATACGCCATGCTCCCTGGTGCCGCACAGGCTTGCGCTTCAGCAGGTACGCTGACCGTCAACCTGACTAACGGGGTCCTGCTCGACTCGCAAGGACGAACGGGATACATTGCCGCCAACTCGCAGTTCCAGTTTGACGACCCACCCCAGACGGGAGCAATCTACACCGCCGGCTGGTCGGTCTGCAGTAACGGAACCCTGGCGCTCGGCTCAGACACCACCTTTTACCAGTGTCTCTCCGGCAGTTTCTACAACATTTACCTCGACAACGTTCTGGGCGCGGCTCAGTGCGAGCAAGTCCAGATTGAGGCTATCCAGCTCAACTCTTGTTAGAGCGTGTCCTCGTCGTCGTCGTCGTTGCCGGACCTTTTACGAAATTGGCACGACCTTTTAGTTCGTTTGACATGAACGGTAAATTACTAATAACGTAGTAGTAATGACAGCATAATGACATTCATGATAGTTTTGTACAGAGCATCATCTTGACTTTCGACAGTATTCTCCTTGCTTGCTATATGGTGCCGTGGACGGTGTGATTGCCGTTGACTTGCCGTGTCATGTTGCACAGGTCCATGTATTTCAATAGTCTGACGTGTGGGTTTTATCGACGCGCATCAGCATTTAAGGAACGCCGGATCGTGATGTCCACAACATTTACCCGAAGGTCGACCGAACCTACGCGTGCACCCAGAAAGTCATTGTGCCATGAGCTACCCACACGCATACTTTTGAGATTGCGGTCCCGACTGTACATGTCGAAAGCAAACTTGTATGGTTCAGGACTTGGTCCAATATCTGACTAATCTCGAAATGTACAGTTTTCATTTGCCTCGCTATAAACTTTTTGCAATATTACATATCTTCAGGATCTGTCCTTACTGTGTATATAAATGGAGATCATCAACCCATCCGCTCGCTCCTCCCTTCGTAAATGTTGTCTATTCGTAAAATGCAAACATGCTCAACGCCGTACACATTTTGATGGTATGTTAAGCAAACGTTCGTCAGCAATCCTCGGGATCCCTAACGATTGAGCCACTTTAGTAATTTCTTCTCGAGATTCTTCTTGTTGACTGGTTTTGTGAGATAATCATCCATTCCAGCCGCCATACACTTTTCCCGGTCGCCACTGACAGCGGACGCGGTGAGGGCGATGACTGGGATTGAGCGCATGCTAATGTTCGGGCTCTTGCGAATGAGGACTGTCGCCTCGTAACCGTCCAAAATCGGCATCTGAACGTCCATCAGTACAAGGTCGAAACTAGACTGCTCATCAATCATGTCGACCGCTTCTTGGCCGTTCTTGACAACTGTGCACGCATAACCCAATTTTCGTAACATGGAAGTGGCAATCTTGCAATTGATGTCATTGTCTTCCGCCAACAGAATTCTCTTGTCATTAGCAGCTTGCGTCGTCGATGAATTTGTTATTGAAGTCTTGTGCTGTGAAGACGAATCGTCGTCAGGATTGAAACCTATAGAAGGGCTCCCCATTGCATCAGACATCATCGGACTATGCAAGGGGCCTGCAGATGACTGAGAACTCAAGCTGCCACGTTGTTCGCGAGACGCAGGTGCAGCATCGAGAGGATCAATGGATTCAATGTCCTCGCTGTGGTGTACATCGTCAAAGTGATGCATACCGGTTGGCGTGCCGTGCTCTTCGCTATCGTCTCCAGCGCTCGATTCCTGATCACCACAATTGGCCCGCAGGGTCATCACTGAACTGGTGGAGAACGCCCGATCTATGACACCTGGTCTGGTCGGATTCGAGAAGGACTGGTTGATCTCGATTCGTGGTGGATACTCCTCATCCTGCTCCTCCTCATCATCCTGATTGGAATCATGCATTGTCTGATTCGAATTGTGCCTCTCTAATGTCATTCGGCGGGACGACGACCCGTCTGCGTTTTCTGCTTGAATCGTATCTGTGCCGGAATCGCCCGATGGTGTCTTGTTGCTGCTGTGTCGGCGCATGTGTTCCGGTTGAGCTCGTGGGAAGCGCAGCCAGAACCAGAACGTCGTACCCTTGCCTAGTTCTGTTTCAGTACCTATCTCTCCCTCCAACAGCTCAATTAACTTCTTGCAGATCGAAAGGCCGAGACCAGTGCCGCCATATGTTCGCCCAGCGTCTCCTTGCGCGAATGGACGGAAAAGGTTCTGCACGGTGTGTTGCGTCATACCAGAGCCAGTATCGGTCACAATGAATCTTATTTTGACTGCTTCAGCAGTATCTTCCTCGCATTTGATCGTGAGGCCTACACGACCTTTTTGCGTGAATTTAATAGCATTGGACAAAAGATTGGTCAGAATTTGACGTACTCTGCCTCGGTCGCCGAGTAGTTCATATGTACCAGGATCAATGTGCACATCCAAGCCAAGATTCTTCTTAGTGGTCATAAATGAAAGCATAGTCTCGATATCTCTGACCATCTGTGTCAGTTCGAAAGGATGTACATCAATCTGCATCTTCCCTGCCTCGATCTTACTGAAATCGAGGACATCATTAATAACGGTGAGCAGCGCATCTGCACTACTTCTGATGGAGTCTGCGTAGTCCTTCTGCTCAGAATCCAATTCCGTATCAAGCAAGAGATCGACCATACCTATGACCCCAGCTATCGGAGTTCTAATCTCATGACTCGTGTTGGCCAAGAACTCTCCCTTTAGTCGATTGCCCTCTTTCGCGATAGATTCTCCATCGAGCAATCTTTGATTCTCCTGTTGCTGCATCTTCAGTTGCAGCTCTTTCTCCGTGACTTCTGATGCTTTGAGGTAGATCTCGTGTACATCAAAGGTCAAGAAGGTTCGTTTTCCCCCAGAGACCAGCACCTCAGTCTTGACCCAGCGATAGTCGCCAGAGGCTGACATGAGCCGATGCGAATGTGCTGCACCCTCGGATGAGGGATCTGAGCCATTGATCGGGGCCGGACTTGGAGTCGTGCAGTTCAAGATTTCATTGACGAAGTCTGCTCGATCTTCTGGGTGCACAGAATTCAGATATCTTATCTCAGTCGAGTTATTTGGATCTTGACCGGTAAACTTGAAGAACTGTGCATTGTGGAACAAGTCGACTTCGGTTTTCTGGCTGACCATGATGGGCAAGGAGTCGTAGAGAGCGCGATAGTCTGCCACCAGATCTGTGTGGTCGATTTGTATGATGACATGACATTTGCCGTCGCGTTCATAAAATGTCACTCGATAGAGAGTACCAGATAGCTCAAGATTCGTTTCCTTATCTGGCTCGTCCGACTTGAACTTGCTATATGCTTCTGCAATGTGGTCTTCTTGGACGGCGATACAGCACTGCTTCAATTTCGTTGCCGTGTTGCCAATAATTCGAGCAGCGGCCAGATTTCGATACTGCACGTCCAGGCTTTCATGGTCGAGGATGATGACTGGCACCGGCACTTGCTCGAGTGTGGATTTGAAGATGTTGTCATCGTCAAGCATGGCAGATCGGTCCACAAATCAGAATGCTCCGATGGACGATTGAAACGAAACTTTGTTGTAAGTCTGCACGCGAGGCACCTCAAACATAGGCAGTCGAGTCACCACGGTGACGCCTGGTTCACTCTGTCGTCTCAAGACCAGAGCGGTCTGTCCACTCGCAGCTTCGATAGCGACGGATGGGTGTGTCCAGTACGTGGGAATGTGTGCTGTAGGTGTATGGATGTTTGGCTAGGACAAGGAGGCAGCAGAGGAGAGAAACGAGTGTCTGGATTTGCACTATAGGTGGGTGAGGTGATGAGACTACGAATGGCACAGAGAGAGAGAGAGAGGGAGCGAGCGAGCGAGCGGCAGAAGAGCAGAGAAGCCAGCCAGCAGAACTGGAGGACGGAGCCTGTTCTTGTCTACGTCAATCCCTTCACCACAAAGGGAGAGCAGAGGCAGAACAGGAAAGGGAGAGAGAGAAAGGAAGGAAGGGATTTCCCCAAATTGACTCTCGACCACTCAGACTGGCTCCTCCTGCGGGAGAGTTCGTTCGGGCGGGCTGCTGCGGATCTAAACGTCATCGACCAGATGGGATCTCACAACTGGAAGCCCCTTCCTGAGCTGGAGCTCCGTCATCTACCACCGGGCTGATCTCCCTCATCTGGAATGATCCCGACGGCGTGGCTACTGTGGCACACCTGCAATGATGTTACTGGCCGCCCGTGCTTATGACAAACTGCTGCTGCTGCTCGCAATGCACATGGACTAGTTGTGATTGCACATGTTCTTGTCTAGATAGTTGCTATGAAGCAGCGTCGTTCTGTACAGAGGCCAAGAAATCCACAGTCTGATTGGACTCGGCGATAGACCTGGCACATGCATAGGACTGATGGGCCTTAAATTCGTCGCTAATGCGGAGTTCAGTAGGCTTGCTGCAGCAGCACTTTAGGGAAGTGGCACATGACGAGTCTTTGACCAACAGCCAATAGCCATGGCTACCTGAACTCCAGGGCCGAATAGCTAAGGCATGCATGGCAAGATGACTCGTCAGTGACTTATAAATATGTCTCCTCGTACTCGAAGCTAGAGTACACATCTTAGCAATCATAACGCTCGTGGGAACGGACTTTTGCCGTAGTGTTTACATCCTCAATTGCAATTGCAAAGAGGATAATGATTTATGTATTTCGTAGCCAAAATTTGAGCTCAAAGTGGCTGATCTTACAACAAGTTTGGAGGCTTGAGTCTACTGTGCTGCAGCCGTGCGAGTTTGTGCTTCAGTGAATACCACAAGCTGACCACTTCTTCAGCAGATCTTTTGTCCTTCACAAGACGCGATCGAGACGCAAGAACCATTGAGATACGTCGAGATAACTTCCACTATTGTCAGGCGCCGATCGTGTAGACTGCACAGTTTTGTCTTTCCGCCTCAGCCAATCGTCTTGTCACGAGGGTATCACAGTCTGCTACGGTATAAATGACACCTATAAGGTGAAAATATTCCAATCTGGCACTATCATTAATCATCGCTGTGTGCCTTTTCGCATTCAGCATGTTCGTCCCGTTCATAGCACTGTTGGGCTCAAAAGTGTTGCCGACATCTTACGCCGATGCTACTCAGCACTGGAACATTTCCGCATCACTAGGAACGCAAAGTTTCGATTATGGGACATACCCGCTAGCTGACGGAGATTATTTCCGTAATGTGCCTATCGCAAACTGTCATAGTGTAAGTTGTGCTTCAGTTTGTGATCGATCGAATGGAACAATTTACAGATCTAGCACAATGATTACTGGCGAGATGTTCCATTATATACAGGACTTAGCTATGGCTGTTATTCAACCGAGGCTGATGTCTGGCTGTTCAATGGAACGTTGTTGGTTGGGCATGATGTAGCCTCCTTGCGAGCTGAACGGACTTTCAGTTCTCTTTACATTGAACCTCTAGTACAAATTCTGGAACAGAAGAATCCGGCCAATCAATACGTCAGTTTTGCTGAACAAATGGGTCACGTAGAAGCTAACGGTGTTTTCGATACGAACTCTGCACAGACTCTACAGCTCCTCGTGGATGTGAAGACTGATGGAGAAAAGACCTGGCCATATGTCGTTGCAGCTCTAGAACCTCTTCGCTCCCGAGGATATCTCAGCTACGTCCACCAGAATGATACAAAACCTAACAATCGAGCTGTCACTGTGATTGGAACTGGTAATACACCCCTGGACTACCTCTTAGCCAGGCCTGAGCGCGACTATTTCTTCGACGCACCTCTGGCTGCTCTGAATTCTACATTTACACCGAGTCTTAGTCCTTTGGCATCTACTTCTTTGCAGGCCGCAGTTGGATGGCTAGGCGTCTTTCCGGCCACGTCATCACAGCTCGAGACCATGGAGATACTCATAACACAAGCTCATGCACAGGGATTGAAAACTCGAATCTGGGATAATCCTTCCTGGCCGAAATTTGCCAGAGATCGTGTCTGGCTGACCTTCTTGGATCTAGGAGTGGATCTTCTCAATGCTGATGACCTACAAGCTGTTTCGTCTCTCTAGAACAAGATAAATTATGTTCTTGGTCGATTTTTGTGTATGTTAATATGAAGTTGGAAAAGAGTACTTTGCCACATCAGATCAGGACTTTTTCAAGTCTGGTCAGAGCATCTCAACTTTATGTATACTGAGTGTCTGTTGAGTCTCTCGTGCTTCGCGTCGAAAGGACAGTAGTAGGTAAAGGCTATAGCAAGATTGCAGATCTTGTGAGCCGATCAACGGCGGCTTCAAAAGTAAAGCCATCGTGTCATTCTTATCGATAACCTTATTTTTGCTTCGGTTTGAATCGGTCAACTTGTGTGCTGTGCCTGAACTCCTAAATGGTCAGACGTACCGATGTCTTGAAGTCACCACCGGCAGACACCTTACTGCGATTGTCAAGCTTATGCAAAGAGCGCATATCATTTTGAGGCAATCTATGAGCGCGATAATGAAGTCCGAAAAGAACGCTAGAACGTCTCGAAATCGTCCTTATAGCGCAAAGAAAAGTGGTCCGACTGCAGCAACGAATGGTATAGCGCATGCCCCAACACGACCCACAGCATTACAGTCACAGGACACTCGTCCTGTGTCGGTGTACTCTGCCGTGGCAGCCGCTCGAGACCTGTCATCAACCACGATACCAAGCAGGCGATTCCAGGACCTCAATGGCATGATTGACCCAATCATTCTCAAGACGATCACGCAAGACCTCAAGTTTGATGAGATGATGCCTGTACAAGCGGCGTCTCTGGATGATCTTCTATCCAAGCGCATGGATTGTCTGGTACAAGCCAAGACTGGAACAGGAAAAACTTTGGCTTTCCTGATTCCTGCCATTCAAACCATGATCAACAAGCGAACTCGTGGTATCTCTTTACTCGTGATTACACCCACGAGAGAGCTTGCGCAACAAATAGCGAAGGAAGCAGAAGGTCTGCTACAGAATCTAAAGAAATACAGAATCTGTGTGGCGATTGGAGGGACTAACAAAGACAAGGAGGAAAGAGCAATTCTTGCAGGGTGCGACATTCTTATTGCCACACCTGGCAGATTGATTGATCACTTGTCTGAGGAGAGTATTGTAGATCGTCTAGCCTCGCTCAACACTCTCGTACTGGATGAAGCAGATCGTCTATTAGATATGGGATTCATGCCATCGTTGCAACAGATCGTTAGGGCATTACCAGACAAGGTCAAGACACAACGCCAAGGCATGCTGTTTTCAGCTACCATTGCAGAGCACGTCCAAAAGGTTGCTCACTTGATCCTCGCTAAAGACTACAAGTTCATTAGCACAATACCTGAAGGAGAAGTCAATACTCACGAACGAGTTCCTCAACTCTTGATTGAAGTGCCTCAATTCACGGATGTCGCGCCAGCACTGATCACGTCACTTCATCAGGAGTGTAAACAGAACGGCAGAGATAGTTTCAAAGCAATCATTTTTGCACCTACAGCTGCAATGGCAGATTGGTATGCTGCCATCATTGAGCAATTCAAAGACACATTACCAGGTTGCTCAGTGCTCCACTCTCGTGTCTCGCAGGCCAAGAGGACAAGGTTGACGGCAGACTTTAAGAGCTCGAAAAGCGCAATACTGGTCGCCACGGACGTCATTGCTCGTGGAATGGACTTTCCGGATGTGTCTCATGTATTTCAAGCAGGTGTCCCAGCTGAGCGAGAATCATATATTCATCGCCTGGGACGTACCGCTCGAGCAGGAAAAGAAGGACGAGGCATCTTTATCACTGCAGCGGCAGAGTCCTTCTTCCCCAAATACGTGTTGCGAGACATCAAGTTTGAACCGATCAGTGTGGACTATACCGCTTTCAGATCACAGGTGGATGACATTGCATTACGCATTGGAGACTATGAGCGCCCATACCAGGCTTGGATGGGATACTACAAGAACCACCTGAAGTCCATGAGATGGGACAGCGCGCAGCTCGTGCAGGAGGCCAATAGATTCGCTCTTGAAGGATTACAGAGTCCCGAGGTTCCTGCTCTGCAACGAAAGACGGTTGGTAAGATGGGCCTCAAGGGTGTCCCTGGCCTTGTCTTGAAACCGAACGAGGCAAGCACCGGACCACCAAGGGGTGGTGGACGGCCGCCTCAGAACGGAGGTGGTCGCGAAGGCGGCTCTGGTGGACGAAGCGGTGGTGGACGAGGACGAGGCAGAGCTTGAAACGAATGAAAATGTTGGAGCATCATACAATTATACAAAGACTCTTATAGAAATATAGACCTGTTGAAAAGACTTTGAAGTGACTCTAGAGTTGCGCCTTGACGCCGCCAGTCTCCAGTAAATGATTCAACTTTCTGAGTGCGACCGGTGTCGTTCTAAAGTCCACTTGTATGGTATGTATACCCAGCTTTTGCGCTGCCTTGAGATTTGCACCAATATCATCCAAGAAGACAATTTCATCCGCCGGCAAGTCGAGTTCCTTGACCAAGTACTGAAACAATCGTGGATCAGGCTTCCTCATCTTCATCTGAACACTGCCAATGACGCGATCAAATAGTGGATGTATCAGGGAATCAGTCTCGAGCGCTGCTGGAAAGTTATTCGTCAGTGCCCATACTTTGTACTTGCCCGACGCCTTCAATTCTCGAATGACGTTGATCAGTGGTGTATTGGGTACCGCTGAAGCCTGCATCATCAATCTCCATAACTCCTCGCCGTCAATCTTGGGGGGAACGTCCTTGACTGCGTTCTTCGGACAGAATGAGCTCTTGAAGAATGCCTCGTAGCCTTCCGGATCACTCAAATGTCGCTCGAACAGCCCATAGAACTCTGGACCTATCGTCGCAATCTGGCCGCTCTCCAGTAGGTTCATCGGTGACGGAGGCTTCCATTTGGCAATCATGTAGTTGATGAAATTGTGTGGTAAACTCAGACTTTTTTCGTATTCATTTATAGCATGTATAGGACTCCCGACACAAACGCCGCCAATGTCAAAGACGACTGCCTTGATGACCATGCGAATATGACGTCTACTTTATATGTACAAGCAATGTTCGAGTAAGCAGAACTTGTCAATTGAAGGCCAAGCCAGATCTGCTTGGATGAGCGGAGAAAGAGCAACGGCATGTGTGGGGTCAATCGGCAATTACGAGGCGTCCTTGGGCGAAAAGTCATGGCGGCAATCTGAAACTCCATGACACATTTCATCATAAGATTACTACAACCTGGGCTATCCTCTTGACAGTGGGAATTTACCTAGTAGGGAACACCGGGATGCAACGCAGCACAAGAGCTTATAAAGCCTCAGCATCAATTTCCAATTCATTGCGTCGCGCATCGTACCCGACATCTAAAAGAACATATGCAATTGCCACGCAATCAGAAAACCTATCAACGTCTCGCAAAGGAGTCGCAAATACAATCTTAGTTTCCGTCCCTCAAGAGACGGCATATATAGTCGAACGATTCGGCAAGTACTCAAAGACGCTCGATGCAGGTCTCGCTGTTTTGACACCCATCATCGACAAGATACCGTATGTGAAGAGCTTGAAGGAATTAGCACTGGAAGTGCCGCCTCAAAGTGCCATCACTTCCGACAATATTACACTAGACATTGACGGAGTCCTGTACATCAAAATTGTCGATCCCTACAAGGCGTCCTATGGCGTGGAGGACGCCGAGTACGCCGTTAATCAGCTGGCACAGACGACGATGCGCAATCAGGTCGGACAAATGAGTCTGGATGATGTCTTGCGATCAAGAAGCACGTTGAGTGCAAAGATTACCGAAGCAGTCAATGAGGCTGCTTCAGCGTGGGGCGTCAAGTGTCTGAGGTACGAGATTCGTGATATTCAGCCGCCCAAAAGCGTTTTGCTGGCCATGCATCGAGCTGCCGTGGATCGTTTATTTGGTTGACCAAGTCAGCATTCTCACTCTCACTCGAATATGGCAGACTCATGAATGTAAGAATCGAGTCATCTGTGTTTCAAAACACTGAACCCAAGTGTTGAAACGGACTGCTATGAGCATGTACGTTTAGTAGCATGATGCTCCATCTTGTCACGACAAAGTACTTCTCTTCTGAAGACGCTGCTAGTCATCTGAGACTACCTATAAAGGTCATGTCAGACTTTGTAGACGACAGCTCGAGCTTTGTATGTCGAAATCAAAAGAGATTCATCCCTGATCATAGGACATCTATGTGATTCAAGCAGGCAAGATGACGCTACAGGACTGTACATGCAGATCGTCACCGATCAGTCCACTATCCATAGCTGATTCCATTCACCTGACCAAACGCATGGCCATTTTTCGTAGTTCTACCTCTGTCCTACAAATAGGTTCATTCAAATGATCATGAGTGATGAGTATGGCTTTTCTACAAGCCACGAATTGCTAAATAAGCCACACGTCAAAGACAACGTCGCATTCTAAAACTACGGTATAGCTTCGATTTCTGCAACTATTTCAGCACCAAACTGCTCATTCGTGCAGTACCAAAGTCGGCATTGGAGAGAGACATGGCAAGGTTCACGGCACGACACTTGACTGCTCCCGTGGCAGCCTTCACAATGGTAAACCCACTCATCTCGTGTTGAGTCGGGGTACATGATTTGACGAGAGACAGGCGTGCATTGTATTCGCGTACACCAGATCATCCATTCACTCTGCAAAACGCAACGTCTCTGAGAAACGAAGACAAGATGGTGGAGCGATCGATTTGAGGCGCGAAGGAATGAGGCAGCGGGGAATTGATGTTGAGTCGGTCGGTGCGGGCAGTAGTGTCGAGGAAGATAAGATTAGGGATGCCATTGAGGCTCGAAGGGACGGGTCGAGGTGAGTCGCTGCGAGCGTGTTTGGCAGGGTGATAGTGCACGTCGCGGAAGGGAGGAACGAAGCGATTGACGAGTGAGGAGGAACGTAAAGTAATGTAATATGACCAAAATTTTCCATCAACGAGACTGGCAAGGTGAAAGCACTAATCATAAGCGATACGATGGAAATCAGGCGATCTTTGCAAACAAAGGCATGGGGACAATTTCAGCAGCTGTCTATATGCTTTTTATATGCAGCAACGGTCATTGCTTAAAGACCGTAGACTCACGACCCGGCCCGACACCAATGGCACCAACCGGCACGCCGATAAAGTCCTCGATAAATTTGATGTAGGCCTTTGCCTGTTCTGGCAATTTCTCGTAGTCCTTGATACCTGTCGTCTGGCAGTTCCAGCCTGGCAGGGTCTTGTACGTTACTTTTGCTCTGGCAAGAGCGTTGAGGTCAGCAGGAAAGTAGTCTACAGTCTTGCCATCAATTTCGTACGATGTGGCAACTTGCAATTCTTCAAAGCCATCGAGAATATCGAGTTTCGTGATGTTGAGCTTAGTATAACCATTGATTGCGGTGGAATAACGGACAACAACCAAATCCAGCCATCCACACCTCCTCTTGCGCCCAGTGGTGACACCCCATTCACGTCCGACATTCTGCAATTGCTCTCCGACAGCATTGAGCTGCTCGGTCGGGAATGGTCCTGCTCCAACTCTTGTGGTGTATGCCTTGACAACACCCCAGACCGTTCCAATCTTTTGCGGAGGGACTCCAAGACCAGTGCAAACTCCTCCTATCGAGGTCGGAGATGATGTGACATAAGGATACGTACCAAAATCGAGGTCCAACATCAAGGCATTGGCACCTTCAATCAGGATTCTCTTCTTGTCCTTGAGAGCTTGATGCATGAAATGGACAGCATCAAGGACATATGGTTCGAGTTTGGCACGAATGTCGCGGTAATAGGAAAGCTCCTTCTCCTCGTCATAATCGAACTTGCCATAACGCAATCCTCTGGTTGACAGGTTCGTGCGGAAGCGCTTCTCAAACTCCTCCCAATCAGTCATGAGATGATGCAGCCTGACTCCACTGCGAGATGATTTTGAAGAGTAAGTTGGTCCGATACCTTTCCTGGTAGTTCCAAGAGACTTTGAGCCTAGTTCTCCCTCCTTGAGACCGTCCACGATCTGGTGGTAGTCAAAGACGAGATGTGCACGATCGCTAATGAATATTCGACCGTCTACCTTCAGACCTTTCTCTGTGATCGCTTCTAGTTCTTTGAAAAAGGCAGGTATATGTACCACGCAACCAGAACCGATCAGATTGACACAATCGGGATTGACCAGACCCGAAGGTAGAATGTGAAAGTCAAACATCTTGCCGTCCACGACGATTGTGTGACCGGCATTATTTCCTCCTTGGCATCGAGCACAGACATCTGATTTGTCGGTCAAAATGTCGACTAACTTTCCCTTCCCTTCGTCGCCCTGTTCATTGAGTCAGTAATCCTGAAGCATCCTATTGCCGAGACAGGCATACCCATTGAGAGCCGAGCACGACAGTGATCGCGCCTGGATCGAGTACGGCGGACATACTGGACTGCCTCTCAGGTGACCTAGACGTGAGAGAGCGTATGAATGCCTAGGTGAAAACCAAGGGAAGCAACGTTGTGTTGAGCTTGAGCATCAATTCAAGACCGAGCTGCCTGTCCATCGACCGGTTGTTCTGATTCATCGAGTTGAGCTACCCATGGATCAAGCCAAGATGCGGGAAGAGATGGTTGGCGCTGATGAGAAGCACGATAGCACGTATTGATTCTCTAGAATACGAGCCTCGTATCAAAGGTTTTTGTACTCGAAGACGGTTCTCTCTACCAATGAGAACAGAGACCCAGGATAAATTTAGACTTCTACCCGTGCCGATGTGCTGATGGCCAATGAGAATCTGTTGGGTGGGCTGGAATGAAATGGATGTGAGGTGAGAGAGAGAGAAGCAGGGCGAGAGACAAGAGAAAGGGCAACCAACCGACCAGTGAGTGGGAAGCTCTGATCAGTGAGTGCTTCTGTAGCACGCACTTGCACTTGGGCAGTGGGAGAGAGGGAGGGAGCGCACCACCAACCGCCGGCCACACACACACAAAATCTCTCTCTCTCTCTCTCTCTCGTGTCTGTTGTCTTGCTCCCTGTCTCCCGCCCAAACTTTCACCACACAACGGCAGACAACCCTCGCACCCGCCTTGCATCCTCTGCCAGCCCTGAGCTACCACTCTACTCGTCTCTATTGCGTCCTTATCTCAGGCTCCCAAACAAAGCAGATTTTCCTTCCAGAGTCTTAGCGACAAATGTCTTCTGAAATCAGAAAGAAGCTCGTCATCGTTGGCGATGGGTCAGTGCTAATGCGCATGGAGGCTCATGACACTCTGCTAACAAGTTTTCAGTGCCTGTGGAAAGACCTGTTTGCTGATGTATGCAAATTGAGATGATCGATTTTGGATGATCGATGTCTGTGATTGCGCTTACTGACAATTGTCTAGTGTCTTTTCGAAAGGGACGTTCCCAGAGGTCGGTAACCGAACACTGTCATGGCAAATGCTGTCGCGCGACTGTGATGGAAAGTTCACGGAAATTCAGGATGCTGACAATACTAGGTCTACGTGCCAACTGTTTTCGAAAACTATGTTGCAGATGTTGAGGTTGACAGCAAGCACGTCGAATTGGCTCTCTGGGATACTGCTGGCCAGGAGGATTACGACCGACTGAGGCCTCTATCTTACCCAGACTCTCACGTCATCCTCATTTGTTTCTCTATCGACTCCCCGGACTCGCTCGACAACGTGCAGGAGAAGGTATGCAGTATGCATGGTCACAACATCGACTAGCTAATTTGTCAACAGTGGATCTCCGAGGTCATGCACTTCTGTCCCAATCTTCCAATCATCCTTGTAGGACTCAAGCGAGATCTTCGTCACGACCACAAGGTTATCGAGGAGTTGAGACGAACAAATCAAGCACCTGTGACCACTGAAGAAGTATGGAAGCAATCATGTTGGCTGTGTCTCATGGCTGATAAATATAGGCCGAATCTGTTGCCAAGAAGATTGGTGCTGTCAAGTATCTTGAGTGCTCTGCTAAGGTCAACGAAGGTGTGCGTGAGGTGTTTGAGCATGCCACTCGATCGGCAATGCTCGCAAAGACCGATAGGAAGAAGAAGAAGTGTACCATCTTGTAGACTTGCTATGGGACTTTGATATTCTTTGTTCTTCTGTGACAGAGGTGACGGCATTAGAATGCGAAGTTGGGATGAATGATGTTATTATGGCGAAATCAAGATTTGGATAGTTTTATGTTTGTTCTTCCTAATAAATCACTACGCGTATTGACCGGTCGATGTGTGTGATGAGTAGGTATGCTGTTCAAAGAGGTTCCTCAAACTTTTGGGCGCCCGCAGGTGGACCAAGACTCCCGAGAACAATTCAGTACACCAATCCTTGATGTCGACTTTTCTGTTTCAGTCTCCTTGTTGTATATCCCAGACTTTGACCTGACTGTTCGACCGAATCATACTTCAATCCCGTCATGCCTGATTTGCGTCCTCTGAGAGTGGCTCAGACCACTTCACAACTATTACAAGCGAAACATCTGAAGCAACAACCACTTTGGCTGCCCACAGTCTCTCGCATACCTCCCAGCTCCGACATATCTAGAAAAGTTTTGCCAACATTTGGTAAGACCAAGCTGGCGAAGAGTAGAAAAGTCAAAAGAGTTTTTGAGCCGCAACGCATAAAGTACGTCGAAGACAACCTGCGACAAAGATTCTACAAAGAACATCCATGGGAATTGGCAAGACCTGTGCTCCTGGTGGAAAACGACGGACAAGATGGCGCTCATCACGACTGGTCAAAAATAGTGCAAAAGGGCAAACAAACATCGGGAGAATCAGTCATCCAACGACAACTCTACCTCATGAACTCTGCAAGTCCTCGAATGTCTCGTGATAAAGCATATCTACAAGCCTGTTCCGAATTCTATGCCATCCGCTCGTTCGAGGCAATAGAGACGCGGATTGCGATGGAGGAAGCACTGGCGTTCGGCACTAAATTCGACAAGTCACAAGTCGAAGTCGGACTGGAGTTGGAGGCAAAAGTGGTTGCAGATTGGCGAGAAAAGGCACTACAGGCCAAGAACTTGGTGCAGCCTGTAGCGTCCGTCAGCATAGCAGAGTCATCGGGCCGCGGTGGTGGTGCCGGTCCTCGAGACGAGACGGAGGATCATCTTGATGTGCTAGACTCAATTATTCCTTCTGCGACGTCTTGAGTGTGTACATGAAACTGTCGAGAAGCATGAGAGAGTCATACAATGTTTGTAGCATTCAGCGAGCATATTCACAGTCCAATCTGTCGTCTTTTCCTCCCATGTTGTCGTCTATGCAGTCGTCTTTGCAGCAAGTCACCATTGGCATATACAGTATGTGTACATGACTGATTCGTGTAGCACTTGCTGCTCATAGAAAGACGTGATTCTTGCGTGAGAACAAGGGAACAAGTCGGCATTATATGCGATATATGGGTGATATAATATAACTGTTCGACCAGCGAAAACTATGCTTTATTATACAATGCCAATTATAATTATAAATACCATTTCATCCTCTCATCGCCTCATTGTAGTATTTTGGTATGGTGCCAGACTACTGCTGACAACACTCGGAAACGCGAGTTGCATTGCAATGAGGGCAGAGGCGTGTACTGTGACGGTTGACAGTAGTGTCTGTGTCACTCGCACTGTTGAATATGATGTCGCTTCCTGGGTGCTAGTAGGTATGATTGTCGTGCCTGGAACTACAGAGACTTGGACAGCATCCACTGCTGCATTCTGCACATTAGGTATACTTGTACCACTTGGTACTTGAGTTGTTTGTGTAATGGTTGTTATTTGTGCTTCAACTGGCAGATTTTGTGCAGTAGTGCTTTGCTGCACTGCGGCACAAGGATTCGTCACATAGATTGTGGTAGGAAGGTAGACCGTCTTGAGAGTCACTACCGGAGATGTCTGAGCCGCGACGGGAGCTGCTGCTACCACGGCTACTTGAGGATTGAAAAGGACTGATGAAGGATAAGGAGTCGTTCTCGTGGAAGGTGGAGTTTGTGTAACAGTTGTGCGTAACGTGATTGTCCTCAAGCTAGTAGGATTTGAGTCTTGTTGTATCGGTACCACTACTGTCGCTGATACTGATGTAGCGGGGCTTGAATTCGAGTCGCCCACTGCTGCAATGGCTACATTGCCCACGATTACTGATGTAGTCTTGCTGATCGTGAGACTCGAGATTGCGACAGTATCATTATCATAACGTTTCATATGATGTGGTTGTGGTATTATTGCTAGTTCATTAGCTTGGGCTACCGACATCAAACAGTACTCCTCGTACCAGAGACTGAAGCGGCCATGATGGCGAATGTAGGAATTAACAAAAGTAGCATAGCGGATGAATGAATGTGATTGATGTAACGAATGAATAGTATAGACGGGAGAAATTGATTGCGAGACTCTTGAATATTTTAAGACCATGGTGCTGGTCCTTCACATTTATTGTCCAGTTCTGACAGCCTATGCATCATGCATGATCACAGGGGTAATCAGGGGTACCAATTTGTCCTTGAGAATGCGTGAAACTCCAAATCCATATGGAGATGGTCTTGAGCTTGCGCATCACTTAATATGCTTGATGACATGCCTAATCACACTGCGACATGATCATTCCAAGTTCGTAGCATCCTCTACGTCGTGGGCTGTTGTTCATCACTATTTTGTAGTGACATCGCAAATAAACTAAAAGATAAGGTGTGTTCGTGGCGTAAATGGTGGCTCTCGGACCGAGATGAACTACGAACTCCATCAGCCACAAAATTGGAGGTTCACATGTGTTGTGTGCAATTTCCTGTGGTCAATTGCTCCTGCATGGTCATAATCTTGAACCATCTTGAAAAGGATGCTCTTGACTTGGAGAGTGACATAAGGTGTGCTGTGCATGAAGACTTGGTACAACAGTGAGTTGACGATTATTCGATAATCTCCTTCTTGACACGAGCCTTTTGGCTTCTGCCACGTTTGACAACTTTCATGTCCTGCTCAAGTCATTGGCAACGAATTGGTTTGTTTCATGTACGTACCGTGAGGTCCTGCGAAAGGGAGTCTATCGAAATGACGTTGATCGCGTCATTCAGCGCACAGCGCGCTCGAGTACTTTTCTTTCGCAATGGCTGTTCGTGTTCTGCTGCTATAGCACATTCAGAGCCTTCTTGCGATGTCTGCTTCTGAGATGTACCAAGACCGCCTTTCGTCATGTCAACGTGGCTAGATTCTTGTGCTTGTGATGCTTGCTCTTTTTGAGCTACATGGTCATTTGAAACACAACAACCCTCCTCTGTGTCTTCTGGCTCCTTTTCTAGTGCACCGGTACAGATCTTCGTGATAGAATCACCGGTGAACACGGCAGGGCGCTCACTTGTCGCAACGATTGGCCGAGGAACAGACTCGACACGTAGACTGTTCTTAGCATCAGCCCTCATGCTGTACATATGCTTCGAGGCAGCTTCGGCGGTACGTGCGACCAAATCGACTTCATGGTCTTGAACCACGGCTCTATTGAGTGTGTTCTGTGTTGCAGTCTCGCTGTTCACAGCTAGGAGGCCTTGGTAGCCTGCAGGATAGTGGTGTTCGACATGATAGACCCCACCACTCTTCCCAATTATTAGTCTGTAGTACTTGGGCAGCGTACGAGACGACCCCACCTGTATCGTGATTCTGTTGTCTATTGAAGCTATGTATGAAGCTCCCGATTGTATAAGGACTCGAGGTCCATTTGCATCGGGTCTGCCATGTGACGACATTCTTAAGATACACTTGGAAGCTGGAGCAAAAGACAGTGCAGAAGGATGTAGTAACAGCAGAAAAACCAGGCTACGGAGTATGAGCTTAACATTCTCGCTCTCAACAAAGTACTATAAAATTGCGCAGCTCATCCTGAAACTGATCAGTGAATTCTGTCTTCTCTCATATGCATCCACTAGTGAGCTCATGCCAATACGAGTACGAACAGACCCATTTTACAGCCTTGGAGCTTCTCGATTCGACGGTTCACATGCACATCGAAAGGTTTCGTCCCAACACGAGCTGAAGGTCAATGGCAGACTCCCTCGCGGGTTGATTGGATTGATAGTGAAGATCTGTTCTGCTTTATGCGGAAGTGCTACACAAACGGAACTACTTGTCGTCAAGAGCTAGACCCTGAAGGACGTTTGCGGGATCTTCATTCTGATCTTCTGTTAGGTGTCTCCTGCCTGATATTCCATGCAAAGCACCATGCTCTGTGGTCTGCTTCGGTGTCCATGGACTTGCACTTAGATTTAAGCCCAGAGCACTTGCGTGCCTGTTCGCGAGACTGCTATGAGCAGCTGGAGGACCCCAAAGGTTTCCACTTGCATTGGTAGGCGGCGCTAAACTTCTGCTCAATGGAACACCTGGTTTCTTAATGCTAGGGCTGCTCGAATGTGCTAAAGCGGAATTACTCGGTGGCTTCGAAGTTTGTGCTTCCAAGGTCGCTAGATTGGCCATAGACAAGGGTATTGATGAGCGCGGGTTCCACACTCCATGGTGATTCCTGGAAGGATCAACCGGTGGACGCTGGAAGACGGTATTGATGGACGAGTCAGCCTGGAAGTACTGCTGATGGCGCATTTGAATTGGATCTAGCTCGGCATGAGCTATGGCATCTCCAATGAATGGATCGGATGCATGTCGTGAAAAGTCTGCAGCATCTGCCTCCCTGTGTCTCGGAGAACGGAATCTCGCGTCTCTAGAGTTCGATCTTGAGTTTGAGCGCGAATCGTGTTTGGCAACCTTGTCAGAGACAGGGCCAGGACTTTCCTCCACGCCTTGGAAAATTCTGGCTCTCGCGGCTTTGTACCTCTCCTCCTTCTCTAACTTGTCTTTCTCCTTAGCTTCTGCCGCGGATCGTGAAGCAGGAGTAGATAGTCTGGAAGGGGGAGAGCTTGGGGTGCTGACAATCCTTTTCATGATTTTCACCTGTCTCGGCTGACTTTGAGCTGTGATCGATTTACTTTTACCATGGTCAACCTGCTTATTCGGAACGATGTCGCAGAGCTTGACTGGAGGTGACTTGGACCATGGGTGCTTGTGAAAGAGTATAAGCTGCCGTGGAGCATCTGACACATGAGTGAGCTGGTAAAAGTCACCAGTTTTGTGGGCCAAAAGCCTGTGGTAACTATTCAGTGACGGCACTTCCAGGACATCTTTAGACTCATTCTGCAAGAAGGAAACTATCTCTTGCTCCAGTCTCAGGACGTTGATTCTGTCCTTTGAGCTGTTGAGAGCCTCCAGAAGGTTGTCATCAAGTGAAAGCGCATTGCTTGGAACACTGGACATATATTCCTAAGCCATGAAATCGAAACTGCCGTCAGAGAACTCTCAGGTCGATCGACTAACACACAGCCGGAACCCGAATGGATATCCGTAAGGGCTGGGGGGTGATCGCGAGCTTGCAGGACTGTCAAGAGGAAGGACTCGATAAGGTTGCGTATTTTATTTGCTATTGCCGTGCAGCTGGCCTGTGCGAGTTGATGCACTGAACAGATAATCAAATCTAGCCGAGCCGAATGTGGTGTTGCTTGCCGCTACAAATTCGAAGGTTGTTTCGCGCGAAGCTACACGTGCACACACGTCCTCATCTGTTAGCGGCTGGAATCTCTTCTTTGAGAAGGTGATAGGTGCGGCTAGAGATGAGAGGAGGATGATCCGTGCGCGGGAGTCCATCCGAAGAAGCCGAAGCTTTAAGGGGGAGAAAGAGAATTATTGGGGGAAGCGACGCTCGAAGTAGAAGAGCAAAGCACGCCGGTCTCCGTCTCTCTTCTGTCTGCTCTGGTGCTTGTACGTACGCAACGCCCACGCACACACACATACACGCTACACTCCACCTGTGCTTCGTTGCGAAGATTCCTGCTTGTATTCGTGATTACAGTCCCACCACACTTCTAACAAATAGACGTGGTTATTCCCTCTCTGCATCGCATCGTTCTGAATCCTAGTCGTGAGTGTCTCGGTGCGACAACAGGAACATTCAGTTGCTCACAGATTTTCAGACTTAGAGCTCTCTCTCCTCTCGGGAAGCTAAGCAAATCAGACATTCGAGTCTCAACACTAGTCTACAGCACAGTCTAAAGTTCTCGATGGGTCAGACCTTGTCAGAACCCGTTGTCGAAAAACATTCAATGTCAGGATCCTAATCTCGAACGATCTTCACTAGAGTTGTAACTGACTCTTTCGTAGTAGCGGAGCAGATGCTCGATACATCTATGGACTCAGTGAGATGCAAGGATGGAGGATTTCGATGGAGGATGCGCATACGGCGGTTCTGACACTCAACGATGGTGAAGGAGACGACCAAATATCTATTTTTGCCGTTTATGATGGACATGGAGGTGAGTTGATGCTTACACTCATCGAGTCTATATGTTGACACGCAATAGGTGATCGTGTCGCTCGTTTCGCCGGAGCACAGCTGCATAAAATAGTCGCTGATGAGGAGGCTTTCAGCAAGGGAGATTACGCAGAAGCACTTCGATCTGGATTCCTATCGACTGACCGAGCGATATTAGCTGATCGTAATTTCAACGAGGACCCATCTGGCTGTACTGCGACTGTCAACCTTGTGACTGGCGATGGACGAATCTTTTGTGCCAATGCCGGAGACTCTCGTACCGTGCTCGGCATAAAGGGATCAGCAAAGCCGCTGTCCTTCGACCACAAGCCGCAGAACGAAGAGGAGAAGAGCAGAATCTGTGCAGCTGGAGGATTTGTCGACTTTGGACGAGTTAATGGCAACTTGGCACTGTCTCGTGCCATCGGTGACTTCGAATTCAAGAAGAACAAAGACCTGCCAGCAGAGAAGCAAATTGTCACTGCTAATCCAGACGTCACGGAACACAAAATCACTGAGGACGACGAGTTCCTTGTAGTCGCGTGTGATGGTATTTGGGACTGCAAGTCATCGCAAGCCGTAGTGGAATTTGTGCGACGAGGTATCGTTGCTGGTCAGGAATTACCCAAAATTTGCGAGAATATGATGGACAACTGTCTAGCTTCATCGTCTGACGGTGGTGGTATCGGTTGCGACAACATGACAATGATGATCGTCGCTCTCTTGCAAAAGGGTCAGACAAAGGAAGAATGGGTCAAGATGATCCAGGATCGAGTTGCCAATCATGACGGTCCTTGTGCACCACCAGAGTACGCAGAACTCAAAGGCCCAGCATTTCAACAATTCCAAAGTCGGAACCTACAGTACGGGTCTGGCTATGAGGCTTCTGAGGATGACTCAACGACAGACAAAGACTCGAATACTAAATCCGGAGAGATCATCGTGCTTGGAGATGGGTCAGAATTGTTACGTGAAGGAGAGGATGGCGAAAAGGAGAAGGTCGCAGAGGAAGAATCGGAATCCATGGATTCTGACATGGTAGACTCTGAAGCTTCGGAGAAGAAAGTTTCATAGAGCAGTTAAGCATTGCTGCTGAAGAACCATCATGACCCTGCACAATACACGAGCCACATAGGACCTCTTCATCGAAGCGTTAGTCGAACAAGTATTGCAGAAAGGGAAATGAGAATGTACATTAGGCTGTCTAGTATTTGATATATTTCTGCTTCGTTCTCACACCTTCCTCATGGACTCCAGACGCAGTCCTCAAGAAACTTTAGAATCGCGCCTGCTGTCTTTTCAGGTTGTTCTTGCTGTAGCCAATGGCCTGCTTCGGCAATAAACGTACAGTCCTTGAATTGTCCCCTCTCCACCACCTGGTCAGATTGCATTCTCTCGAGGCCACCTGGATCCTGGTAATTACCCCAATCCGACTCTCCAGATATGAACGTGGTCGGCACAGAGATCTTTCGTCCAGCAAAGACAGCCAATTGCTTGGCGTCCAGACCAGTCAATTTAGTTCGATAGTGGTTCAGTGCGGCCTGAAACTTTGTCCTGCTGAACTCCTGAACATAGACCTGCAAGTCTTCCTCCGGCATCCACGTCATTTCACTCCTCATCTCTTCGATACTAGGCACACCGCATACTACAGTCTCAGACATGCTGGCGTCTGCTTGCATGAGGTAATATTCAGGCAACGCTGCCATCTTCCCCGCGTCCCACTGGAACCCTAACGAGTGTGGAATGTTGTCTTTGTGGAGTGCTGACTTGTAGTAGTAGTACCCGCGATACAAGTGATTAAGTCCTTGTTTACTGTTCATCCAATCGTGATCTGCGTCAGGGCCGCAAAAATAGACTTGATAGTGTTTTCGTGGAGGCTCGAGGCACGCAAAGTCAAGCATTGCTTGTTTCTTGGCTTTGATTGCCGGAGCTACGGTGGTCGAAGGTGGTGGTGGAGCGCCGGGAAATGGTGCAGACATCATGACAAGGGATTTGAAGAGGTCTGGTCTGATCAGTGCTAACGTGGCAGCGATAGGAGAGCCCATATCATGGCCAATGACTGCTGCGATAGTAGGCTCTCTCTGTTGTTCTGCATGTAATGTATAGACGAGAGCCACAAGTTCGGAAACAATGTCCAACATGCCATATCCCTCGAGTCCATCAGAGTACTTCACCGTCGAAGTCCCAGTCGGTGATGTTTCTTCTGGTCTGGTGCGACCGTACCCTCGCATGTCTGGCGCAACCACATAGTATCCTCCCTGGGCCAGCAAGGGCAGTACTTTGCGCCACGAGAAGGCTAGTTCAGGAAATCCATGGAGAAGTAAGAGTGTTTGATGTGTGGGGTCCCCGCATTCGAGAATATGAAACGACAAGCCAGAACAAGATACTTGTCGAGAGGTGATAGAGCTGTCGAGGATTTTCTCCATTGATCACCTTTGTGATAGTGGGTATACTGTCTTCACCGAACCTCTGTCAGAACTGTAAGAAGAACACTTGGCAGCATGTGCTTGCCCAAGTGTACATGTACTTGGGAGTACTTGTGCCAACTGGAGCGAGCCAGAATAAGTGGAGCCGATTGTTGTCAGGAACAGTTTACAACACGACTTCAACAATGCAGAAAACAAATCTAGTCCAAGTAATCTTGATGTGTAGTCTGTTTCAACCTTAGGCGTAATTCCTCCGATCGATGGTCGGTGTGACTTAAACCAGGCAACATTGAGAATCAGCACTACAAATGCAAGTATTGCCAGCACTGCTGAAACGAAACAAATCGTTGCTCCCCATGTACTGGCACGCTGGGTCCTTCGGGTCTGCAAATCCGTTGCAGACAGCACTTCTATGAGGTTTAAAATTTGGCACATGAGATGATGGCAAATTCATTGATGTGTAAGAACAGGTCATTTGAGCCAAGACTTCAGGTTGGGTGATGAAGCCTGTGCATCTTCATCTACTGTTGGGTTCGCCCATGTTGACTCATTGACGGCAATCAAGCTTCATGAGAAGGCGGCAAGACAAAAGCATTTTCCCATTTTCTGTCGTTCCTGATCCACACTGAAGAGATCGAAGCATGATATCTAGTTCTTGGGTTATAGCGAATGCCACGCATATACAATAATTCGTTCTTGAAGGATATTTCGATCGATTTCCCGAGGAGATAAAGACATAAACTGCACGAATTTTCAAATAGGCACTTGAGTAAATTGGAACGCTTCGCTTTATCAAAGGGCTAAGAAATAAGATCAAAGAAGAATGGAAGCTAGTTTCCTGAACATACTTTAATCTTACGTGAGACAAGATCGTCAACTTCAATTGCATTTATCACAATGACTCAGTAAGCCTCGACAAGCTCCTCCCACTTGTCAAAAGCAGATATGAAAAACACTGCTCTATCTCGATTGTCTCATTGAGACGTATAGGTGTATGACTTGACAAGTATAGGTTTATAGGCCTTAAGTGATGAGATGATCTGTATGCGGGACTAATTTCTTTCGCGCGGACTCTATGCGCGACTAGACCCCCATATATCAAAGTCGGCAGTTAAAAAAACCACTGAAAGACTGCTCATCTCTCCAGGATTTCTGTAAAGGCAAACTTCACTGTGTCCTCCCTTCAAGAGTCACAGTTTTACTGAGACCCGATTGGTTGGACTAGAAGGGAAGTGTGTGTGCCAGAGGGTCCCGGGTTTTAAGTCCGGGTTGCTTCTTCAGCTCCATGACACAACGTCGCCAAAGGTGGACAGGTCCAGAATCGGCGCCTCTCAGCTCGGATTCACTTGCCTCTTCAGCTCCATCTCTCGTACTTTGTTCGGACGTCGATAGACGTGCTGGCTAGGGCCGGTCTTGTAGAGTAGTGCTGACCGCTCCGCCTATCATGTTTGCGATTCTCTTTGGACCCAGACTAATGTACTTTGTACCGCATTTCCTCAAAGTCCGCACGGCCTCCGTGATTACCTGCCTAAATGTCATTAGTAAGTGACATGTAATGCAAGGACAAACGTACGCTGCACAACCTCGAAGGATTAATCAATCATAAATTTAAATCGTTGACATGTTGCGTGTACATTTGTTTAATCTAGTTTGTACACATGGGCAGGTAGCCATAGCTTATTTCCTGCTCATATCGGGATTGTACTAGGTACTTTTCATCACCACTCGTAAGCATTGATAGTAGAACGACGATATCTGACAGGCTTCTTACTGTCGCAAGTTATGAAAACGAGAGTGATAATTTGACATATCATATTGACCTAGATCTTGCTAGTCACCAGTCGTAGACCGACTAGACCTCCAACAGTACAGTGCATAGTAACTCCTTTTCGATGACTTCGATCTATCTCAACGCCAATACTGTTCGATCTTGACTCACATCGAGCGAGCTCGACGATTATAGTGAGTCACCCAAACAGTTCATGCATATGGCCAGTGCCTGTAGCTACCGACAGTGCGTAGCTACCTGCGGAACCTTAGATGTCGTTACAAATAAAAGAAGTAAACGCCTCTGCACTGGAAGATAGGCACCATGACCATTGAGAAAACTGTACATAGCAGTAAACCGGCTATGTATATATGCGACACAACGAGTCTTGTAATGAAGATATCTGTCCTGTCTGTCAGGAGACACAACTGTATTCACATTTCGCCTGAAGAAAATCCTAGAAGGTCTCGCAGAGCATTGTAGACCCCATGGTGGAGCGGGATTTCTACATGACTGGGACTTCCAGTCCCGAACCTGCGAGTCTGTCGAGTAAGGATGCATGTCACTTGCGGAGCCCGCAGACGCACCTGCAATGATCGTCGGCGATAGAAAAGCTCAAAGACAGGTAAATGGGCGTTGACACAGGCATGTCAACGGCTTACACGCTACGATCATTGACATGAGTCACGCCAATGTTGAATACGGATGAAATTTCTGCTCATTGGGAATGTTCAGTTTTAGTTGAATCAAAGATTGTTATTGTCGCCTTTCGTGATGTTATGTGCTTGAGATGTTTGACGTCGGAACTTGCCAAATAAATTTTATGATCATCGGCACTTATCGAGTACGCGGGATTCGTTCGCAAACAGTTCTAGTGTTGTAATTGTGTGAAGAAACCATGAAATTGGACCCGGATCGGGAAATGTGACTGACCGCCATCAAATGGGGCGGACACGCTTTTTAAAGCTAGTACGTTCATGACATCGTGGGGAGCCAGAGTGGGATCTTGAGACAACAGTCCTCGACATAGGTTTGAGACATCATTCATGGGCCGACATTGTCAGTCACTGAATGCACAAACGTAATGAAGCAAGGACAAAGCACACCGAGATGCGCACTATAGCTATCGCTGGCATTCTCTCACCCAAACTCTGATACCTGGCCGCGCCAAAACCCTGACCTTGAGCGCAAGAAGTCAAGACCGGGCACTTTCAAGTAAGGTTCTCTAATCATGATGCCGAGATTTAGGTGCCTATTGACAGCTTGACAATCGCGAGACAAAAAATATACAACTCCTTCAGTCATGAACTCTCCTATGCATAGCTTCTGGGTCATTTCGAAATTACAGCAAGACCACTATTCCGACTGACAACTACAACGCGTGTTGTCCTAGTCAAGATCACCATCGTCCGAATAGATTCCGTCTTCCGAACTAATCTCAGAATCGCTCAAGTGTGGTATGCCTTGCGCCATTATTGGAGGGTCGATTTCGGATATGGTGGCAAGCATGTTTCTCGCCCGGCGTTCCAGGTAAGCATCAGATGGTTCACAAGTACCGAAGGGACTCCTTTCAAAGGTCCGTGCCATGATCTCTTTTGGCAAGTTACAAGCTTCTTCTGCAGCCAGAAATCGCAAGATTTGGGCGCGCAACAATGCATCTGGGGTAGCATATGCCGGGGCTCCAAATAAAGCCGATTGGAGACTTTCAAACCCTTCCCATTTGAGCAACTTTGCTCGCATGTATACGATCACATTGTGTAGATAAATAATGCGCTTGGCAGGTCGGTTCTTGTTGCGAAATTTGAGTTGCTGGCCGTTCAAATCTGCGAATGTGGTTCTGTGACTTACTATGTCCGACAAGATAGCTGGATTAGTCACCAGCAACCTGTAATTCATAGGATGTGTGATTCTGTCGCTCACAGGTATGAAGGTCAGATGTCCTCGGTCCAATGCTTTTTCAATATTGTTGTGTAAGTACAACAGATTATGGATCGAGTCTAGGGGTGTCTCGTCTGGGTCATAGCCCAAGATTGTTGCAACATTCTGGTTGCCAAGTCTGGACGGGATGATGTGGCTCAACGTTCTGAGTGGCCTATTGCGCAGATCCGATGCCTGGAAATCTTGCATCACAGGACACCATACACCGACTGACCTCAAAGGATGATTCGGATTCTCTTCGCCAGTCTCAGGATCTTTGCCCTCTGAATATGCTCTGAAAGCCACAGGCTCATAAATATCATAATATTGCCTGATCTTCCGTTTGACAGCACAGTCATTTTTCCGTTCGCTGATTGTCTCTAGTCCATACTTTTCGAGCATCTTTCTGACCACGCAATAGACGACATCGGGGAGGTCTGTTTTATCAAGACACTTGTAGATCGTCTCTACGTAAGTTTCGTCCGTTATATCCACAAGTTGTCGGGCGACGACGCCGATCTGCTCGTTCAGTAGATTCAAGTGCTGTTGGAATTGTGGTTCAGGCAATCTTCGTGTCCTATAAGATCGTCTTGCAGCGGTCTTATGAGCTTTGAGTGTCCGAAGTTTAGACTCCACTTCCATTCGTTCGGCTTGAATGATGCGCTTTCGGTCGAGACTAGTATACAGATTCATTATGAGATATCTTACAAGGTAGGGTGAGATGAGGTAGCGTGTATGCAAATGGAGCAGATAGCAGAAGGTTTATAGATACAGCACTACGTGAGGGCCAGCTGTCCTGCTCCATGCCCATGTGAGTCTGGCCCCGGGCAATGCCTCGAGTGTCCTGTTCATGAGATCGTCTTGATCAACCTTGGAAGGTTCCACAACCAGGATGCTCAACCAATGAAAATCAGAAAACTTGGAAGTCCGGTGCTAAGCTTCCCAACCAGGTCGTAGTGGCTGATCTCCATGGGTGGGGAGCCTGTCACAAAGGACTAAGCCACGTTGCCACACGGTAAGTTTAATTTCGTTCGTATTTCGTGCTAATACAATCCATGGATGTCTTCACACAGTTAGACGTGCCACGTCTTTCAAGAAACTGAGGGACTAGAGTAGAGAGATAGCTATTAGATTCAGTGTCTTTCTGCATATTTTTAGAATTATCGTGCGCATATTTTCTGCATTCAGCTCTCGCTTTCATTTCGCGTCTATCTCGAGCTCACATTCGGCATCGAGAGCTTCTGTAAGTGACATTGTTTGTACAAGACCCTTACACAGTCTACTTTTATGATGCAGGATTCAATCTACACGAGAGTTTTGCTTGACCTCAAACGCCCACCTTGAGATGCAGAGATCGAGGCGGTGTCTTCACCGGTGCTCTTATGCGAAATTCAAGAGTTCAGCCGCATGAACAAGGAATTGATCTCTTTCTCATGATTGTACAATCTGTGACGCTTCGATCGACACTTTATTGGGAACGTCGGAATACTGACCCACAGAAGATCTTGTGGCATCAAGTCTGCGCCAACGATATGGGTGCTGCTCGCAGCACCATCTATCCCGGCAAAGTCTCAAAAGAGAGTAAAGGACGTGAACTCGGAGTGTCGACAATGACGCAAGACAGTGGTAAACAAGCAATGGGCAGCCATCAATGAGCTCTGAGCTGTAGCTCCTCGTCCGACGAAGACGACGCCGATGAACCTCTGACTCCAATTTCTCATTCGTTCGAGGATGCCACATCATACAGTCCTCTTCACGAACGACAAGGGCCATTTGATCTTCGTCCCAGCTTTTCGCCGATCATTGCGAAGGTGGCACAAGACCACTTGAGCTTGGAGGAGGGCAATGAGTCGTTCCCGGACGAAAACGAGGCTGAAGAGTCAGAGGAGGACGAAGACTTTGAGTACGATCCAGTCGAGCTCACACGTCTCTCGACTTGGTTCCCCTCATGTACATGGCAGCCCCGAGAGCTTCAGTGTCCTTCGGGACTCGGACTGCAAGAGCGGTGCCATCGCTATCTGAAGATCTCGAGGATGGACGATATGTCCCCGCCCGGCCTAGAGTGGTCAGAATTAGCGTCTGACCTTGGGTTTCTGGAACGCTCAGCCAATATGATGGAAGATTTTGTGGCGACACTATTGTCGCCACAGAGTCCTGAGCCGTTCCGAGCATGGATAAGCACTTCGCACGAGAGCCTTACCGCAGCTCAGTGCGAAGTGCTTGTCCGGATAGGTAAGTTGCTGCCTAAATCGACTCATCACCGCAAAATGCGCAAGCCTCGTCAATATCTGGAACATTACCTCTCCGTGGCAAGCGAAGCACAACTGAAGCACGTCTCATTGACCTGGCCAGACCCGAGCCTGCTGAATGTATAAGGGATAATCCACGAGCAGGGTCCGAAAATTGCACGATAGACCAAAAATGTGTTTGATTACAATCGGAACACTTGCAGGGAGAGACTTGAGTGTTGCGGTCTCTAGCTAGTAGCTACTCTCTGATAGTCGATTTAGCGCTGGCCTCAGACGAGTAGTACCAAATTGTAGAGGAAGGATGTAGAGACAGTCCTAGATGACCGTGATTCAGTCCTTACTGACCATTCTGCAATTCAACTTAGCAATTTGTATTGATTGACCAGTTTGCAGGCCGCATGAACCTCTATTCAGTTCGACTAGAGAGAATCACAGTCCAACGCGAGAGGACAAAGTAAGTTGCGTCTTTCATTGACTATCTAGTGCGATATGCAAAGGGAGGGAACTGAATCTCTATTGTACGAGGAGTACCCTCCCCTGTGCGCCTAGAGCCAGGTCGTTGAGGTAACGAACTACGGTACTAAAGCGTTGGGCTAGTATTCGCTCAGTAGTGCACTCAACTTCCCTCTGTTCGATCGTCGGACGGAGAGACTCCCTCGATTGTACATAGAAAGCATCTTCCGAATCAAGATCACTTTCTTTTCCCTGTCGCATTGCCCATTACCCGAGATCTGACAATTTGACATAGGCAGAAGGAAGATGACTCACTTCAAGCCTCTACCGAGCTGTACTAAGTGTTGCAGCTGGGAACTGCCGTGTTTGCGTTGCTAGGTGATTGCCCTATTTTCGGACAAACCTCGGGTGCACTGCAAGTCGAGTGTAAGCGAGTATTTGTGGTGACAATCACTTCTTGAGCTGCAGCCGAAGGGGCAGGAATCGAGTCGAGTATAGACGGCACTTGAGCACTTCCCAGTGGCGTTTGTCTGCCCTCGAATGCAATTGTACATATCATGGTTACCATAAAAAGTATGTGTGTATGTCTGTGAGAAAAGTCTACAAGAAGCTTGCACATTTTATCAGTTATAAAAATGTACAACACATTGCCCCTAATGTCGGCAACCCCAAACCGGGCAAAAGCCCGGGCAGGATAACCAGGGACTGCCCTGGGCAAGATCATAAGAGTTTTGGTAGTCACTGAAATTGAGGTATTTCGAATTTAAGAAGGATGCCCGATAACGAGAAGTGGTAAACTTGAAATCACATAACAATATTGTTGAAAGAAAAACCAAAGGTTGTGTTTTCGGCGTTCGTGCCAGATCTTCTGATTGCATCGTTACCCGTCATGAAAAAGTGTCCTGAACTTTGCCTCATGATCGGTATGCCTGCCAGCCATTGCAGAGTCGATATCTCATCTGCTCATTTCCCTAAGCATATCAAGTATGGCCAGCCTATAGTTAACCTCAAAGTTCTTCGGCGCATTACACAGCTCTGCCTCAAAATACTGCGGACACGTCCGAAGAGCACGAGCTTCCGAGAACTTTGCCTCGCGAATTTTGGAGATTCTGTAACAGCGCACGAATGCCAGAGATGTATTCCGGGCAGGTTGAAAAAGGTCCGTCGCCTGCAGGATTTGAACCTACGCGCACACGTGCAATAGATTTCAAGTCTATCTCCTTAACCACTCGGACAAAGCGACTTCGCGGACACGAGACATTTTCGATTTATATGAATAGAGACACATATCCGGAATATGTCATCACCCAGCCACTTGATTGTGCTTGTTGCCCTGACTGCCTGGCTACACGTAAGTATGGACCTGTGAAGAAGAGCAAATTCCGCAGGTCTGTCAGCTGGTAAGTCAATAGAGTTGAACTTATCATGGATGAAGATGAAGTACAACAAGATGCTGGTACCACTCATGTGCCTCCACATCTTGCAAGACTATTGAGACGATCACCGACTCGTGACATAGAGAGTGTCAAAGCACAAGCAATCGATAGACGGGAGACATTTCTGCAAGAGCGAAAAGATCGTCTTGCACATAGAAGACTCGAGCACAATCGGGTCTTAGTTCGAGGCAGAGGCGACCTGCCGGCGAAACTTGAAGCACTTCGCGAGTCTTTATCTGCTGCGCAAGCAGCTCGGAATGCAATTTATGCAAAGATCGCTGCAAATGGTAGCAAAGAGGTTGCTAAGGTTCAATTCGTCGTGCAACAGAACAAGGAGAAATTACTTCTGGAACGCGAGACCAAACGACTAGCCTTGGAGCTGAAGCAGGTAGAAGCAGAGAAGCGTAGAGAGTCAGCGCTGCAGAATCGGATCCTTCGCCGGCGCAGTGCATCCCCGCCTTCTTGTGTGGTTCGTAGCGATAGTTCGAAGGATGCAGCTCCAGTGAAGCTTGCGCTCGATCCCGAATGTGCAGTTCGGCGTCTGCAGAAATTCTGGCGGCATCATAGGACATCGCAGCGCGCGAAGAACTTCTTAAGACTACATCTGGACTACGACACTGTAGGAACAGTACCTTTCGATGTTGTCGCGGACGTTATAAAAGGTCGCGATGTTATGCGTTGCGCTGGAAAGGTGCTAAAATCTTTGCATATCATCAGTTCTTCCGATGAGTCATCGAACGACGCTTTTTTGTGTAGGATTTTCCTGGCTACTTTCATGATTATTGGTCACCCACGAGAGATTCTGATGCGTGAAGGGCCTCTTGAGGATGAGTTGGTCGGTCAAGCGAAGGAGTTCGCTACCAAGTTCCAGGAGTGGATTTATGCTACATCACAGAGCCGAGTCTTCTGCCAGGCAGGCGTTCAGGCATCGTGGAGCTCGTTCTCTCATACCTTCAATCGCTGGAAGCGGGAAGATTCTGTCAATTTGTTGGAGATCATGGTCGCCCAGTATTGTGAGCTCGATCTTATCTACCAAATAGTCAAGCTCGACAGTGATCCGATCGTGGCTTCAGAATACCACACCGCGATACGAGACAATCAATTGTTACTTTTGGCGCGTATTCGAGGTATCGCTGGCGACGAAACACGCAACCTAGTACGCACCGCTGTGATCACAGCTCGCCGCAAACGTCTCCCAAGGAAGACTACGGCCGGCAAGACCAAGGAGTTTCCTTCACTTAATATACCTCTTGCAAAGTCCAGTGCGATACAGTTTTTTGCCATCGGACAACGTCAAACGCGCTTGAGCAATCGACAGCTCATTCACGAGCTTGCCATTAACCCCTCGTTCCAGCTTGGCAAGTCTGTGCTCTGCGATGCAGAAAGTGAGCACGAGGAGAACATGAAAGATACCTTCTTCGAATCCCTCCGAAACGAAATGCGTGAGGACCGGAGCATTTCCTGGATCCCGATCGTGGTACAGGAATGCAAGATGAGACTCCTACGGCTTGTAATGCCTGATAGTCCAACATTCAAGGCGATTACAGCCGCGTTTGATATTCCAACCGTGGAAGCTCAATGCAGATCCGGATGCTACGATTACACCTCGTTCTCAAATACTGTCATTGACATGATGGCGGCTTTGTGTTCTCCTGCTAGAGATGGTCTTGTGGCAAACATCAGGTCACTGTGTGGTACAGATTCAGTTGATCTCTTTGCAAAGAGGATAAACAGCATCTTCACAGTGCTTGACACTTTGTTGCTTGATTCTGCCAATTTTCACCTCTCGGTGTCAGCACCCCGACTTATTCCGGAGGCGGTTCCGTACGAGCAGAAACTTTTTGGTCAAGACCTCGAAGGTGGCAGCATAAGCTTAGTGAAGACCAGAGCCATGCTGCTGGACTCGTTGAACGAGCTCAAGTCTGAGACTGCGGCGCGAGACGTTGAGAACATACAACACCCGATGAGTTTGCCTGACGCACTTGCAGTCTTTCGCCATGCACTCGCAAAGGTCTTCACGACCCGGGACCATATTCCAGAGACACTGATCCTAGATCTTGAAAGAACAGCAGTCTATCGGGCCCACAGTTCCCGCATCGTCGCTCTAGCAGTTTATTTGATCGTCGCAAGAAATCTAATGCGAGCAAAGTCGAGGTTCTTGACTCCTTCGAGTTGGACTCAAATCCGCGACCGACTGTTAACGCTCATGAGCGAGGACCCCGAAGTGTACCCCGTGTCCATAGCTGCTGAACTCAACAACCACCTTGATCTTGCTTACACTGGTGTAGAAGAAGACCGAAGCCAGCGTCATGAAGCGTTGACGAGACTCATTACGAAGGACAAGGAGACTGATCCTATTCACAAATTACTGTCAAGGCGACTTCAGGCACTCATGCGAGACGCCATGTCTGGCGCTGCAATCACTGATGCCAAGATTACCAGTGCTGGTTTTGATGAATTGAGTACGGAAGTCCAGAAACTTCTCGCAGACGTGAAGAAAGTTGCAGACTTGAACTGGTCCTGTTACAATACTTGGTATAGCAGGATCCTGGCATGATTTGAATCTGAGGGTACCGTACGCGTTGCCCGGAGCCACAGTTGAATTGTAGTGTAGTCATTGTCGTCGTCATCATTATTATACTAAACCTTTTTCTGTCTTTTCGTTTCAACCTTGATCCATGATGTTTTGTGTCTCGCAAATAGCAAATCACGGTAATAAACAAACTTTGATCTCAATCCTATATTCCTGCTGAGACTGTGCAGACATTATACATTTCGCAATAAAACTCCCTAGTTGTACTACACGATACGTCCTGGTAACATTCAAATCTACTGCCCATCGCCTATTGCGCCTCTATTATTTCACAACCTAGTCCTCCCATATCAACACTATTTACCTGTCGTGCCAGACGAGCATAAATTAATGTCATATATTATCAGGCAACTCGATGCCTTCTTCTCCTTCAGGATAAGTGATGCCAGCAGACCAATTGAAAAAGTCCTCCTCGCTGATAAAGTCATTATTATTGAAGGAATAAGTCGACTCGTCTGTTTCCGCTACACTGCTGTCGTACACGAGATTCGGAGGACACGTCTCAGGCGCAGCAAGCATATCGAATAGTGATTCAGGCAATTTTGATAGGGCGTGAGGCGTGCCAAATTCGTATTTTGCCTGAAAGTCTGGTGACAGTTCAAGGTCATTCAGGAAACCATTGGATGAGCTTGCGTAATCTGCTTCCGAAAAGGCGATGTGAGAGCCCGCATAGGATGTTGTGTGAACTGGTTGAGGACGTTCGGACTCTAGCAAGCTTTCGGTCGATGCAATGCTTAGCGGCGACTTCATCAGCAGTTTGCCCACCTCTTTGATGTCCTTCGCAGGAGTCTTGACGTCAGTCTTGCTGTGACTCTTGGCATGTTGATTGCAGTTGTCTTGGCGTGAGAAGCGAGCACCGCATTTCGAGCAAGCATAGTTCTTCTCCCCAGTATGTATGCGATAATGCCTTGCGAGATGCCCCGAAGTGGAGAACTCCTTTCCACATTGAAGGAAACAGCAGTGATACTTCTTTGGCTTGCTCGGAAGTCCGGCTGCATCACTCGAAGCGTTCGTGCCATGATGTGGGTGTAGCTTCTTTCCCTTGACTGTTGCGGACAAAGGCTCCGTATGCTCGGGGGTAGGTGTAGCGTCCTTTGTGATTGGCATCTTCAACGGACTGATGCTGTCGAATCCATACAATTCTAATGAGTCCTCGTCCCCTATTATGCTCACTGGATCCTTCATCCTGCGCAAGGAACTTTCCAATCGGGTTTTGCGAAGCACGTCCCGACGAGATTCAGGCGCTGTTATTTGCGCACGCCCGTCGCACCGTCGACGCCTCCAGACCTCGTCGTTCGCAGAATATACAGTCGCCTATCGAGTGTTGAGAAAGATGAAAGCATTATTTGGATTTGTCAACTTGTGTGTACTGCTCCAGACTTGTGTGGCTGTACCAGGAGATACGAGATCATGATTCCCGGAACGATCGATACGCTGCCCGCTGATCATTACGCCACGGGTCATGCGCCCTGCAGCCACTGAATTCCCCGCGAATCGCTGATGAAGTCAAGCATCTGTAACACAAGCAGGCTGCACCACTATAAAGGTATGGATCCGGCCAAGACTGAATAGATGATAGTAGTAGAAGGAGCTTAGAAGTGATGGCTGATTACAAGCTCAAAATTCACTTCACCCTAGACACAATCTGTCCTTTCACATACCTTGGCCGACGCCGGCTCCAGTTGGCAATGAAACTGGCAAAAGATGAAGAGCTGCCTTTGAGCTTCGAAATTTACTACCGACCGTATGACATTGCAAAGAAACTTCCGAAGAAGAAAGGAGTGAGCAAGCGAGACTTTTACCTGGAAAAGAATGGCGGCAATGTAGCACAGTTTGACAAAATGGTCGACGCCATGACTCAGATGGGCAACGAGATCGGCATCGACTTTAGTTACGGAGGGGAAATTTCGAACACACTAGATGCTCACCGTGTCATCATGCAAGTGCAGAGTAAGAAATTAGGTGATGTGGAGGCTTTGATGGACAGTTTGTATCAGCAGTATTTTGAGCAAGAACAATTGCCTGCCTCGACCTCGACATTGCTAAAAGCATGCGAGGCTGCTGGGGTCAGTGATGTAGAATCAATCAGAAAATTCATCGACTCTGATGAGCTCGAGGACGAGGTCAAAGAAGCTATTATGGAGCAGAACATCAACAATAGCGAAGGTGTGCCTTGCATAGAATTTGAAGGTGATCGCAGGGACTTTACGCTTGTCGGCGCAAAAGAGCCGATAGAATACCTGAACACCATGAAGCAAGTACTAAAAGAGCGTAGGTAGATGGTCAGCCTTGAGGTCGCAAGAGTACAAAACACGAAGATGGTGGATATTGCTGCAGATGCTGATGCTAGAGAGAGTGAGGGTGGCGGATGTTCCCGTGCATGACAACAACCGCTCGCACATTTCCGCCGCACACGGGATCATCAAAACAAAGACGAGGCACATTCCCCTACAACTCCCGCCCTCCTGTCCCTGTAACAGCACCAGCCCAACCGTTGCAACGGCCGTGACATACCAGGATTCGAAGCATATCTAACAGCGCTAAAGCTCCTCATCGACGTACAGCACGTTCGTTCTCAAACCTTGAAAGATCACTAGGATGATTCGAACACTAAGAGCATCAAAATCGTTACCTTCATTGAGATCAGCTGCAATGGCTCATGCCTCTCAACCAGTACCTGTGTTGCCATCAGAGTACTGTCTGCAAGGTTCCAGAACCATGGCAACGGCCGCGACACCTCGCACTCGCAAGACAAAGACTATGATGACTGCTGAGCCAGCGACTCCATTGACGGAGCCGAAGAAACGTGGGAGACCAAGGAAGAATACCCTTACACCAATTGTCCACAAACGATCAAACTCGACAGAATCCAAATCTGCTGCTAGTAGACAAACAAAAAAGGGCGATCCTCCAGTGCCAAGCATTCCACAACCGCCAGCTGAGACAAAGTCCAATACTAAAGTTCGAGACACTGATAAGAAGAAATCGAAGGAGGAAAGCAATGTGCCTACTGCTGCAGACAACTTTCGTGCTCAAGAGCCTTCTCCGGAAGCTACAGGTGAGAGTTCTCCCATCAGTACATCAAATCCGGAAGATCTGGGAACCCGAGTACAGGCTGTAAGCAGCAAGGCTGCCTCCGAGGCTCAGGACTTTGCGGACAAGGCTGTCGAGGCATTGGACACGACCGGTAAAGGAGGGATGGACAACGTAAGCAATCTATTGAAAGATACCTTGAAGCAAGCTTCAGGTTCAGCAAGTGAAAGTGCCAAGGATGGAAAGCGCGAGCAAGAGTCACAGTCAGAGACGAAGGGCGGCGAAATACCTCAAACAGAGAAGACAGCTTTGCTAGCCATGCTGGGGCTGACTGGCTTGTGGGTCGTCTTTGGAGGCAAGTTCCAGAGGAAGTCTGGACTGAAGAAGTAGTAGTGACTGGAAAAGTAGCACTTTCCAGCGTAATGATGAGTTTTATGATTGTCCGAATTTGGCTTTAGCAATATTGATACCAGCAATTCTTTGCTTTCTCTCTCTCCTTTACCCCTTCTCCAGCTTCAACTTAAGCTCATCATGTCATCACTTTTTCTTCAATTCGTCATTGACGGTATTTTTGAATGGAAAGCCACTATTTCTCTTCTTGCCTTGGTCATCAAGGATAGTATCTCGACTGATGACTCCTCCACTGGTCGCAAAAAGACCACACCAGGCACCTACGATGCAAAGGAACCCACTGATTGCTGTTCCGGCATAGTACGTGTTGCCACCGCTCAGACCATTGGCGTACATGAGAAACGCGAGTGCTCCATGATGCAAGACCGTGATCCACAGCGTGGGAACCAAGTACGGACTCTTCCTGTTTCCCTGCCCATCCGTCACGGACGCATCATGCGCATTCCCACGCATACTGCTCGACAGAGGCACCGAGCCACTCAGTATC
Organism: Taphrina wiesneri; assembly: GCA_005281515.1. Classification (NCBI taxonomy): domain Eukaryota; kingdom Fungi; phylum Ascomycota; class Taphrinomycetes; order Taphrinales; family Taphrinaceae; genus Taphrina; species Taphrina wiesneri. The sequence continues at coordinate 169,049 of RHGK01000016.1, forward strand.
AAGCACAGCACGCCCAGGGTAGCTACGGTGAGACCTAGTGCTTTACATAGGTACGTCTCTAGTTCTGTCGGTTTCGTGAATTCTCGCTTTAGTAGTGTGCTTATCAGCGTAGGTCCGAAAAAGAGCGTCAGGCCTTGCGTCACGTCCCATACCGCCGTAGCAGCCGAGTAAAACACAAATACATCCATCTGTCGTTGTTGTCGTCGTCTTCGTTTCAATACGTCCGTGTCGTGTGTGGCCTTGAAGACTAAGTTGTATACACGTTGGTGCGATAAGTCCGCGGCGTCTTGGCTCGCTCGCGCGGACAGCGTGACTCTGGCCTCCACCAACGTCATTTCCAAATTCGGTGCCCTACCGGTACGGTACCGTTCCTACCACACCAGATCTCAATCGAGCCTTGCATGCATGGCATCCTCGTTCCACCAACTATATAGGCCTGCTCATCACATTCCTTCTGGCCCGATTGCAAGGATCGTGCAATAGTCCAGACTAGCGAGACGTACGGGATGGCAGACTCAAATACAATCAGCTCGACGACCGAATCTGGCGCCAACACGGCCGCTTCCATGCTTAAAGGAATCCACGGCATCGGTGAACAAATCAGGGGTCCGTGACGCCCTATCATTGTGCCGTCGAGTCGAGTGTTGACTGAGATGCAGGAACGTTCAATAAAGGAGTCGATGACGCCGCTGCCGCTTCCTTTGGCAACGACACCAACAAGAACCATCACATGAATGATGCCAAACATCAAGCTACCCTGCAAAAAGGCGAGAATGTAAGACGAATCTTGATCGAGCAAGGTAAATAGTCATTGACTTGTTGTAGGAGATTAAGAGTGGAGAAAATGCATTCTACAAGACCACTTCGTGATGATTATTCAGGCGCAGTCAGTCGAGACCAAGAAGCATAATCACAACACAACACAAATCAAAATAATAGTGAAAGAATTGTTACCTTGTATCTACAGTCCTCTACATGCTAGGAACCATGCTATGCTCGAAACGCCATTAAGTATATATCGAGAGTCGTCTGCTGCGGGCTGAATTTATGTGCGGTATCCATACTTTTTGAGAGTCTCGCAACTGCTCATTTTCATGTTCTTGGCGGCATTGTACGCCTTTTTGTCGACGGAGAAGAAGCCATACGCATCGTTCATTCTACGCTCACGGTCCTGATACTCGTATTCACAATTATCGCGCAGATTGCGGATATAGGAAACCTCTGCCTTTTTATCTAATTGTGCCAGATTCTGTGAAGAGACGGATGCGACCTGAGCAGGATCAACCCAGAATGGGATTTTGTGATTGGGCGTATAGCGCGGCGAAGTGTACGGACTTTGACGTTGGAAGGAGTAGGATGGTGATGAACCACCAAAGAATGATTCACCCGAAGAGAACAGGGAGGAAAGCACTGAGAATCCAAACAGTACAATGAGAGGAAGTAGCTGCATCCAGTTGGTGGTCGTAGCTTGTCCTTGGCCACCGGCACGTCTTTGTTGTCTGTTTGCGTTACCACCAAATTGGTGCATGCGGACTCCAGGCCCACCAAACGACACGAAAGGACTACCTGCACCGAACCCTCCTTGTCCACCCATACCTCCACCAAAGAACATATTAAATAGGTCGTCGGCGTTGAGCTCGTCACCAAACATGTTACCTTGTCCCTGCATTCCTCCACGACCATAGCTTTGTTGACTGAACCCACTGGGAGCTGCTTGTCGTGAATCAGGATCAGCTCCGTACCTGTCAAACTGCTCTCGCTTGCCTTCATCGCTCAGTATCTGAAATGCTCGTGAAACCATCTTGAAAGCCTCATCTGCGCCGGGAGCACCATTCTTATCTGGATGCAATTGTAATGCGAGCTTTCGATATGCCTTTTTGATTTCCGACTCCGTTGATTCCTTCTTCACGGCCAAAATCTCGTAGAATGCAGTATGGTTGCATTTGCGTACCCTCTTCACAAGTACTTCTTGCTCGGCAGTATACTCGCGCTTTGGCTGCGTATGCTCCCTATTGACAGCCGGGCGTTGCGTCGTAGAGCCTGCGGGTGATCCTGTCGAAGCCGAGCTGGAACTACCACTTGTTGCTCCCGGAGGTGTGGATGCTATCTTCTTCAGGAGCGCCTGTACCTCAGGCGAATCGTGGAGCGCGGCTGCTTTCGTTGCAAATTTGACGGCACCCTGAACGTCACCTGCTGCTAATTTTCGTGTTGAGATATCGATGCATCTGTCAAGTCAGTAAATCCATTCGTCGTGGCTACGAGCTTAATCACTTTTGAGCTTCGTCTCGATTCATCAATCAAGTCAGCTAGCGAACGGGCGCAATACACTATGTGACCACAAAAAGTCCAGACAAAGACTGTCTTCAGAGCGTGAAGAGAAGTTTGTTGTCTACGTGTGATGAGAATTGCAACGGTATGGAGCTGCTTGGTCCTGACTCTACAAGAGAATTATGTCTGTAGTAGTAAATGGCGAGTCTAATTGCCTGTAATTGGAATCCACAATCTGTAGCGTGGCAGGCGGACCTCCCGGGACGATTTCCCCTTCTGAGAGGAAACGGATTCCCTCAACTGAATTCTTCTCTTGACTTTGGAGGAGAGCAGCCGGCGGAAGTTGCGGATCAGATCATTCGTCCCTGCCATCCATCAGTTGCCACTGAAGCTTCTACAGTATCGTATACATCGATTCAGATCCAGTTCTTGCAGTGGTCGTTGTCAGGTAGATGTCTACTGAGCTGCACATCGCTACGCCGGACTCACGTCTTTTCTTGACGACAGCTATCGCAGCTCAACGAACAACCTCTCTTTTCTAATTAATGAACGAGGAAGCACAGAATCACAAATTGATATCCTCTGCAAATTTGAAAAATGACTTGACACCTGGCAGTCTACGAGAGAAAGCAGCCAAATTGAGATCAGAAGCACAAGAACTATTCCGTCAATCTAGAGGTACGTAGACCGAGTCGACCACAGTTCCACACCGTTGATCGAGTCAGAGAATGGTGAATCACCAGACAAGGCACAAATTCAAGCCATCAATTCACACGCCAAGAGACTGGAAGCTGAGGCACTCAGAATAGAAGACAAGTCTCCTCGTCTCGGAGGAGAATCCTACCATGAAGAGTACAGAAACAGGCCAGATCAGACTCAAGGTCAATCCGTGATCAGTAGAATTGAGGACGGACTATACTTGAGCGGCTACGATGTGCTTCAGCACGAACACATCTTGCAGGCGTGCAAGATTACACATATTCTTTCCATCTGTCAATTTCACTTGCCGGTATGTCGAATGATTCCTTACAAAGGAAGAGCTCGCTAACTTTATGGGCTAGTCTGCTGAACAGCAAGAAACATATACTTGTAAGGCAATATCGGCACTTGACACGGCTGATCAGAATCTTTTGCAGTACATTCCAGATTGCATTGCTTTCATTGACGATGCACGATCCACTGATGGTCGTGTACTGATCCACTGTCACGCAGGACAGTCTCGATCAGTCACCATCTTGGCCGCCTATCTCATGCACCGAGACAAGATTGGTGTACGTGCCGCATTGGATAAGATTAGAGCCATCAGGGAAGTCCAGCCAAATGACAACTTCATGAACCAGCTACGTCTCTACAAGGACTGCGATTACCAATTGACTGACGACAATGTCCAGTACCGACGCTGGAAGTTTGAGACTATGCACAAAGACAAGTCTACTCAATCCAGCACTGACAATGGGCGAGTACCCCAGCACCCCAAGTACCAGGAGAATGACCTAGACACGAAATACACTCAGATCCGGTGCAAGAAATGCAGATACGTTCTCGCTTCCGAAAAACACATTATTCCACACGACCCGAAAATCACGACTGAGCAGCCTGAATCTCAACAATCGAGTCTACTGCCTGCTTCTTGCGCGCACTTCTTCCTCGAACCCATCAGGTGGATGAAGAGGGAACTCGACAAGGGACAGGTCGATGGACGCTTCACCTGTCCCAATGCAAAGTGCGGCGCCAAGATTGGCAGTTATGCCTGGCAAGGCACGACCTGTAGTTGTCGTCGGTGGGTCTTGCCTGCCCTGTGCATACAGCGCAGTAAAGTGGATGAAATGAAGAGCAAGACGCCGGTAAAGGTCGAACCGGCGCGGAGAGCATGACTCTGGGAAAGAAGCGAGCATGAGAGGTGAGCGGGCGTACGCCGTAGACGGTAGGGCATACATAGCTTTGGCATGGTAGGCGTAGAGTGTAGGCAGGCAGGCATACATGTTCATTTCCCCGGTACACTCGGAAACTGTAATGTGGCCCACTGTGCGTCCCTCGCCTTTTGCTGTGCGGCCTGCAGCTTCAAGTTGACTCGATGCTGGTACATTGTGCGATGTAATGCAAACTCTGTCGGTTCCGGCGCCTGCAGCTGTGGTAGCACTGGTTCCGGCGTCGTTGGCTTCTCGTCCTTTGTTGTGCCAGAAAACGGATTAGACAGCCAACTTGACGATTTCTGCTGCTTCTTCTTCTTCTTGTCCTTGTCCTTGTCCTCTTCCGCGTCCTTGGCGTCCGCTTTCTTCTTTTGCTTCAATTCATATTCCGCCTTGACTTTATTGATTTCAATCTGTTTCAGTCTCTCTTTCTCCGCCGCTGCATCCACTATCGGTGATGCGCAGCCGGGATCCTTCAAGTGCTTTGCACAACAGTAGAACCAGTCCTTTGAGTCTGTAGACATCAGGACGACATCTGTCGGTCGAAAACAGATTGCGCAACTCTTCTCATTTGCTTGTGCTACAAGGCGCTTTTTGTATTTGTTGACATGAGGGACAGTTGCCATTCTTATGTGTGAGAGACCTAATATGTGCAATGTTGCCTATTCTATCAGAATAAGACCACACATAACTTGACCTGGGTCGCAATTGTGAGGGGGGTGAAATAGATGGCAATTATTGTGCAGCTGCATCTGTGGGGCGAGTAATTTGGGTTTGTGGCACTCTGCCATCTCTGCCAGGAAATTGCTCACAATGAAGAAATATAAATTAGGCATAGCACACAGTGATAAAGGTCTCCCAGAAACAATTCATTCGCCGTCGCTATCATTACCTACCGACCAACCGACCGACCTAGCTGTACATTCATACCACAAGCTATTTTTTGCCGTCCAGATTCCCTGGCTTTTCGTCCGTGTCGATATGCCATACTACATAATTGACCAGACCGACTAGAGAATATCCAGCTCGATTGACCATTTTACCAAAGCCTTCAGTTTCAGCTTGATTTTCGAACGCATAAGCAGGGAAATTGATTCCACTGCGGTGTACATCGGCCTTCACAAGGATAGCTACACCCCCAACAGCATCGAGCCTGATTTCTTCCTTCTTCTCTTTTTCAGTGATATCCATCCATCTCTTTTCGTCATTCATGCGGCATAGATGTTCGCGTTCCGTCTTGTACTCTGCGTAGCCTTCAGCCAAGATTGTGTCCTTGGGAAGTCTCTCGGTCAGTGCTCGTCCGGTCTCGGACTCGATCCAAGAGTTGTAGTCAAATCGTCCTTCAACATCTCGTCCGTTGTCATCATATCTGTGAAACCAGATGTTTGGCACGATGACGTCCTTGTCATGACTTGCCAGATCCTCGATAATCGTGGCCGGCATTTCAACGATATCGACATCAAGCCATAGAACCCAGGAATGGTCTGGCTTCATGGCGGCTGAGAGAAGATAGTTTCTCGCTCGTCCGAGGGCTTTCCGCCGGATTGCTTGGAACTCAAATGCATGACGATCCTCGACATTATTTTGGTCTGCTCCGATTGGTCCAAAGTCCTTGCGAAAGGTGCGCACGTCTCGCATCGGAGAGCCTGACTTTTGGATTTTCTCGGCTTCCACAGCTATGGTCGCCATTGTTTCGTCTTTTGTGTCACTCACCAGAAAGGCTAGGTCAATGAGCTCATGAGGATATGTCAAGGAGTCAATCAGTCCCATATACTTTGGCAGATAGTATGCCGCATCTTTGAGAGGAGTTAGAATGAGCACTCTTTCCTTGTTCTTCGCTGGTGTCTTCGTAGCCCTGAAACCATCAAGCTGAATTTCTCCGATAGTGTTGCTACTGAGCACAACGGGAGTGTGATAATTATAGTGTACCGGTGTCACTCCTTCGTTGTGGTCAGACCAGTGATTGAGGTCCTTGTCCAAAGGAGAGTAGAAGTCGAGTTTCGTGTCTGGCGCCAGAAACCTCGATGACGACCGGTAGAAGAAGATGAAGAACGCCGAAAGACTTAGGAAAAAGACGAGAGCTCGTCGAGATATGCCAAGCATGGTCAGACCCACCGAGAGTATTCTTCCTATGACCGAACTAGGCACTTATCTGGGCATATTTCCCAGAGCAGAGTTCCAAGGTTGTTCCTTCGAGAGAGCTGTCGAGGGAGGGAGTCGTCGAGACGAGTGTGGCTGTTGATCAAGCACAAACCTTGGAACGCATTTCGTGGCTTCCGTCACAAGCACCTGGCACACGGGATCTGGAGCACGCTCACCACGATTCAACTGTACGCACTTAAGCTTCGACACTCGAATGCATTCTCGTACCTACTCATACAGGCTCATGTTGAACGTCTAGGACCTCGCTCACAGTTCGTGCACACTCGCGTTTGCCAAATAAGCTCGGTGATCTCAGCAATGAGGCTAGCTTGAAAATAGTTGTACAGTGATGTAATGTATGCGATTGCTCTACTAATTAATAGGTGCTAAACTAAGATGAGGAGGTATTGAAGGAAAGCCGGAAACTTGAAAAGACTAGCAAGATTAAAGGGCGAAGACAGCCAAGCCCATGAGTCCAGCAAGGGCATTGAAGCTCGAAGAAAGTATACCGGCAGACTTGGCAGTCGCTGAAGCGGTGCCAGTAGTTGTAGTCGTACCAGATCCGCTGCCGCTTCCACTGCCGCTACCAGTAGTAGCAGAGGTGGTGGAACGGCCAGCGCAAGTGAATGAAGTCGATCGTACCAAGCTACGAGAAATTGGACAGGTGAATGATGATGCAGTTGTCTGAATGTTGACTCCTCCAAGGACAGTGGTCAATGCTGGCAACTCGACGGTCTGGAAAGCTCCTGTCAAGGTGACAGCCTGCACAGTAGTGAGGGCAGGGAAATTGAGGTCGGTGATCAGACTGTTGTTGGACACGGTGAGACCAGCAACAGATGTCAGCTTTGGCATGGTAATGTTGGTAAGAGCCGTGTTGTTGGTGATTGCGAGATCACCAGTGATCTTGGTCAAATTGTTTGCCTGAATAATGGACAATGCGTTGGCTTGGATTCCCATTGAGCCAGTGACGTTGGCAAGTGCATTGATAGACAAGTTTCCAACCTGCTGGATTGTAATGTTACCGCAGTTGGCAAGGACTGGGAAAGAGACAGCGACTCCTTGAGCATTGGCAGAGATCAGCAGCGACGTGCCGACTTCTGTCAATGTTGTCATCGAAACAGCAGTCAAGTACTTGTTGTTTGTGATGGAGATAGTGTCTGCTCGGTTCAGGTTGAGTCCAGATAACGAAGTAAGCTGTGTGTCTGTAATGAAAATTGAAGACGCCTTGGTGACGGTACCACCAAAGCCGAGACTCAAAAGGACTGGCAGAGTCGTGTACGAAAGTCCTCCGATGCTAGTAAGTGACGGGAAAGAAAGAGTCGCGAGTTGAGTCAATTGCGTCAAGGTGATGATTCCAGAAACAGACTGCAATGATGGTGCAGAAATCGATACAGTGTTGGCAAGGTTGGAGGTACTGGTATTCCTGACTACCTGGATGTTTCCTGTGATGGTTGTGATGCCACCGAAATCCACAGTAACGACTTGATCTGAAACGACGACGTTACCCTGTACATTGGTGCAGCTGGACAAGGTTGTCAAATCCGAGGCAGAATTGATATTGAAGGTCGCTGACGTGCAAGCTGGATTGGCTGATGCGGTTGTTGTGGTTTGGGCTAAAGCATTGTCAGTCCCTACTCCAGATGTGAACGCGTCATTCAAGTTCGCAGACTTCCAAGACTCGCTTCGAGCGCGTTTGGTAAGGCTGCGAAGGAATTTTCGTGTAACAACATACCTGAGACTGCAGCTGCAGCTAGCAACGAGGAGACCAGGAACGAGAGCATGTGTATGGATGACTAGAGTCTGACTGTCTGGTCGTAAAAGAAGGTCTGGCAAGTTCAGAACTAGCTTTTCAGTTGAAGAGAGTGAAGAGACGAGGGGGAGGTTGGACCGTTGCTAGAAGAAGGTCAGGGGCAAACAGCCTTGCTTTGTGCTTTTGAATTGAGGCTCGGGAAAAGTCTTGGGTGATCAACAACAGACACACACACACACACACCACTCGGACCAACGCATCTTTTCAGCCACGATATTTGTGTTTCGCGGCCAATGGAGACCGACCGCACGGCTAGCTCAAGTATAATTAGCTGATGCTCACGCCCACGCAGCCTTCTCAAACTAGATCCACATTCAGGACCATAGCTTAGATCGAGTCTCGAGCTCTTTCGGAATGGCTACAGCAACGACATCGGCACTTCAACTCCGGTAACATTTGGTAAGTACATATACAGAACCAGGATATAAGCTGTAGTACTTTCGGAGATATTCTTTATACAAGCACCATAGTGCTAGCAGTGGTGCACAAGTGCGGAATCAGTCTCCGTGTATGCATGATTACACTGAGAATGTTCGGTTCCCCCGATCATATCTGACCACATGTATCACTTCCTGCCAGAAACGACATCTCTCGCAACTATCTTAGACTCTTTTTGTGATGTTCATACCTGAAGCGTGGCAAATGCAAAAGTATGCCAAGCACTACTCGCAAGCCGAGTCCTCAGAGCAAGCCCTGGAGACATCGATGCTACTGAATTTGCATGAATCAAGGAGGGCAACTTCAGCCGAGACCCATCGTTGGGCAGCCAAAAAATCCAGGCTGGCTCAGCCTCCGCTATATTAGGAAGCCCGAGTCAGGAAAATCTTCCATGTGACAAGACGCCTACACTTACTTCCAACTTCCAACGTTGTGCAGTTGGACAGATCAATCACAAACATGCGAAGATCTTAGTGCCCGTTCGGTGCGATACCTGATGCCTAACGACACTTTTCTCACAGTGCCTGATATGATGCATGGTCCTGCAGAAGACATGCCTTCGTTGTCATCGTGCCACAAGGTTGGCGATCAAAACATGTGGCAATCCCCACTGCTATTCTGTCTATTTTTGGCTTCGTCCAGAATGGTCAAGGTCAGGTCGCAACGTGAACAGACCAGGTAGCTTATTTGTACATGCATCTAACATATGGTGCTTTATAACTACCGCTTTCTGAAATTGGCGACATCATCTCTAGGTTGAGTGAACCCAGGGACGAAGAGCATTGCGTGCTCAAAGAGGAAAAGTCCCTCGAATGATCGATCGAGCACTATCTAGAGAAACGACCGCAGGATGCTTGGGATGTCCGTTGTCAGATTTGCGTGACTATCCCTTTTCGCTGCGTGCTTCGACAATATGTGAACTACTTTTTGTGAATCATCTATTTTTGCATCCCTTTGCACCATAGATCAATCTGCATGGACATCCAGTATCATCTACACTAGTCAGCTGTACTGGTCACCAAGACTTTCAGACATCCCATACTCATTCCAGAATATCTGAAGATAGTAACTTCTCCCAATTCGCCGTTCTTGTGTCGCAGATGATGTCGGTGTATATGCCCTAATGCCTTGTGTTCACATATGAGTCCGGCTTGCAGTGTCCTAGATATTTCCGCAAACTCGCGATTGACCAGACTAATTTTTGCCAAGTGATCAATTCGCTGGTTCTCTACAATCTTTTGTCCAGTCAGGATTTGCCCTGAAGCTCAATGGCTTATGTTGCTCACCTGAAACAGAATCTCGCGAGGCAGTGAAGTTAGTGAGGTCCTCCGGCCGTCACTGGTCAGATCTGCTGAGACCATGGGTACAATTACAATTCACACTTGAGTTTCGAGAGTTGGCTCGCGGGATCGCGTTCTTATAAGACTCAAAGGTCCTTCTTAGTAAGGACCGTGCAAAGTGACTCACTTCCTGTCGAGGCACGATGGCACCATTCTATCTGCGCATGGCTACAATATGACGCCTCGACACCAGAATTCCGGGTTATCTGCACCTCTGAAGCCAAAATATCGAGACACGAAAATTTGTGGATAGTGTGTTTATAACATTTTATGACCCTGATAGATCTTTCACAGTGTCACTCCTGGGCAGATAGCTTGTATGGCACGATGTTTCTGGTAGCATAGTATTTTGTAGTGGTGGCTCATGGTGCGGAGATAGTCAGTGGTCCAGGGATTGACCCCAAGATACCTGCCTCTTTGGGCGTAGTGAACAAGCCTCAACGGAAAGCCATTTGAACATCCGGAGCATTGCCTCGAGCTCGTTCCAAGTACTAGTTCCGCAGCTATAGCCACAGGTGTGCTGCACGTTCACAAGCTTCGTCCATTAGAGATGCAAGGTGTCGAAATGGATGTATCGTAGAAGAGGCAATACACTGCCACCTTCATGCTTACTTCAATTGTACTTATTTGTTTATAATATATCTGCTAAATGGAGGCACAGAAGAACGGCTCTTGGTATGAGTGCAGTGCTCTGCCGGTACTTGTGTTGAGGATTTCTGCGAATCCAATGCATTGTGCCAGTGGAAGGACAATGTATTCGTAGTTGTCGAACACAATCTCAACTGTGACTCGATGCAAGAGATTTTCGCTGACACCATTTGTCGAGCTTCCCACTAATCAGCTGGTCTTCGTACAGCTTCTCCCAATGTGTTCTTGCCATCAACCTGTTCAGAAATCGCATATTCCGAGCTCAAGCAGAGAACAAGGAAGTTTGACATGAAATAGGTACTCAAAAAGATCCTCCGAGCACAATCAAAAGATCATCGAGTTGTCTTCCATGTTAAGTCGACTCGCCAGACTCCAGCTTCCACTACTCTTATAAGCACTTGATTCATGAAGTGGCAGTCGTGCACTCACCAACCAGTCTCCAAGATAGTGGGCCGTATCAACGCCATGACCTTTATTCTTCGTCCTCATTTCTTCAGCCGTCATCTTCGTCACTCCCACGGCCACTGCGTGCTCTTTTCCTTCGGCCTTGATTATGACGACTTTATTGATATCCAGCGTTTCCGGCAGCATGCCTCCAGCAGAAGTCATTCCAGGGGCCATAACATTGGCTCCACTCAGCCTGTGCCGGTCAGTCAAGGTCGCTGAAAGGCCAGTCGTGGCACGTACACAAATTTGATGGCTCCTCGATCTACTCGGACGGAGGTGAATGCTTCGGGATATAAATGCACAAGTCTCAAAGCTGGTATCAGATCATCGTCAAATGATTGGAAAAAGACAACTCGGTTGTCAACACTGTAAAGACTGATTCGATCTTCGCATTTCGACAAGGTCAATTGACTCTTCTTGGGAATAATCTCGTCGACATAAGGTGCAAGTCCAGGGTAAAGTTCTACAATCTTTGTCTTGATGTTTCTCTGTGCAGAAGACTTGACTGGTGTCGTCGAGCGGATGTCTGCCTTCGACTTGAAGTTCGAGAACATCAAATAAGATCAACAGCGTGATTGATTGACGCTATATAATTTCTGGTCTTCAGTATAGAACAATGGGGATATGCTGTGCTATAGTGCAGCATATGCATGCACTTTCTTATGGACGGTGGCTGACTTCGGTCGTATCTGATCGAGTCATACGAAAATTCCTATTCATCTGATCATGATCAGCGAACTCAATTTACTTTGCAAATGGTAAATGCATGTTCATGGCAAATGCGCTAGAGGGAACAATTGAAAAGTTCTGTGAGTATCTATGTATGTATGTATAAGTTCTCGCTAGTGCTATCGCTCAAGTAGAATTGAAGTCGTAATTGTTTCATTATAAGTTGATCACTCCAGATCCTCTGCGTCGAGTTCTTCAGCATCGCTCATCTCCAAGTCCTCGTCGCTGTCTTCGTCCTCGATCAGGCCATCTTCTCCAAGGTGATTGGCTGCGATTACGATTCGTCCATCCTCTACTGAGATGTGTGCAGTTTCGCCGTCTCGGACTTGATCGCGCAGTATCATAACAGCCAATTTTTCCAGGATCTCCTTCTGGATGAGGCGATTCAAGGGTCGGGCTCCATAGATAGGACTGTAGCCAGCAGCTCCAAGATAGTCCTTGGCTTCGATGCTCAGTTGCAAGAAAACGTTTTTGCCATTCTTGATGAGTCGTTGCTGTACTTCCAGGATTCTCTGATCCACGATAGCGCGGATGTTTTCCGCTGTGAGCTTGTTGAAGATGATGATGTTCGACAAACGGTTCAAGAACTCAGGTTTGAAGAAACTCCTGATGGAACCCATCACTGCATCACGAGTAAGCTTTGAGATCTTGCCCTTAGTAGAGGCTGCAGTCTCGTCCAGGAGAAACTGTGCTCCGAGATTGGATGTGGCAATGATGATGGTGTTTTTGAAGTCCACGAGCTGTCCTTGACCACTAGTTAGACGACCTTCATCGAGAACTTGTAAGAGGACTGTGAGTACTTCTGGCGCAGCCTTCTCAATTTCGTCGAAGAGGACAATACTGAAAGGACGACGTCTGATTGCTTCCGTCAATTGGCCACCAGAGTCGTAGCCGACATATCCTGGCGGTGCACCAATGAGTCTGGACTTCGAGTGTGATTCAGAGTATTCGGAACAATCGATCCTGACAATAGCTTTTGGGTCATCAAACAGGAACGATGCAAGCTGCTTTGTAAGCAGTGTCTTTCCCGTACCTGAAGGACCACAGAACAGGAAAGAAGCGATTGGCTGGGACGGATCGGACAGCCCAGCTCTGGACAGTCGTACAGCATTTGAGACTGCTTTGACCGCCTCTGGTTGTCCGACGACATGAGCTGCCAGCTGCTTCTCCATCTGAATTAGCTTCTCCTTCTCGCTCATCTTGAGCTTAGACACATTGATACCGGTCCATCTCGAGACGATATCAGCAATTTCTTGCTCTCCAACAACATCGACAATGATCTTGTCGTCGGAGGTGTCCATGGCATCGGCTCGTTGTTTAGCATCTTCGAGTTGCTTGATGTGTTTTTCGAGCTCCGGGATTGCATAGTAGGTAATGTCCGCTGCTTGTTGGTAGTCGTTGCTTCGTTGATAATTGGCTGCCTTGTTCTTCAAGTCGTCCAGCTTCTTCTTAGCATCCTGTAGTTCATGGCCACGAGCTTTCTCCGAGTCGAATTTTGTCCTGAGTGGTGCCAGCGCTTCCTCCAGGTTGGCTAGCTCTTTCCTGGACATTACAAGACGATCTTTCGATGCTTGATCCTTCTCACGTTCCAAGGCGTGGATCTCGATTCTTTTGGAACTGATTTGCCTCTCCAAAACATCGACTTCCTCTGGTAGTGAATCTCGTGCAACCTTAACGGCCGCAGCTGCCTCGTCAATGAGATCAATCGCAGAGTCAGGAAGCCTTCGGGAAGTAAGATAACGACCCGCCAATGTCGCGGCACTGACGAGAGCGGTATCTGTGATGGTAACGCCATGATAAACCTCATATCGTTCTTTGAGGCCTCTCAAGATACTGACAGTATCTGGCACGGAAGGTTCCTTGACCAAGACTTGCTGAAATCGTCGCTCGAAAGCGGCATCTCTTTCGATATACTTGTGATATTCTTGCAGTGTAGTGGCTCCTATGCAGTGCAACTTTCCACGAGCCAACATTGGTTTCAGTATGTTAGCCGCGTCCATGCCACTGTCACCGGCACTTCCAGCACCAATGAGCAAGTGGATTTCGTCAATGAAAAGAATGATGGGGATTTCCGAGTCCTCTACTTCCTTCATGACGGCCTTGAGCCGTTCTTCGAACTCACCTCGATGCGAAGCACCCGCCAGTAAAGCAGCAATGTCCAAGGATAGTAAACGACACTCCTTAAGATTTGCCGGGCAATCTCCGTCAGTGATACGATTTGCTAAGCCCTCTGCGATTGCGCTCTTGCCGACACCGGGCTCTCCAGTCAGACAGGGATTACTTTTCGTTCTTCGAGATAGAATGCGAATGACCCTGCGGATCTCGTCATCTCGGCCAATGACTGGATCGAGCTCCCCATCGCGCGACTTCTGAGTCAAGTCCGTAGAGTATTTTGACAGTGCCTCGAAGCCTTCTTCTGCGTTCTTGGAGTCGACTCGCTTCGAACCACGGGTTTGATCAATGGCGACATGCAGTGCCTTTTCAGAAGCTCCAGCATTCGTGAGAATTGTCTTGATCTTTGGTGACTCTACTAGAGCGACGATGAGGTGGTCGATTGCAATGTATGTGTCTTTCTGTGTTTTCATTGTCTTTTGAGCAGACTGTAATATTTTGAGCGCAGCTTGTGACATTCCTACTTGTTCGGGAGCAGGGTCTTGGCTCGGCAAACGAGCAATCTCCTTTGCGATGGCTCTCTCGATAGCAGTAGTGTCCGCTCCAGTTTTCGTGATGATCTGTGTGAATAGCGGTATTGTGCCATCTTCTTCCGGAGCTAGGAGAGCTGATGCAAGATGGACCGGCTCGAGTTGCGTGTGTCCAAAATCTGTTGCTATTGAGTGCGCAGCATTAAGGGCCTTTTCTGCCTTGTTCGTGAATTGAAAATTCGACATGGTGGACGAATATCAGCCAAGAACAAAATCCAGATATGATGTTGAGATTTTATGTGTTGTTCACTGGGTTGGAAAATTTGTGGTGTTGTGTTGCGATGAGGCCTGTATATATCATGATTCACAATTGTGGAGAATGCGCTAGCACTTTCGAGAACAATCTAAAAATCGAACTTGCTAGAATTATGTTTGAGCTCTCATGTAAACAGCTTAGTGACATATGTACGATGAATGTTGTGATTATTCACACATCACATTATTGAAGGCAAACAATGCTGTCGCTGTAGAGGGACAAGTATTGCTGCAGTGCTGCAGTTAGATGTCTGCTGTTGAGGGTCTTGATGGGATTGTGGAGATTGTGGCTGAAGGCTACAAATGAAGCTCTAAAACGCCACGGAAACTTTTGTGGAAGCTGACGTTGGAGCTCCATTGTCCTGGGATGCTTGTGATCTTGTAGCAACGCTATGGCCACTGACCGTACGGTAGACGCGATCAGGAGTACTCTAGCCTATTAGCCAAGTCTATAGAACTCCTTGTGCTAGAAAGATCTTCATTCTTTGGCTTCGCGATCATGTCTGGTTTATCTAGAATGCGTCTGACTGAGGAGCGAAAAAGCTGGCGGAAAGACCATCCATATGGGTAATGCGACCGCAATAATCATCTTTATGAGTCTTATGGGTATAGCTTTGTCGCGAAGCCTGCGAAGAATGCAGATGGTTCGATGAATCTCATGTCTTGGAGTGCTGCCGTCCCTGGTAAAAAGGGCACGCCATGGGAGAATGGACTGTACAAGCTCGATCTGGCATTCCCAGAAGGTGCGATATCTCAGACCATCGTCTTGTTCTTATCTGACGAATTTAGAATTTCCTGCGAAGCCCCCCAAAGTCAAATTCGTGCCTCCGTTGTTTCATCCAAATGTTTACCCTTCAGGCACTATTTGTCTATCAATATTGAATGAGGAGGAGGGTTGGAAACCAGCAATTACAATCAAACAAATACTTTTGGGAGTGCAAGATTTACTTAATGATCCCAATCCAGACTCGCCAGCTCAGAGTGATGCGTACAACATGTTCAAGAAAGACAAAGTCGCTTATGAAAAACGTTGTCGACAATCTGCAAGGGTAAGAGACTACCGGTCGATGGTCCAAAAAGAGACTGACTGCTCAGGAAAATGCTGCCGTTTGAAATGATCGCCAACAGGATGGCATTCATGATGCATCCTCAATAAGTGGTGTACGATCATTCCAAGGTCTCCTATCCATGCGGTTGTACCATAAAAGTTTTCTTTGTTCCAGAGGGTTTTAGACAAGCGCTACTAGGCTTCGTGGGGAAGTCCAACACTAATGAACTCCATGTAAAACTCGTGGCCTCATCAAGTGCGTGGGTTGCGGGGCTCTGGCTTGTGTTTACAAAGATCGAAGTCTAATTCGCAAAGCGATACTGGACAATAAGTTACGAGATCGGGTCAGTCTTGTGCTGCAGCTAGTCTTTTGTCGCAGTGTCTGCACCTCTAGAGCGTTGATCAGTGGTAAAGCAATTATATGCTTCGAAATTTACGTGCAGCATTTTCTTTAGAGCAAGCTGTTCTTGTCTTTCGTAAGTGGCAATCATCCTATGTTGGAAGTGCTTGAATAGTAACAAGTATGGTGCTGCTTCCAAAGATGATGTTCTCAGGAATGTTTGATGAATGCATCTGAAGTAGCTAGAAGCAGAAGCAGAAGCAGACTTTTCCTGTCTGTGATTGCGATCATGATCAGTACCACTGTTCAGGTGGCGCGCGGAGCAGATAACGAAGTGCACGTGCTGACATCAGCCACTTGGTACCATGCGGTTTCGGTTGATTCCCCATAATCTGTGCATCCACGCAATCATCCATGACACAAGTAACAATCCTTCAGATTGCACAGACAAGTTGTTCGAGCGCATCTCGATTACAGCCCCGGAAATCATTCTCTAGCTATCGGTATAGCTTCGTGGTTGTTGCGCGCCAACAAAGCTGATAGCACTGTTTCCGACATGACGGATGCCACTTCACCTGTCAATGACAGAGAGCAAATTGAGGAAGAACAAGAAGAACATGATGAAGAAACACCTCTGATAAACGCCCGTGACCAGAACACTAAACGGAAAAGCCGGGCGCGCAAAGTCAGCTTTGTCGCGATTGTTGTGCTAATATGCATCGCCATCCTTGGACTCGTGCTCGGATTCATCTTACCACATGTGGCACAGTCTTACGTCGAGGATACATTACAGTTTGATATTGACTCAATAAAGCTCGAAGGCATGACTGAAGATGGAGCAAATGTCAGAGTTCGAGGTGCGATATTCTTGGACAGGGCAAAGAACAGCAATAAGGTTGCGCGCAGCTTGACTAATCTTCTTTTGAGCATAGCCGGGCCGATCAGTATAAGCGACAGTAGCCTCAAGGTGATGTTACAATATGACGGATCGCATACGATAGCGACCACTGATATCGATGATTTGAGGCTCAGCTTAGCGCATGAGCAGCGCAATCACTTTGACATGACAACGAATGTTGTGCTACAGAACGGCGAGATTATTGGCAATTTCGTACACGGTATACTGAATCATGAATTCGACACATTACCCTTGACAGCCATTGTCTCTTCCAAGATTCAGCGTCTCATCAGTCTTCGTAAGACTGTGTCGCGTGATCTTGAATACAAAATTCCGCAGGGACTGTCCGAGATTCCTGGCTTTAACATCACTCGTCTGTTGGTCAAGGACGATGTCACATCTGGAATATCCGCCAAAGCTACAGTACTTGTTGACCTAAAGCCACCCGTAGAGGCTCACCTTCCTACAGTCGTACTTGAGGCATCGATCATGGGCTGCAATGGGGAGCTGATACCAATGGCTAGAGGGATGAATCAGCCGATACACTTATCACCAGACAAGTCGGTCATTTCTGTGGACGCGTCCGGCATCTGTGCAGAAATACCAAAGATGGCTCTCAAACCTTGTAGCAAGTCAGACAAGCTCTCACCTCTCGATGTAGCGATGCAGACGTTCTTAGATGGAAACGCAACCAGAGTATACCTCAGCGGGGCCAAGGACGAAGTCGAGAGCTCTTGGTTGCAGACAGTGATGCAACAAGTGTCTATCCCCATCGACGTGCCAGGCAGTCAGTCTCAGCAATTTGCAAGGGACATTGAATTGTCTGACGTCAAATTCAACATACCATCCTTCTTGGGTGGCGGTGGAAAGCCGAAGATCAGTGGCAAGGTTCGCGGCACAATAGACATTCCAGCGGACGTCAATGTGAATGTCAGAGTCGACAGTGTACATGTACTTGCCGATCTCCTTTACAAAGGAAGAAAGTTTGCATATCTCGAATCGCCTGGATGGGCGCCCGCCACCTCGAATTTTCCAAAGCAAGAAGAGCTCTTGGTGCAAGTCGTTCTGAAGGACGCTCCTGTGACTATCACGAACCAAGACGTCTTTTCATCGGTGGTATCGCAACTTTTGGGAGGCACTGTTCTTGTCGATGTTGTTGGAACTGGCGATGTCAAGGTCATCACTTCTCTAGGAAAACTCGAAGCGCACAAGTTGCCAATCGAAGCTAAAGATATCGAAATCGGCGGTTTTGGTTTTCTGGACAACCTTGAGCCAAAGATCACTGAATTAGGAGTTCTCCAAACGACTTCAAACTCCCTGGATCTCATGGTCGAAGCTGAAGTACAGTAAGCAATCAAGCGACATATTCGAGAGTCACGGGCTCACAAGGCTTAGCAATCCGACCAGCTACCAAGCCAGTGCATCGTACCTCGACGTCCTGATGACGTACGAGAATGCAACACTCGGACATTTGACTGTTCGATCAGTAGACATTCAACCAGGGAACAACACTATACGAGCCACGCTACGTTACGCACCGCTGCTATACGAGAACGGCGAGCGCAACGCAGAGATCGGATCAAAGATGTTGAGTTCATATCTCAGTGAAGAGCAGGTCAACGTCACACTCAAAGCACACAACGACTCTATTCCGGAATACCCGAATCTGTCACGAGCGTTGGCGTATCTGCCTCTATCATTCACCTTGCCCATGCCACGACTGATTGCTCCTGCAAACGATGGCAACGACGACGAAGGGGGTGATGGAGAGGAACCTCATGGAACGGGGAGTCAATTCTTGGTATCCGCGAAATTCCATCTATTTTCGAGTTCGGCATCATTCATCCTCCGCAACCCACTAAACACCACCATCACAATCACAGACTTGCACGCGGTGGCACGGTACCACGGGGACACGATCGGCGTGTTGGCGTACGGGTACCCCATCACGTTATCAGGCACCGACCCGGAGACTGAAACAAACAAGTTGCCAGTCTCGTGGAAATTACCGGCGAGTGATATTCTGCGTAGGGCGGTGCGTGGTACGTTGCGCGTCAATGCGACTGCCACGGCCGTGGTGAGTGTGGGAGACATGAGCGGGATACCCGTCTCGTTGACGATTCACGAGGTGGGCGCTTCGGTAGGTATTTAATCGGCCTCCTCCTCGTCGTGGTGTTGTTGGTGACGATATAATGTACATCTTCTATGATACGCTTCATCTATTGCTTTTCCGCAGCCTCTTGTTCTACCATTTCCTTGAGTTGCTCGCCGCCCTCTCCACCGACCGTCGTCTTTTCCGGCGCGACGACGTTTTTGAGGACCGGCAGGCCCTTCCTACTCTCGTTCCGCGCGAGTTGCATGAGTAATTGATCAATGACGACGAGTGCGGCCATGGCTTCGACAATGGGAACGGCTCTGGGTACGACGCAGGGGTCGTGTCGTCCCTTGGCCGCCAGTTTCCCGGCCACACCATCATATGTCGCCGTCTGCTGCTCCATTCCAATCGTGGCGGGACTCTTGAAGCCGATGCGAAAGTAAATACTCTCCCCGTTCGTGATGCCGCCCTGCACGCCGCCACTGTTATTCGTCACGGTGCCGAGGTACGTTTCGCCGCGGTGATTCGATTTTCGTCCGAACGCGTCGTTGTGTTTCGAGCCCGAGACTTCCGTGCCCGCGAACCCAGACCCGATTTCGAATGATTTTGTAGAGGGGATGCTCAGCATTGCGTGACCCAACTTTGCCTCCATCTTGTCAAAGCACGGTTCACCCAGTCCGATAGGGACGTTTCTGATGACGCAGGTGACTGTTCCGCCGATACTGTCGCTCTTTGCCTTTGCCCGCTCGATGCGAGAAATCATCTTTTGAGCCGTTTCCGCGTGCGGGCAACGGACGAGTGATTCATCGACCGATGCGCGCGTGATGCCGTTCAACATGTCGAGGTATGCGACTGAGATTGGACTCTCCACGTCGTCGTCCAGTTCGTCGGTACTTTGTGGACTTGTGCTCGGCACCTTGATTTTTCCGACACTAGATACAAAGGCCACAATCTCGATGCCGTATGCTTCCAACAGGTATTTTTCCGCAATCGCACCGGCTGCCACGCGACCGATCGTTTCTCGAGCGGACGAGCGGCCTCCTCCGGAACTGGCCTTGACGCCGTATTTTTGGAGATATGTCCAGTCGGCATGACTTGGCCGTGGAAAGGCATCCGTTGCGTTTGCGGAATAATCGTGCGGCCGCTGATCTTGGTTCCTCACGAGCATCATGATGGGTGTGCCCAACGTGACGCCAAACTCTGTGCCCGAGTGAATCTCGACCTTGTCCTTTTCGTCTCGGGGGGTGGTCAAGTGACTCTGTCCCGGTCTACGTCTCGATAACTGCGTCTGTACGTCCGGTTCCGTGAGAGCCATGCCAGGCGGACATCCCTCCACGATGCAAGAGACGGATCTGCAGTGTGATTCACCTGCCCTGGGATAAAGTCAGCATGAGTCAGGATAGCGAAGAGGCATCATACGTCGTGACTTTGAATATCGTCCCAAAGGACGAGCCGGCGGAAGACATTTCGCTTTCTACCTAGTGTAACGAGTCACGACTATAATGAATGATGAATAATGATGATGATGACGGGTGGTCAAAGTTGCGGAGGACATTCGATGGAGTCGATGACTTTTCGTTGGAATAAATTCATGCTCTGTAAGAGGAAACATGTGCCGCTGATGATCTGATACACGTGCATGAGTTTCCCCAGACTGATCATGGATGTTCTGATCAGATGAAGCCTCCAATTGTTGCAATTGTTGTAGATGCGAGTAGCGTATAGATTACCAGCCAGCCAGGAACAAAGATCAAAAGTGGATGCTGAATGACTCTTTCGCCAGCACTGCACAGTCCGAGGACAACAACATCACCATAGACTACGACTTTTTCGAGGACGACGAATCAAAAATCACAAACACCGGTGCTTCGCCCTTGCTTGTACCACACACCAGCGACCCGAAAGACACAACCTACTCTGTCTCCATCACACCTTCCTGTCGCCTGATCCTGGCTCATGACGCACTCCTAGGCACAGGAGGTCTCTTGTGGCCTGCCGGAGAACTCTTGGCGAGGTACTTGCTCAACCCCACGCCCTCATTCGATCCCATTCACTTCCTGGGAGGCAAAAAGGTGGTCGAGTTGGGCAGCGGCACCGGCGTGGTCGGACTAAGTTGCGCTCACGCTCAAGCTCGCGTGCAGGCCAGTGGTCCAGGGTGCGGCGGCACCGTCACGTTGACTGACTTGCCACAAGTCCTGCCCATCCTACGACGCAACGTCTCACTGAACGAGCTGGGCGGGACGGTCTCGGTGCATGAACTGTCGTGGGGTGCGAAAGGATTGGACCACCACCACCACCACGAGCTCATGGACTGCGACGTCGTCTTGGCTGCCGACTGCATTTACCTCGAACACCTCTTCCAGCCCCTCCTTGATACCTTGGTGCAACTCATGCTCAAGCAGACCGCCGTGGCGTATCTGTCCTACAAGAAGAGACGCAAGGCGGATGCCAGGTTCTTTAAGCTTCTGAGAAAGTCATTCATAGTGGAGGAGGTTGATGTTGCTCCTGAGGTTGCCCCGACGGGGACAGACGTGGGAGGTATACATCTATATAGGGTTGTTCGGAAGTATAGATAATCAGCATAAAGTAATTTGCATAGTTGATGGATTAAAATTATTATAGACACTCGCTACACAACTGCCAAATTGATGGATGCCCAAGTTTGTAAATGCTTTTGTTGCATGATGAAGAGGCAAATGTACGTGAAAACGACTGGCTGACTGAAAAGATGACGAGGGACCGCTCAACAGAGAGAAAGAGTACTCAGGTATACGCAAAAGAACAAGTTGAAAGCCGTCGCTGGATCAGTACAGGGTGTGACCTCGGTCCTTGTTGCCCAAGTGCACGAGGGTGTTGAAGTAAGTTCTCTGATTAATGTCCTTGACCTCCCTGTGGGTCGGAGAGGAAAGGATATCGGCCGGCGTCCTGCTCAGCATGCGAATGATGGGCAGCTGGAACAGTTCCTCAGAAGTCAGATGGCGCCAGTGGTCGTTGAGCTCGTCGACGTAGCCCTTGAAGAGCATGCGCTCGGAACTGAACTTGCGGCGTAGCGTGCCCTTGAATTCGCCCTCGTGCCACTTCCTAAACAATTCCACGTCAGAGTCAATGGCCGTCCTCAAGCCCGAGGATTCGTGCAGGAAGAGGGAGAGGGTGATGGACTCTTCGACCCGGCTCTTGCGCTTGGCCTTTTGCAGCATCGAGGAGAGCAGCTCCAGCTGATAGTTGCTGACCTTTTGGATGTTTAAAAAGTGTTGGTAGTAGAGGTACCTCATGTCGACCTTTTTGCAAAAAGTCTTGCCCGAGTTTCCCCATAGTCCGGCCGAGTGGTACAGGATCGGTCGCTCGGCAGAGGCCCTGACCTGGGCCATTGAGGTGGTGCTGTCGGACGGGGTGAGGACATCGGGCGAGCCGGTAAAGGGATTCTTCATCTTGTTCAGCTCGAGGTTGCAGGCCTTTCTGCTCTCGTCAAAGATGACGTGAAACTTGCTCAGGGACGTAGCAAGCACGGTCGGGTCTGCCTCGTATCCCTTCTCGTTGTGCTGTGGCAAGACGAGCTGTTGCAAGGGTTCCGAGTCCTTTTCGCCCTGTCGGACAAAGACGAATCGAGCGCTAGAGGTGGCAGAGATGGAGAGTGACATTCCAAGGTTGCTGACGGTCGGTGATAGAATCCGATTGTGTTTTTGTGTCGGGGTTACACAGGGCCGATCTGTCTAGTGGGATGGAGGAAGCGCTGTATGATTAAAAATAGGTGGGGGAAAATAGAGTGCGGCGGGTACTGGAGCTGGTGATGCTATGGGTCTATAGGGAGGCAGGGAGCGACTGGGCAGGTCGAGGAATGAGAGGCGAGGAAGGGTAGTATGATAAAGTGTAGGAGCGGTGAAAGGAAAGGGAGAAGTGAAGAGGGCGGATGGGAAGAAGGAGAAGACGTCGTTGGTGGTTAGTGGGAGTGGAAGAGGAAGGCGGTTGGTTGAGCGGGAAAGAGTTCCTCAGCCTCCCCTCAGCTTCAGTCAGTAAGTGAGTGCTCGTAGCACTGGGTGGATGGAGAGAGGGTGAGAGAGATCATTGCATCACTTTTGTGAGAGTGCAAGAGAGAGAGAGCGAGAGAGAGAGAGAGAGTAACCGACCCTCCAATCACATCCTCCCATTTTCCCTTCCTTTTCCCTCTGCAGAAACAATCATCTCTGGTAAATTCCCTTCCGATCAATACGATGCATTTGACCACTGATCATCTTCACCTGATCATGCCACTCGGTAAACAGGCACTCATGATAAGCATCAGTTGCGTAAGTGTAAAGTGATAGAATGGTCTGCTTCATGCCAATGCTCACACTCGCACTTGCACTCACACTCGCACTCGCTACTCACCGCATCACCGTGACCGTCCACTAGGATGCACCAGACTGCCATTCAGCTTCGTTGCCTTGCTCCGATCCCACGACTGCTGCTCCTTTGCATCATAGAACGAGTCCCCACTGCCCCGATCCTCAACCGACCGCAACATGCTCCCTGCCAGTGCCTTGACGATGATGGCCCCGTCCTTCTCGCTCAGCTCGGTCAGGACACGAACAATGTCGTACTGGCGCAGTGACTCGTTCTTGGCCGCACAAGCATCAAGGACACTCTGCAGCACTTTCAAGAGGTTGGCACGCACAGTCGGCTTCGGGTGACTGAGGCGCTCCATGAGCTTCGTGATGAAGCTCGGCACATTGAACACCCGTGACAGTCTTCGGCTCGCCTTCAACAACTTTTGCAGCTGATCCAAAAGACTCTCGAAGGGCACACCTCGAGCCGTACCAAAGGCTGAAATCAATGCTTCATCAGCATTGGACTCAATCAGACTCTTTTCCACCCGCGCAGGTTCTTCAAAGAACCACACGACAATGGCTTCGAACGCATTGACCTGCCAAAAGGGATCGGCCAGTAATTTGACGTAGAACTCTAACCCTCGCTGAGGCCACAGCAATCTGCGACAATCCTTGTTGTGCGCCATGTTACAGAGCATGGGTAGTGCCATATCCTTGAGTGGCCTGTCATTCGACACGATGCGCTTGAGTATGGGAATGAGGCCGACAGTTGCTGCCTCGTATTGTCTGACTTTATCTATCCTGCAGAGATTGAAAAGTGTGGTCAAGATGTGGTTCGCTACTTCCTGGTACGATGCTATCGAAGTATCTGATAAGAGTCTCACCAGACACTCTATAGCATTCGCATTGTGTAGAACCTCCAAAGTAGAGGTTACTGAGCTCAAACTCTTGACAAACTTGACCGCAGAAACTAACTGCTCGCCTGCCATTAGATTGAGATCCATCATTAAGCCTACCTTGTTAGCTTTCGCAACAAATGGAATCTATGACGTTACGTTTGAGCACTGTACGAGTGGCTACTAATTGCTTCACATATTCGTCTGCCTGAGCAAACGTAAGCATTATTTTAAGAATCGCGGAAATCGCCCGTTCGTCCTCTTGGCTCTTCTCGCCAGCATTCAACACATGT
Source organism: Taphrina wiesneri (assembly GCA_005281515.1). Taxonomy (NCBI): domain Eukaryota; kingdom Fungi; phylum Ascomycota; class Taphrinomycetes; order Taphrinales; family Taphrinaceae; genus Taphrina; species Taphrina wiesneri. Next base: position 193,612 of record RHGK01000016.1, read on the forward strand.
AAAGTATATGTGAGTGGTTCCAGAACGCCTGTTCGGGCCATGATACGACATAGATCGTTGCGCGGCGTATATTTCCCTTGGAGTGAAAACACTCTGACAATCCCTTCAATGCCAGTCATAACCAGTGTTCTAGCTTCATAGTAATCTTCCTCCAGTAACTCAGTCAGGATGCCTAGCCCCCGGCAGCTGACAAATATCTGTGCGTTCAAGTCTGAGGATGCCAGCATCTGACGGACAAAAATCGCTGCTTGCGTCCTGATCTCTTGATTGTACCTTTTGTACGCAAACTTTGTCACACTAGATATCCCGCCCACGAAAGATCTATCTGATCAGCATTGACGATGAGAGATGGGCGCGAATACTTACATGTTCTCCTGGACCTCGTCATCATTAAGAGCCAACCTATTGAGCAGTTCTAGAATGACTCGTATCAAGTCGTCCTCGCTGCTCGATTCGAGCGTCTCAAGTAGAGGTAGAAGTCCATGTCCAGTAATGATGGTGGGCTTTAGGTCTGGGTGGTCGATCAACAGTTCTTGAATCTCACGAATGCAGTCCAGTAGTTCCATTTCGTGCTTGTTGCCAGTCTGAAAATTCTTCAGTAATTGTTCCATCTGTTGTATGGCCCTCGCTTTTTGTTCTCGCAGTACGTTTGCAGTCAAGTTTTCCTTTTCAAACTCTTCGATGTCAGCGAATGGATCTTCCCCGACATCATCGTCCTGTAACCACGACTTATTCGAGAATTCGGAACTGTTGAATTTTGAGGCTAGAAGTGAATTGGACTGCTCGACATCGCCAAGGATATCACTGTAGTCTTCATGCTCGTCAGCATATTGTTGTAAGGCCAAGATAGTCCGCTGGGCATTGTCTTGCGCTACTTTCGAAGTTGTGGATTGTGAGAATTGCGAACGTTGAGGTGTCAAGTTGCCGCCAGACAAGGACGACGAAGCCCTTAACAACTCTTTGCTGGTTGATATACGTCGTGCATTGGGTGTGCCTGGAGGAGTGTCACTTGCGGTCCGTGCCAATTGCGAAGTCGAAGGACGTATTGTAGCATCGGTCGGAGGTAGGCGCTCCGGGGATCGCCGACGCGAAAGTGGTGTAGAGCTTCTGGAATGTGGTAGAAGGGGTCTAGTTTGACTTTGTATCATGGGCGTTTGTGTACGAAGCTGAGAAGTTGACAAAGCGCTTTTCGGAACTCGTGACCTGAATTTGTCCAGACCGCCGGCAAAATCGTCGTCCCAAACACTTCCTACACTCTTTTTGGTCGTGTGAGGAAGGACATGATTTGGCTTGAGCTTAAGAGGCATACGCATTGCTCCGCCTGAACTTTTGAATTCGAGGTCCTTCGTCCAATCTTCATCGATGTCTTCGTAATGCTTTTGTATGGGTATTGGTTTCCTCCTTAGCACATGATTCAGAGGTTTTATGTGCTTTTCTGGCGACCGTGATCGACTCGAAGTCTTCGCAATCAGATCTGGACCGTTGACTTTCTCGTTGTACTCCTGTACACTGTTCACTGCATCATCAAAATCTAGGGGAGTGGAGGTTTGTGACCCTTTCGCTCTGTGAGAGCCGTTCTTGACATGATTGGTTATCCAAGTATGTTTCCGCAACTTCTTTGCGGACGTCCTCAAGTTCGGATTTTTCTGGAAACATCGCATCAGGAAGTCTCTTGCACCCTGGACAATAAGTTACTACCATTGATTGGCAACGCGAACATACAGCGGAAGCACCGTCTGGGAATGGCGGATGCTCATCATCCACGATGTGAAACAGAGCTGACATCTGATCCAGATCACTGTATGGTGGTCGACCTTGCAGGAGCTCTATTATCACACAACCGAGACTCCAGACATCCGATGCAGAAGTCGCCCCGGCTAATTCGATAATTTCCGGAGCCACTGTTAACAGATCAGCGGGTTAGCAGTGTCAGTCATTTGATCTTACTCCAATACGGACTACCGACTACGGTCATGTCGCTAAGCACATTCGTAGCAACTCCAAAATCGGCCAACTTTACTGTTCCGTCCTTCGTCGTGAGAATGTTGGCACCCTTGATGTCGCGATGAATGACTCCTTGTTCATGAAGGTAGATAAGACCAAGAAGTACTTGATCAGTGTAGATGGCAACGAGATGTTCTGGAAAAACACCAAAAGACTTGCAGATGCTAGCCAAGGATCCATTTTCGCAGTACTCGAGCACGATAAACAGACTGTCGACACTCTTATAGAAGCAGTGATATTTGACTATGTTTGGATGCTGCCAATCGTCAGTGACCACGTCGGTCTCTTCTTTCAAGCTGGTTCACACGTTCAAGTTCTTCAATAGATCTATTTCCCCCTGTCGGAACGTGAGCGGTCAAGACTTGTGATTGTAGTGATTCCGGTACCATAATCTCCTTTGCCTCGGTCTCTGCAATATTCTTGAGCTTGATTTGTTTGACTGCCACCGTTTCTCCGGAATGAGTGTTGAGTCCACGGTAGACGGAGCCGAAAGCTCCACGTCCTAGACTGTCGCCAAGACTCTGGATGGTTAGTGCGGTCGGTCGAGTGCTATGCAACATACATATTGTTCATGATCATTGATCCTGATCATCCTAGGAGCCGACATGAATGTTAGGCACTCGCAAGGCGGAGACTAGCTTCGCGACCTCATGAATCAAGCAATTCCCAGATGTATGTCTTTCACAAGTCTCTCTGGCATGAAGTCGTGTGCATGAGGTGTCACTTCATGTCAATGCTGGGATCTGCTTCACCATGAAGTGTTGGATGTGACTGTGACTAATCCAGTCAGTTGAGCTTGCTCTTGTGTGTGTGTGTTGTGCGAAGAAGTGGTTCAATCATCTTGAGCAGCTAGCACGCTACGTACTGTACTAGTAGATTTTGAGATCAGTGGACGACATGTGTTCTGATGTGGGACCAAAAGGCGCTGTGCCCGATTTGGAGTGATCAGTAGGTACCCACTGAACTTTTAGCTCAGAGCTGACGGAACCCAGATGTGAACTGCAGGCCTTAGGAACTTTTCTATTGGAGTCGGTACATCGTCTCGTCCAATGAAGCAATCGATGCGAGATCTCTTACTTAAAATCATCGAGTGACCTTTACATTCTGCATACTTGCTAGCCTAATTTATCTATGTATATATACATCTTTGATTTCCCGACCAATACTTACAAGTGCCCACACTAAACTCTGTTTGATTTCACTTCACCCGGTATTCGCACAAAAAGCTCGAGAATCGAGCCGCCAATACTACATCGTCCAACGACCTGCTACTTCTTCGTCTATGATCCGCACATGACACACGAGTCTGGGTTGTCGATACTGCATGCAAGCACCTTCTCGTCGTAGATGTCCTGCTCCTCCTCTGTCATGCTTGCCTTGACCGCATCGTGGTCTACAGGTGTACCGTTAGGGAGACCAGAGGCTAACTTTACCGGTGTAACAACGGCTGAGGCCACTGGTGCAGCTTCCTCGTCACTCGAGTCAACGATTTCGGACTCCTTTTTGGTAGGGATCTCTGGCGAGGCTGGGCTCGGTTCGGCTGGTTGTTGTGGAGCATACTTTCGTGTGACGCGTCTCTTTGCAACAGCAGTGTCAGCGACAGCCAAAGCGTCCTTGTCGACAGTAAACTGGATTGGGGCTGCGGCAGCCATGGTTCGGAGGTAGTACATACCAGTCTTCAATCCCTTCTTCCAGCCGTAGAAGTGCATGGAGGTGATTTTACCGAAAGTAGGGGCTTTCAGATGGAGGTTCAAAGATTGTGACTGATCAATGAAAGCACCACGATCGGCAGCCATGTCAATAACAACCTTTTGTGACAATTCCCATACGGTCTTGTACAATGCCTTTGTGTCGGCCGGAATGTTTGGTATGTTTTGAATAGAGCCGCCATCAGCAATGATCCTGTTCTTCATGTTCTCAGACCAGAGACCCATCTCGACCAGGTCTTTGAGGAGCCATGGGTTGACGACTTGGAATTCGCCGGCCAAAACTCGTCGTGAATAGATGTTCGATGTGTACGGCTCGAAACATTCGTTGAAGCCCATGATCTGGGAGGTAGAAGCAGTAGGCATAGGAGCACAAAGGAGTGAGTTTCGAAGTCCATGCTGCTTGATGTCCGCCTTCAGGGTCTCCCAATCCCAGAGTTTCGATGGAGTGACACCCCACAAGTCGTACTGCAATTGTCCTTGTGATGCTGGAGAACCTTGGAATGTAGAATATGGTCCTTCTTCTTGAGCAAGCTCACAAGAAGCCTCCAGGGCTGCGTGATATATAGTTTCGAAGATTTGGATATTCAATTGCTTGGCTTCTGGAGAGTCGAATGGTAATTTGAGCGCGAGGAAAGCATCAGCGAGACCCTGAACACCCAAACCAATTGGCCTGTGTCGCATATTCGAGTTTTCTGCCTCCTTGACCGGATAGTAGTTGACGTCGATAATCTTGTTCAAGTTTCTTGCGACGACCTTGGTTACCTTGTGCAATTTCTTGAAGTCGTATGTTGGCTCCTCGGCCCTCATATCAATATAAGTTGGCAATGCGATTGAGGCAAGATTGCAGACAGCAACCTCATCTGGAGCTGAGTATTCTACGATTTCTGTGCACAAGTTGGAGCATTTGATGGTGCCCAAGTTCTTCTGGTTAGATTTTCGGTTGCAGGCGTCTTTGTAGAGCATGAAAGGATTTCCGGTCTCGGTCTGACATTCCAAAATGGCGTACCATAGCTTTTGTGCTTTGATGGTCTTCATACACTTTCCTGCCTTCTCATACTTGGTATAGAGGGCCTCAAACTCGTCACCGTAGACTTCGTGCAAGCCTGGGCACTCGTTCGGGCACATGAGACTCCACTCTCCATTCTCTTCCACTCGCTTCATGAACAAGTCGGGAATCCAGAGAGCATAGAAGAGATCTCGAGCTCGAACTTCCTCCTTTCCATGGTTCTTCCTGAGATCGAGGAAACCAAAGATATCAGCGTGCCATGGCTCAATGTAGATGGCAAATGCACCGGGGCGCTTGTTGCCACCTTGATCAACATATCGAGCGGTGTTGTTGAACACCCTGAGCATAGGAATGATACCGTTTGAGGTTCCATTGGTTCCTGCAATGTATGAGCCAGTTGCTCGAATGCAGTGAACGTTGAGTCCAATTCCTCCAGCAGTCTTGGAGATGAGTGCGCAAGTCTTCAAGGTGTCGTAAATGCCATCGATAGAATCGTCCTTCATTGTCACTAGGAAACAAGATGACAGCTGTGGATTGGGCGTTCCAGCATTGAAAAGAGTTGGTGAGGCGTGCGTAAAGTGCTTGGTTGACATGAGGTTATACGTCTCAATGGCCTTCTCAATATCTTTGCCATGGATACCAATTGCGACCCTCATGATCATGTGTTGAGGTCTCTCGGCAACCTGTCCATTTATCCTTAATAAATATGATCGCTCCAGAGTCTTGAAACCAAAGTATTGGTAGCCAAAGTCTCGATCATAGATCATAGCACTATCCAATTCCTCCCTGTGTTCTTGAATGATCTTGTATATGTCATCCGCAATCATAGGAGAGTGCCTGTCATTCTTTGGATTGATGTACTCATACAAGTCCTTGCATACTGCGGAAAATGACTTTTTGGTCTGCTTATGCAAGTTGGAGACGGCGATTCTGGCAGCAAGTATGGCATAGTCAGGATGTTGGGTGGTCATGTAGGCTGCGGTCTCTGCGGCAAGATTGTCGAGCTCAATTGTGGTGACGCCCTTGTAGACTCCGGCAATGACCTGTGACGAATTAGTCACTGTGTATTCGCGTCACATGCACCAACGTGTCTTGTGACACGGGAAACATGGATTGTACGAACCTTTTGCGTGATGGCCTCAGCAAAGACATGCTCGGCATCCAAGTTGTAGCACAAACGTGCAACTCGCGAAGTAATCTTGTCGAATTGCACGCGTTCCTTTCGTCCATCTCGTTTACTGAACACGTCAGTCAAAAAAGTCGTCCGAGGGCGTGACGGGGATGTGCTTACAGGACAAACATGTTGACCTCGAGGAATGGGAAAGACTTGTGTGACGATTGCAGGAATCTACTCGGAACAGATGGCAAAAAAAAGGTATAGAGAGTGAGTGCAAAGGTGAAGGTGAAGGAGAAAGGAAGGAAGGAAGGAAGGAGCAGAGAGGGCGAGGGAGGGTCTGGCGAGGTAGTTAGCAACCGCAGAAAGTGGCAGCACAAATGCAATCAAGATTAAAGACGCGCAAATGGTCAATCCGACGCGTTCCGCACGCGTTCACGCGCCGTCCACTCATGCACTTGGGCGCATCCCTCCGGAATGATATATATGTCATCGATCGGGCGCTGAGTCACGGTCAGGAGTCCACCGGCGTTCTCTGCAAGGAGCTTGCAAGTGAATTTCCGGTGTCAATCAGATCCGTCGACGTATTCCCCGGGCCATTGCCATTCGGACAAATTTCAGACCAGGGTTTGAGTTCATCTAACAGATATCACAATCAGCAGATGAGATGCATCTGTACCGTCCTGTACGCCAGCAGTTCGCACGCTGTATCACAAGCGTTGGGAACCTTATGGTAGTCCCAAAGACACGATATTGTACATAGATAGGTAATTATTCTTACGAGCTTTCATGCAAGCAATATGAGCTCTTTATTATGTAGATTTGTCCGACTTCGTATCAGACGAGTACGTCGTGCCAGCGCCAGAATTCAAGTACGTGTCAGACATGCATGCCACGTTCAGCATGACACTACAATCACAAGCCCGAGTAATCATGGCTGACGGTGGATCGTCTGCTTTCCAGAATTGCCCTAGCCTATCGCATCGTGCTGCACGATGCAGACGATCAATTCTCAATCGAAGATACGCAATTCCATCTGATGAAGGGTGATGATGATGATTATGATGCATCAGACCATGCTTTGTGCTACCAATGCCCGTTCCTCAAAGAGAGCTTTAAGACCACCGACTCTGCCTTCGCTCTCTCCGGGCTTTGTCTTTCGTGTCTTTACACGAACTTCCTTGCCATGAATCTTGATCTTTGGAGGCGGCCTGCTAGGGTCTGGTAGCAAGAAATTCTGTTTCATGGCACTCGAGGGGGTGAGAGGTCCTGATATAGCTCTTCTTAGGGTGGCAGGCGCTTTGATTGATTGTACTCTGTTGGTCGATGGTACTTGAGGAGGATCTGTGTGTACAACTGTAGGTGCCGATGATGAGCGATGCCCTGACACGGGCTTTGTGGAGCGCTCGTCTATTGATTGTGTCAGAATGGATTGTAGTTTGGAAAAGGCTGCATTGGCCGCGTCTTCGTCCTCGGGATCTTCAAAGATGACAGAATCCCGGGACGAAGGTCGACTCTCTTGACCTCGAGTGCTAGAGGACCGTCGTGGCGGTACAGACGGTAGTGTGGCATCATCTGTGATGTCAACAAGCATTTTCGAAGCTTTCTTGGCATTCTTGATATTCGAGCGTGGTGCGGGTATGGTAGGTGGAGCAGACTTTGGTACAGATTCCTTGTCCGTCATGGACAATGCTGATTGTCTTGGGATTGGTTGTTTCGACAATTTCCTTGCCTTCGAAGACCGAACATTGTCTTGTGTCGTTTGTTGATCATACTGGAGGACTTTCTCAGGTATAACGATAGTGAGCATATCAACACCAAGCATTTCGTGCAGTCTCGCAAGAGTCTTGACGTGCCTAACCTTTCTCGCAAACTTAGGAGAAACGACGTTCTCGAGCAATTGCATGCACACCCTGACCCAGGATTTCTCATGGACAAGATATAACTTTTGCAAAGCCTTCTTATACTTCTTGTCTAGTTTCGAGAATGCCTGAATGAGCCATGGCCAAGAAGGTCTGTGGTAGCCGCTGGCACAAAATATAAGTAATTCATATTTGAATGTCTTGGTATTTTTAGTGCCGGCAAATCTTTCGCAGTCTATGATATGAAGAATCCTTGGGAGAAGATCATCGAAATCGCATTCCTCATCAGGCAGAGATAAGACGAATAGTGGAGGGGATACCACAGAGCTCGGACGTGCCAAGTAGCACAGCGTGTTTGCGAGGTCCGCCATAAATCCTCCTTTCTTTCTTCAGACTATAGAGTTCAGCAGTAGAACAGTCGAATGCCGACGACAGTGCCTTGATTGTCAGTGATGTCGAAGGTAAACGCTGTGTAGATGTCTTCTGTCTGAGGCAACTGCACACTTTTGTTTAGTGGTATTGTTTTGGGCAACCACCGGCACTTCACCACCACTAGCATCTATCCGTGGATTTTCCGAGAATGGCCTTCCTTCACTTCATCAAGGGTTGCACTCATCCTACATGAGATTGGCATTTCTACATACAAGCCAATGTACAATGTATTCAAATCGGACAGTACTGTTACTCCACTAAACATATGCAGGCTACTCTCCCATAAACACCCGTCGATAGACCTTACCATCGCTAAACCCATCTCTTTCATTACTTCTTCACCTCACTCTTTTCATACAACACATCCGTCCTTATCACATACTTTGCGCCGGACTTGACACTGGATCCTTCGTGCAGCAGTGCACCGATGGAATCTCCATGAGGAAAGACCAACACTGATCCAATCCGTGGCACCACACGAACTCCACGAAGCTGCTCAGGCTGTTTATCAGGGATGAAAAAGGTCGTGTAACCCTCCTCAAAGTCGTCATTGAGATAAATCAAGAATGTCAGACGAGATAGTTGTGCACCTTCCCTGGTATCGTCATATATATACTGAGCGCCCTCAGGTTTCGAGCTGTCCAGGCCTGACCGTGGCCACGAACCATCAATGTGTGGTCTGTATACTGCACCTGGAACATATCTGTATATCCGAAATCGAGCATTGATGCCCTTGACTGCGCAGCCCTCGATGGACTTTGGCAAGAAAGGTAATGCTCTACCATAGATTCGAGAAAGAGTCTGGTCATCTGCATAGTAATAAAAGTTGTGTGCCAAGATTGAAGTTTGCTGGGTAGCCGAACCAGCAACTGCACAATCTGGTGAGAAGTCTACAGATTCACCTTGTCTGATGATGTTCTTGCACTCTTCAACATTAAGTAGATCTTCGATGATGAAAGCTCCAGGAACAGCTGGTATATCGTGACGGGTTGTTGTAGCTGGCGACACATTGCCAACTAGGGGTTGTAGAGTTGTGTAAATTCTTGCATCGTACTGATTTGGTGGTTTACGTGCTGTAGCTGGAGTTATTTCCACAATCTTTGCGTTTCCCTTCCACGATTGAGAACTCCGATCATTGAAAATGGTACCTGTGAACACATCCTGGTACAGTTGGAGCCCGGAGGATTTGTTGTACGATACTGGAGGGTCGAATGTTATGACTCCAGAACAGTCAGCTTCAGACAAGCCATCACTCGTTCTCGCCTCGGCAATAGCTTTCTGCGAAGACCTCTGCCCAACGATCTGACTGCTCGTGATCCTGTCTCTTCTGACAGATGTTGCTCTCAGTATAGCATCCAATGTGAGGAACACTTCCGCGGATACGCCTACGTCTGTGCCAGAAGCAGCGGCGGCATCCACTTCGCGAACCCAACGCTGTAGCGTGCCTAGCTTCACTTCTTCTCCACGGATCCTGAACTCTGACAGGAGCACTCGAGCATCGAGCCATCGAGCATCAGTCAGCGCTTCCGAGATTCGGTTTGTGAGCGTTCCACTTGCAGTAGCGGCTGCGGCTCGCATAAAGTTGTGAATAGCAGTCTTGAGCGGCTTGATTCTTTTGTGTCTGAGCATGACCGGATCATTTGTAAGCGACTCGAGAGTCTCGATCGTGAGCATGAGTTCCTCATCATCCAACTCAACCGACTCGAGGACGTCGAATTTGCGCTTCTCAGGCGGAGCTACCACTTTTTGTCTGCTCAGATCCTTCTTCACCTTTGATTTCGAAACCATCGTTACTCGGTCGAGCACCTGTTGTGCCAAGCTTGATTGAAGTGTTGCACAGGAAGTAGAGGTCGAGGTCAAAAGAGATCAGAACCTGGAATTCTTCCCCGTGGCGTACTCAGCACAAACGTCTCCCGTTGCCACCATCTCCACAGGCAGTTTGACTACTTCCAACACAAGATTCCTTTTTTGAACTCACTATTGATACTTGCATTGACGTTTGCCTTCATATAGGTATGTTGCATCGACAGCACACGTCTTTCATTCGTCTGAAAATGATATCGAGACCGAGCTAGATCCAAATCTGTCATCAGCTGAGCAGCATGCCCATACAAAGATTGTCCCTATTTGCTCCACTGCCAGCAAGACACTTGGAGACATTTATAGCAGTCATTCAAACACTCACGACCGAACACCTGAATCAATTCAAGACCCTCACATACGTCTACAAGGACGAGTCCAGCGCACAAGGTCGCCGCGCCTCTGACTTTCTTCGTCTTAGAGAAGACATCTCCTCTTCTTCCACCCCTACCAACGACGCCGACAGGGAGTCACCGGCACCGCAAGTGCTGGAAGTCATTGATGCTCCAGAGATGAATAAACGACCCGTGACTTCTCGAATAATCCACATCGTGCCATGCCATCATGGAGACGCCAAGAAACTCGCCATGGCAATGGGATACTCCCTGTCGTACACGTACTACGAACAAGGGTACGCCCTCAACATTGGATCCGTCTCCTTGCGCGTCTACCAAGTCTTTCGAGCGAACCGCACAGTCGAGCATGACGATAGCGAGGGGGCACAAGCGGATGTCCTTGAAGGTGTCACCATCGGTGATGGCAGTACCTGGATAGTGCACGCCGACATTGAAGTCTCCACAGGCTCGCCTGATGACTTGAAGAAGGGGACGGAGGAGCTGATGAGGTTGAAAAAGGAGCTGCAGGGCTATGTGGAGCTATCTGCCCTAATTGACGAGTTGCGATGAACGAGTTTCCTGATGATTGCGAAACTTATTCAGCTAGCGCTAGCATAAAGCGCGAGGACCGGGCAGGCGGAGTTAGCAGCTGTACCATGACCTGTTCTAAAGTACAACTGACATGACATACTGGTCGGCACAATGGCGCGTTGAGACAGTAGAAAAAAGTCAAGAAGGCGAATGCAAGCTCCAGCAAAAGGCTCTGATATCAATGGATGTATACGAGCTAGTCTACAAGCTTTCTAAATTACCTATATCCTATCGCCTACCAGCATCAGAGACCCATGCAAGTAAAAGACGAACCCGTTCCAGGCAACTAAGCGTGCTGACGCTATAAAACAATGGTTTTGCAATCGCAAAAAAGCAGACATTTCATTAGGGCAGGACTATCAAGTCCGTGACCATTGTACATAATTTGGACCATGAACTTTCCAGTGATAGTCAGCCACAGCTGTCATACGCCTGGAGACATTCTGCACTTCGTTCTTGGATGTCTCCAAGAGACCCCATTCGATGGTCGGAGCAGTCTTTTGTCCATTTGTAGAGACTGCAGTGAGCTCGTGATACACGAGCTTGTTGAGAGATGACAAGATGCGAGCTTGCACCATGCTAAAAATTGTGGACTTTTCGTTCATGTGGTTTGTGAGCCATGATGCGACAAATGTCAACGATTTCTCGGAAGGCAAGATGGTAGCGCCTGCATGAGATCTCGCCGACGTACGTGTCAGGATCTGCAAGGCAATGTTTGGAATGGCTTCGATCCAGCGCTCAGTTGATCTCGAAGCGTCCGTAGACATCAAAGTCAAGAGCTCAAGTTTGATTGCGGCTAGCTCAGAAGCGCTGCATGTCTTGTTCATCTGTTTGGTGACAAGAAGGACAAGGTTGAGATATACGAGCTCGCGGACATCCTTTTTCAACGACGTCAATCGGCCAGTGTCGAAACTGAAGGTGCTCGGAACCTGTGCTCTCTGTGTAGATGCACTGAACAGTGAAGTGAAGCCATTGGCAAAACAAGCTCGATAGTCGATTGAGGGTTCCTGTGTCTCGGTAGGCAAGGTCGACTTGAACCAGTTCTTGCCGGACTCGATCGAATGGACGCCTGTATGGTATTTCCTGAGGAACCAGCTCTTCTCGAACTCAACAGATGTACTCAGCAGATAACCTCGGAGCGTTCGTAATTGGTGATTAGCCACATCTAACTTCATCATTTCAAGGACGTCAAAGGTGCAACGTAGGGCTTCGACAAATTCGGTGGACGTGGTTGCGTTCTCGATTTGTCGCACAGTCTCATCGATTGCTTCGTCCCGCATAGGCGCACAGTGACGCTTCATGAGTCCACTCATGAATCGAGCGAATGCCGCAGCTGAGAACAAACCGTGGTTCAGGGTCTGCAAGAACAACTCGTGGTCAAAGGATACCTCGAGGTTGATCTTCTCTGACACCGGAACTAGCGAGAGAAGGATATCCTTCATCTCCCGAAACATGACGGATAAACGTGTTCGGTTCAGTTTCGCCTTTGGCACACTCTGAATGGTGTCCAACTCATAAACAATGGACCGCCAATACTTATTCGCTTCGTGTCGTTTCTTTGCACCTCTCTCACCATCGGTATTCGGCCTGAACTGCAAATTTGGATCGTGGACAATGTCGTGGCGTAGTTGTGCATTCTTGAAAACCTCATTCAGCTCGAGCTCTTTCAGGGTCTGCTGAGTAATGGGCGGCTTGGGAATAGAGCTTGGGACTCGACTGCGATGTCGTATAGCATTCAAAGCTTTCAGCTCGCTCTGGCCGATCTTCTTCTTGGCTATGACATCCTTTAGCCACCGTGGTGAAGGAACCACCGGGCTCGATCTCGCTCTCTTACGAAGCTTGCCGGATGTCGAAACAGGCACGCAACAGCCAGCTAACGTTAGTGGCTTATCTTCGTGTAGGAAAGGTCGATCGAAATTGGCAGTTGGTGCTAAGGCACAGTCTAGGCCAAGACCTACAAGTTCGTGGGAGGATTTGTTGTCGCTCTCACGACTGACTTCAGAAAAGTCCTCGGCAAAAGTATGAGCTGTGTTACTCAGTGGCGATTGGTCAACAACGTCTCGACGAAGGCGTTTCATATCGCTGGACTGTAATGTCGTGTCGAAAGTTTCTGATGGTCGTTTGGAAGGAGAAGGACAAGAGCTGAGGGTCGAAGTCTCGTATGTACTGTCCACGTTGAGAAGAGGACTAGCACTTCCATCGGGGCTGTTTTCTGCCAGCACAGACAGACGAGACAGAGCTGCCGCAGTAGCGTCGAAATCCTCAATTGTGGATGGACCATGGTAGTCTTGTATAGGCAACTCCGGGTTCTTGGGTTGCGGGTGAGTGTCGCTCTTGTTCATGATGGAGTCACGGCGATGCATGTTTGTTATCTTGTCGGTGGTCGAGGACCTCGCTGAGCTGAGTAAGGTTTGAGAACCTGTGTAAGGATGTCAACTTGTCGCGGCTTGAAGGATGTTGAGTCTGGTATGAATCTCTGGCTATACCGTCTGGTGATGGTTATGATAAAGCAGGAATAGGTCGTCGAGAGGAATGAAGCGAGAAGGAGAGGGATCTTGAATGCGAGAGAAGAGGGAGTGAGCGTGTTTTGTGTGCCACTCAGCTTAAGGCGAGGTGATCCGTCTTGTGTGAGGCGACGATCGAGCGATATTAAATTTGACTCTCTTGGGCACGACTAAGACGAACTTGCCAGGCCAACACGCTGATAGGGAACCGGAAAGAGATGCAGAGAACAAGAACCGACCGACCGCCGACACCTACTCCCTTCAGGCGAGTCCCACACGAGAGACGAGGAACGGCACAGTCGTTGAAAGGGTCATTAAAAAGAGTCGTGGAAAGTCGTAAGGGAAAGACTCAGCTGAGGTGCCACGGTCTCAAACGGAAGGTCTCAGATCCAGGAGCCTCCTTTTGCCTGAGTCTCGCCTGCCTTTGTGTTTACGGGTGTCTTGCTGCAGGCAGGCAGGCAGACAGAGCAGGCGAGCACAGTCAGACGCAGAGGACGGAACTGAGCGTCTGGAGGAGAGAGACTGGAAGAGCGCGTGAAAGAGATGGCGATTCACCTTAAAAGGAGGCAGCGTCTGAGACTTTTGGTGGAAGGCTGTATCTGAGACATGGCGCCTGTTCTCTTGGTGCTCGCGTTCTTCTTCTGAATCTTTTTTTCCTGTTAACCTGCCACACATTTAGAGACAGACAGACGCCTCCCTAGACTTCCCGTCTCTTCCCTCCTAATGCTTGATACTGACTTACTACCTACAGCTGCAGCTATCTGACTAATTCACATCTGGCCAGCTACGGGCTGCATTACTTTTCAGTTCATGCCAATTTGCCCTCCTATCTATGGCTTAGCATGTGAATCAGATCTGAACCCCACAGCTTGTGTAACACACTTCTGGACGAATGCAGCTGACGAAGGCAGGCAGACAGCTGCATCTGCGACACGGGAACGCTGCAGGAGAGGGATCGGGCCACCGTATGCGGGGAGGCGCTTTGTTGCGTGAGGGTGGGAAAGACCGTGCGCGTCGTGTGAGAGACACCTCACCTCACAAAGGACTCAGCGCGAAAATGCTTCTGCGTCCAACTGCATAACGAGTTCTGCCAAGCCTCATTTTGTGCTTCCCGAATGGAACTTCATTTGAACGTTGGACAGGACTTACCCAGGCAGGCAGGCAGGTGCATCGTCATTTTCCAGCAGTCCCGAACACCAGCCGCCCTCTCGTCTCGCACACCTTCGTGCACAGCTGCTGCAGACAACCTCGCCCTGCCCCATGCTCGCCACACCTGTTACTATACATATGTATAGTGCAGCTTCAGGTAGATGAGTTGGAAATGACACATATGGCTAATATGCTGGACTACAGGACAGCTGACGTGTCATCTCATCCTGCAAAACGTTTCCCGTATCAGCTGCAAAACAGTTTAGCGAGATGAGGCTGGGTATTCTGTAGATCTCTCGCACTCGCATTCCCCAGCTTGCAATGTCTCAGACTCTCACAATGCGATGTTGGAATCCCCTTATGACGCCAACTTCTCCTGATGAGCACGATGACCGAGCGATGGTGTTTCACTAGGCCAATCATGAACGTGGCAAATTTACATAGCTTGACACGATGGCACCATCTGGTATCAGGTTGATCGATCTATCGTCAGGCGTAATAAGGAGTGCTTGATCAATGCAGCATGTCACTCATTTAGATCATAAGACTTGCGTGTGAAGTGCAATGAGTCTGTGCTTTAAAATGCACAACAACGGGGCAACATCTAAATCGTAATTAATCGCCCGTGGTAAGTTGCTGCCTATACTTGGCAACGTGAAGTTCTAGAAGTATGCATGCATGCAAGTAATTAATGAACGAATTTAATGAATATTCTTCAGGAATGCATAGGATAACAATAGACACACGGCTCCGGATTCGTCGAGCCACTGCACATGTCGATCACAGACAATGCTGTATACTTGACAGGACTTGTTTCGTGAACGGATTTTTATCGTTGATGGCAATGTCAATCCTCGTCCCGCGGTCATTGCAAGGATGGATGGAATGACATTCCATCCCGTCGGCAGTGGCTGGGACGATGACACGCTTCCATGACGATCTGGAAGCAAATGCCCAAGAATCCCATACGTCAATCCGGAGACCACAGGACGCTTCTTCATTGGGCGGCTCGACTGGCTGACACCTCGTATGTCGTCTCTGTCGAGGCTGAACGCCACACAGACGCCTTGTGGGGAAGTGCTCAACAATCTTAATTTCAACTGGAGCAATTGCAACTGCTGACCGCAAGCGTAACAAGGTTTAATTTGTGTAGCTAAAAGTAGACCTCGTTTCATTGTCAAGTGGCAGGACTCGTGACTCGTGACTCGCTCGAGCGCTTCGTTTCAGATTTGTATCGTGCGGCCATGTTCACAACGTCGATAACACCTGATACCCAAATTTAGGCTCAAATCTAGGTTGAAGTGTAATTCGAAAGCAGCAGGACGTTACTCAATACAAGGTGTTGCCAATCTCTGACATGTACCATTCGATGAACTTGCCAAGTTTAGGGACCGGCATGGAATGATGTGAGAGTTCGAGCGCGTGGCAAAATTAGATAAGGTGGTGTCACAACATGTCTAGACAATTTTAAGACTTTGGTACCATGGGAAAAACATATCATCTGAACTCGATTTCGGCTGCCTTTCATTTTCCAGGCTTCTCCACATCACAAACGAAAGTACGGATTTTGTTAAGACTCGATTTCATTCGCGACACTTTAAGTCTTCACAAGCTTAAATCCGCCTGATTCGCGTAATCAGACTATTATTTTCTATGTTTGCGCACAGAGTTTTGACGAAAGCGGTCAAGGCTCATAGCTGTCAAAACACTTGAAATTCCTACTTCTCGTAGTGTATAATTCGTATCCTAGTCCGCAAAGATACGGACATTAAAAGTCTTGTATCGGCCACACTCCATGCGTACACAAATTTTCTGGTTTACCGTCTCGCCGGATGAAGAATACAAAGCAAACATTAACAAGGCGTCCGCACATGCACGGTCTCTTCATACCCTTCTGCAGCACCGTCATTACAGCTCATTCATCGGGTCATGTGCTGGGATCGTGCTTTTGGCTAGAAGCGCTTGATTACCATGCTACTGCATGCCCAAAATAGAGCTCGGTAAATGAATGTCTCACCCTTCGTTCTTTAATGTGAGTAAATGCCCGAGAGCACCACTCGGACATGAAGGATGATGAGCTTGAGCATGCGTGATGGTCTTATCCGGTGTAGGTTTCACGGAAGCGAGTTGAACGCCGAGACTTAATCACGAGAGTCAGTACTTTCATTGATGGTGAAAGTCAAATGCTGGCTGTACGGTAGTGTACTTGTTAATGTTTGCTCCGGTGTCGCATGCAGGTTGTGCGCATGTGAGACACCGGGGCTCGATCGAGCGCTTAGGGAATGAATGTCTGACAGGTGATATCGTATTACTCGAATCTCATCATGGTATCTCACAGTTTGCAATTCATTCATTCATTCATTCATTCATTCATTCATTCTACCAAGTTTCTGAAGCTGAAGATACCATGTCTGTTGCACCCTGTTTGCAGGGCTCTAGTGTTAGCAACAATGCTGTCCAGGTAGGCTTCAGGACTAGAGTTCTGAGAGTGCAAGTACTCAAGGGGCGTGACGTCGCATCGAGCAAAGAAGCTCCGGCATAGTCAACTTCATCAGATCTCGAGAACAGGGAAGGATATCATCGTAGATCGTGAAGTGGTGCGACCTCGGTCATTATTGGAGAAAGTACGTTAACTTCCGTCACGTACAATCATTAGAGATGAACATGGGAGTCTGTCATACAAAGCTGAATGTAGTACATTCCAAGGCAAACACAAAATTGAGTGCTTTTGTCGCGACTCTGCCGTCGGTCGTCGCAGGCTCTGTACCATTAAACTGGCTACTTTCGTGGCCTCATTTATCGACGCTCTACAGTGGTGTGGCCAATTTCGAAAAGGTGGACCACATCTACTACAAAAGACACCTTCTGGAGCACAAAGACGGAGGCAGCAATGCTCTTGACTTTGCAGTCAGAACCACCAAGAGTCTTTCGGAAGCAGAGTACGAGTCTAGTGGTGACCCCAACCTCCCTCCTCGGACAGCCTACATGAGTACTGAAGAGTCGACTTCTATTGGTAGTACCACGAATGGCATCCTGGCAGTCTTGATACACGGTATTGCGGGCGGCAGTCATGAAAACTACATCAGACGTGCCGTCACGGCCATCCACGAGCAGTACAAGGATGAGGAACAAATGTCGGTTGTGGCATTCAATGCTCGAGGCTGTGCAAGGTCGAAAGTGACGTCGAACACGTACTGGAACGCAATGCAGACGGATGATATCCGCAGTGCTCTCGTCTTCCTTGCAGAAAAGTACCCCAATCGTCGCATTCTTGTGGTTGGATTTTCTTTGGGCGCCAATATCCTGTGCAATTACTTGGCTCGCTTCAATGACGATCCGAAAGTGTCTCTCGGCATAGCAGTCTCGAATCCATGGACGTTGGACAGGTCTAGCGTGAACCTTGAGTCGTATTGGCTTGGTCGGCTCTACTCTGGTCGCATGGCCGGTGGTCTACAGCGACTCTTCAAGAGACACTCTCACTTTTTGGCACAACACGAGGGAGTAGTGGTGAAAGACGTGATGGCGGCCAAGAATCTGCGGGAATTCGACGATGCATTTACGGCCAAGGCATTCGGCTTTGACTCTGCCTTGCACTACTACCGCACAGCTTCATCCTCACGCACAGTCGGGGACATCAAGACCAACACCATCCTCCTGAACGCTCAGGACGATCCCATGGCCTTGGACGAACTCTTGCCGTACGAGCAGGCATCAACCAACAATAACTTGTGTCTGTTGGCGACCAAGAACGGGGGACACATTGGATGGTACGGCATTAATGGGCAACGATGGTTCATCGACGTGATTGTACAATCCTGTCAAGGCATGTTTGAGGGACGAATATAGATATTCATCACCACGACGTCGACGACGATAGAAGAATAGAATAGATTAGACCTGCCAATACCACTACTTGTGCGCTTCACTGTCTCCCTCGTGTTCTTCAAAAGTCAGTACCCAGGCGTGCATGAGTAAGTACCACCGGGGCGCAGAGAGGACGAACCTGACTTGATGCCCGTCGATCTCGTCGGCTGCTTCTCAGGACTGGCTTCGTTGCCGTCCAGGGACTCAATCTGATCGACGTGTTCCCTCGGATGCGATTGGTCGCCGTCCCCCTTTGGTCCCGTATGGTTCGTTTGCTTCGGTGGTGCGTGGCGGCCACTATTTGCTTCCGTCTTGGGAACCTCTCCTGCACCGTTGGTGTGAATACCGCAAACCCTTCGCGGTACGGTGCATAGACGAGTTCTTGAGAAGATTGTACGTTGCATTGCTTTTGTTTTTATTGCCGTTCTTGTGTGGGTGCAACAATGTAAGTCAAAAAGTACTATTTTAGTGTGAAATTATGGGGTAGCACTTGTCAAACAATTCCGGTGGTGATCAGCCATAATACTGACGTAACCTACACGAGCGCATTCTCATGTGCACTAGTGAGCAACTCTCGCCAAGGCAGGAGGATTTAACAAATCGGAAATTCAATTTTCAGAGCACGATAGATGCTCTAGAAAGTATGTGTAGCCATGAATGGCAGATATTTACTATATAGTAATTCCTGTGGTGATACAGCGTGTCGTTATTTTTTGGGTCTCGCGTAGAGTACCCACTAGCAACCCTGGCGATTTTTTATATAGCAATCTATGCTATTGTCCTTCTGTTGAAGAGACCTTGGACTAATTCATCGCCCGCGCTTGGAATTTTGATCATTAGAAATCGTGTTGAACTTTTTGTTTCCGAAAACAGCTTAAGCTGCAGCTCGGGCAGCCTTGGCGGCAGCAACCATGTTCTTCAACTGAGCAGTGCACTCCTCCCAAGTTCGAGTCTTGAGACCACAGTCAGGGTTGAGCCAAAGAGCGTTCTTCTTGACGACGGCGTTCATAGCAGCAATTCGCTCATCGAACTCGCTCTGTGGTGGGACTCGTGGGGAGTGAATGTCGAAGAGACCTGGTCCGACGTTGACCTTGTAGTTCTTGGATTTGAAAACATCCAGAAGCTTGAGGTCTGATTTGGAAGCCTCGCAAGAAAGCACATCAGTGTCAAGAGCTTCGATGGCATCGAAGATCTCGTTGAAGTCAGAGTAACAGAAGTGTGAGTGGATCTGGGTCTGATCCTCAACTCCAGCAGTAGCAATTCGGAAAGCCTCGACAGCCCACGAGAAGTACTCTGGCCACTCGGACTTCTTGAGAGGACATCCCTCTCGAAGGGCTGGCTCATCGACCTGGATGACGTTGATGCCACCGTTCTGGAGGTCAACAACCTCATCTCTAAGAGCAAGAGCCAACTGGTTGGCTTGTACTGACTCTGGAACGTCGTCACGTCGGAATGACCATCGGAGGATGGTGACCGGACCAGTCAACATACCCTTCATTGGCTTCTTGGTCAACGACTGGGCGTAGACAGACTCCTTGACGGACATTGGTGCTGGACGCGAAATGTCTCCACAGATGAGAGGTGGTCGAACATATCGTGATCCGAAGGACTGAACCCAACCGTTCGAGGTGAATGCGAATCCCTTCATTCGTTCTCCAAAGTACTGAACCATGTCGTTTCTCTCTGGCTCCCCGTGCACGTAGACGTCCAAGTCCATGTCGTCCTGGAATTTGACAACGGCTTGGATCTCTTTCTCAATGAACTTCTCGTATTCCTCTGGAGAGATTTCCTTCTTGGTAAACTTGTTTCGTGCAATTCGGATTTCTTTGGTCTGTGGGAACGACCCAATGGTGGTGGTTGGGAAGTCTGGTAGCTTGAGGTGCTCTCTCTGGAGCTTGTCTCGTGTCTCGAAAGGTGATTTTCGGCTACCCAGCTCCTTGTTGATGGTGGAGACACGTTCCTGAACCTTGGAGTCGTTGGTAATCTTACTGTTCTTTCGTGCCTCCATCGACTTGGCGTTGGCATCGAGTTCAGCCTTCACGGACTCTGGGCCTGAGGTGATTGCCTTAGCGATAACGGCAACTTCGTGTGCCTTTTGTTTGGCGAAGGCAAAGAAATCGTACAATTCTGGGTCGATCTTCTTTTCCGACTCGAGGTTCACAGGAGTGTGAATGAGGGATGAGGAAGTGGCCACGATGACTCGGTCTTGTCCAAGTTTCTGGACGGCAGTCTGAACCTTGGCAATAGCGTTCTGGTAGTTGACCTTCCAGATGTCTCGTCCGTTAACAATACCGGCAGAGAAGACCTGGTCATCTCCCAAGACTGCAAGTATATCGTCGAGCTGACCAGCAGCAGATCTCTGAACAAGATCGACGTGTACACCGTGCACCTTGAGACCCTTGAGCACCGAGGTGTTGGCACCGAGAGCATCGAAGTAGGTGGTAAGCATCAACTTTGGTCCGGCAGTCGAGAGCTTCTCGTAAGTGGAGGCGAACAGAGAAGTGACCGAGGACTCAAGCTCGTAGACAAGGACAGGCTCGTCGATCTGAACCCATTCAGCACCAGCTGACTTGAGCTGGGCAAGGAGATCAGCATAGACTGGGATCAATTTCTCAAGAGAATCAAGAGGCTTCTTGCTTGAACCCTTAGCGGTCTTTGCAAGGTACAGGAAAGTGATAGGACCAATCAAGACTGGTCGGGTCACGATACCAGCAGCCTTGGCCTCGTTGAACTCTGAGAGAGGCTTGTTGAGGTTGATCTTGAAGTCAGTGTTGTCGGCAACCTCAGGTCTCATGTAGTGGTAGTTCGAGTCGAACCACTTGACCATCTCTTGTGAAGTGACATCGACGGCTGGCTTTCCATCCTTGGCAGGTCTCTGTAGACCACGTCCCATGGCGAACAGAAGGTCAAGCTCGGACAGGTTGTACTCGAGGTACCTCTCTGGCACGACATTGAAAAGGAGAGAGTGGTCGAGAACTTGGTCGTAGAATGAGAAATCGTTCGATGGGATGATGTCCACACCCTGTTCCTTTTGCAAGGTCCAGTTGTCGTGACGAATCTGCTTAGCTTGTTTCTCGAGATCAGCTACATCTGTCTTTGATGCCCAGTATGCTTCAGAGACCTTGATGATGTTAGTAATCAGAACGATTGACTTTGACCATGTCCTACTTTTTTAAGCTCTCTGTTAGGACCAATTCGGGGGAAACCGAGGACTGCTGAGGATACCATACTTGTAGATTTCAGGTATGAAGGATCTTAAAGGTCTCTTTCTCACTGAAGTCAAGTGTAATTGAAGTATGAAGGGCAGGAGTGAGTGGATGCCTGGGAACAGACACTTCCAGCAGACGTCTCGCGAATTGGAGCGAGCTAGCAGGAATTTTTCCCAAAGACACGTGTAGTGTGCAACGACCAATGAATGCGTGAGATTGCACCACTACAAAGCCACGAAGCGGGAGCAAGATCAGATTTCTGATCAGGCAGTTCAACCACAAAACGTCTTTCAGTCATGATCATTTGAGCATGCACCTGAGACTTGCGTACTCTGCTCTCGCGGCCACTCTGCTGTGTCTGTCTCAGAGTTACTTCATTCACCGATGTGCCTGTGCTCAATCTTACAAACACTATGGCTGACGCTCTAATGCATAATACTATGACGGAGGTACAGATGACCTTGCACAAAAATCAGCTCGTTCACATGACGAGGCAAGACCGTTGCTTCCTACGATGACGCCCTATGATTCTCATGCCCTCTTCGTCAAATTCCAAGAAGCGAGTTCGTGCTTCTCCAGTCCTCAGTAATTCCTCAGAAGAGCCAATCATGTAGCTAGCCCATTCCTTTTCCACTTCTTTTGCTGCTTTGATGTCACCTCGAGAGCATCGCTTGGTATGCCCATCCACCGGTCTTTGCCATCCATAAAATGTCTTGACACGCTTCAGACTTTCTGGTCGAGCGCTGTTGGCGGTCAGGATAGACAAAACACCAGTCCATGATAGAGAAGGACAATCGTAGATAGACAGCCTCATCCTCTGAGGCTTGGCAGCGATGGCGCTCAAAACCCGGTCGGTGATGCCTGTATTGTCGAGATCGAGGTGATTCAGGGGCAATTGCTCAACGATCGCGAGCACCCCTTTGTCGGTGATTCGAGTGCAGTGCGATAGTTGCACATGACGAACTTTGGAGCAGGAAGCCAAGGACAACAATGTGGTGTCGCTGATAGTGCAGTCTTCAAGGTCCAAGTGCGAGAGACTGGGTAAGGACGGCAAGAGCTTGGCTAAACCTTCATCTGTCATACCGGTAAGTCCTCCGAGTTCGAGTTTCTGCAAATACGGCATGACCCATGCGAGGTACTTGAAGGCATCAGAAGTTAGGTGCGAGCATCGGGATAAATCAAGATGTAAGATGGTCGATCTGACACGGGTCTCCGGGAATATTACACCATATTGGACATCACCATAAATCATGTCCTTCAGCCAGGGATCTATCAAGTCTGTGCAGCCGGCAAGCGAGAGACGAGTCAGGTGGTTCAGCTTGTTGAGTGCCACGAATGTCGCTTGTGCGACTCTGCACTCACCTAGTCTGAGATCAACAAGTCCACTCAGATTTGACAGGACGACCTGAAGACCTGAACTGGTGACCCCTTTGCAGTAAGATAGGTCCAGACTCTGCAGAGTCTGACAGTGCGTAGCAAGGGTGTGCAAAGTACTGTCATTCACAGCCCTAAGACCGCTGATGTTGAGGTGTCTTAGCTTTGCATTCTGAGTCAAAAGTAGATTGAGATCATTCGTCTTCAGGAACCGACAGCCTTCCACAGAGGCACGAATGAGATTGTGGAGATCCAGCTTGATTCCAGGCTTCAACTGAGAACATCCTCTTAGGTTGAGGTTCTGCACGAAAGGTGCTGCTTGCTGAATCAACTGAATGAGCTGAGATGCTGGAATCTTTGAGTAGAACGAAGAGGCGTCCAGAGTCTGCCACAGTGATCCTTCTCTGACCATCGAGTGCATCTCACGGTTGACCTGATCATGTAAGCCTTGTCCTTTACGGAAGCCATGTACTTACAGCCATACACCGAATCCTATCCGTGGCAGAGAGAAAGCTCAAGATGTATGATTTAAGCTCGATCGGCAGCTTATCCCAATTTCTGGCTCTGGGTGTAGCCATCTGTTGCAACATTTCGGAAGTGATGAAGACCGACATTCCTTCCAGGGGAGTGCCGACAGGCGTCGTTAGGGTCTTCGATCTGGCTCGTCCGGGAATATCGCGACCAGGAAGAGCCAGGAATTTCGGTTTGGCACCAACTAAGGTAGACATCCAGACAACTTGTTGCCAACTGGTATGTAGTCGATCTAACTTTGACTTTTGTTGCTGGCAAATCTAGACCATGTGTAATTTGCAGTATCGTGATGGGTAGTGCTGGGCACTTGCAAGAATGCCGACTCCGCACTTGCAACACAAGATGATTTGTCTATTTATCGACTGTAGAGGCAGACAGAGGACAAGCTGAAATGGTGACTAGTGCCTTGGCAGCATCAGTCTCTGTCTATCTGTGTCTGGTGGAGAAGTCGTAGAGCCCCGCGGTAAATCTGAATTGTCGTACTACCGGTCGGTATCAGCTCGCCAGACCTTGTCTCCCGTGTGGGTCTAAGCATGAGGCGTCCTGTCCGCAACGCACTCACAGCCTCACGCTCTGCTAATCTGAAGCCCATAAATTGTGTGCACCCACTGCGGGCTGCCCAGATGTCGAATGACAGCCCTGGAGAGCTTCTGTGCCTGCACTTTTTGGGGGCTAGAACCTGCTCTCTGACCTCCGCCGACTTTTCCCCATCTCCATCTCCAATCAACGGCTAATCTCGGGGTCAGCCAGTAGCCATAGGCGGAGCCACCAACTGCAAGTCATGGCCAAGCTTAAGCATAGACAAAGACAGGATTGACAGTTTGAGGGACTGCAAGATCGACCTATTGATCACGATATCGTAGACAGATGTGCAATACAGTCGTGCTGGTCGAACAGTCTACAATGTCTGTATTGCACGCTACGACTGCGTAATATGCTGACTGGAGCTTGACCACAGTTTCCATCGCTCCACTTTCATATCAGGTTCAGGCCTTCGGGAGACCGAGAAAAGTTCCAGATTGTGTCGAACACACTGGAATGTAGACCTGGTTTGAGCTTTGAGATTGTTAGCCATAGCAGACTGAAGGATTCGCTTAGCAAAGACAACAAATCTAGTGTGACATGGATGCTCAAAATGGCAAAGTATCAGACATCACTAATGAGGTGCGCGCTTTGTTGTCCCTGCTGCTGAAGCAGCACGTTCGGAGCTGGTATACAGGCCTTTCGCAGGATGAAGAATTGTTCCTGCAATTCGATGAGCTCATTGTACATGGTGAAAACACTTTGGCCGGTCGCGTGTTAGCTGTTGACTGGTCTACGATCTTTTCTCGACATGTACCAGAAATCATCTTGAGACATCTGGAGAATTTTAATCTCGCTAAAGATCGAGTCAGGACGAACGTGACGTTGGAGCAAGCCTTCAAAGCTTTACAAGATCACCCTGCGACGGACGATCAGTCCACGTATCTAATGCACGTCGCCGATGCTCTTCTAGTGGTTCTCCTGCCCGAAGAACATCTCATGAGCGAAGTGGCATATTGCTTCAGTCGTGAGCTGGTGGCAGATCTGGTGCTCAAGACTGTCATAGAACGGCTCAGCGAACCTTGGTTCTGGGATGAGATGATCCTCAAGTTGTGTCATACAATACAGGAACGGACATCACGGGAGGCCACTACCTGGCAAGATAGGATCTATTCTTTCGCCTGTTCTTCTATGTCGAAAATATGGTCCTGCGTGTGGTCGAAGCATAAGACTTCGTCCTACCCCTCATGTGCGTCGCAAGGTGACAAGCCTGAGGAGTACAGGAAAGCATGGAAGTTCTCTCGGAGTCATGAAGTGTTCACAGCTACTTACAAGGCCAGGCAGTCACTCTACGAGACTTCCTTGCCTGCGATCTTGACTGAATTGCTCAAGCCTTCAGATTGGCCGCTATTAAAGTCTCTTATGCTCTCTATTTTGCTACCACTAGTGGACATTACATGTGGAGACCACATACTGTTGGTCTTCAGATACCACTTACAACAGAGCATATCTCACAGCTCCCTAGCCAAGCTCGTAGCTCTGGCTCGCAACATCCTCTTTCCGAACGATCTGCCGTCACCTACCAGAATCCTTCCCTCTGTAGCTGAGCAAGCGCAGTTGCATGCTCAAGTCACAGCAAATCTCCCCGCGGGACTAGTGATACCATTCTTCGAATCAAAGGAAATTACAAAAGTTCTCCTATTCACCATCCTGGACCTGCTCCTCGGTACCATTTTTCCCGAGCTCCGAAGACGAAGTCCGGAACAGTTGAAGGAGAAGGTTGCCAAAATCAGACAGGCAAATTTTGAAGCATCAGGCAGTGGGGGAATACGTACCGGACGCATGCCGCCTAGAATGACTTCACCTGTCGTCCAGAAAGAGTCCAGTGCAGACCGTCGCAGGATCAATCTTCAGCGCTTCGAAAGCGAACAAGAAGGGCTCGAAGCACTTGAGGCCATGCGAAGGTCATTCGAGGTCAGGCGGAATAGTCATCTGACCGCATTGCCTCGACAGCATTGAGTATCAGGTGTTTATGTTAGCGAAGGCGTGCATAGATCCACAATGCCAATATATACATCTACTTCTGTGTAAGTATATGATTGTGAATATGATCAAAGTTGTACCTCGGAGACTCCGCCAGGGTGGGAGAGGCCAGGCGAGCGCCGCTGAGGGAAGTGGGTCGCCAGTCGCTTCACTCGGAGAAAAGCTTGTTGTGCTCGCCCTCGCCTTCGGTTTCCAAAGTTGTCGGTTTCTTGCCTCGCAATTCCCATTCCACCCACCCCTATCCCACTCTTCACCCTGCTGCACCCGGCTCTCATTCAAACCATCTTTCCATCATTACTGCTCGAGCGCTCGGTCATTCGGTCGTCAAGCTGCCGTAGTAGGTCGTCGTCGGAGCATGACTGACATCAAGGCCAACTACGAGAACGGCAACATCAAACAGGGCGGTACATTCAACGAAAAGTTCCCCTCTCCATCAAAATACAAGGATCCAATCTTTGCAGTAGCTTATATCGCCTGTTTCCTGGCCTTTGCCGTCATTTCTGGATTCTCACTCAATGCGTTCCGACTGAACAAGCAAGGAGCATTCAATTCGAATGAGAGTTTCACACTTTCGGGCAACACTGCAATCTTGTTGGGATTCGTCATTGTCTTCGCAGTCTTGGCATCAGCCATCTACTTTTCCCTTGCTCGAGCATTCACGAAAGCATTCATCTGGATCACGGGGATTATTCACATTGTCACCGGTATCGCGACCGGCGTGTACTACATCTATGAGAAGCAGTATCCTGCAGGCATAATCTTCCTTCTATTTGCGCTCTTCTATGCATTCTGTTTCTGGTCGTGGCGAGGACGGATCCCTTTGGCTGCGCTATACCTACAGTTCACACTCGATGTGGCCAAACACTACAAGAGCGTGTACGTCGTGTCTGCGCTCGGCACCATCGTCTCTGCCCTCTTTAGTGCTTGGTGGTCAGTCACACTGGTGGCAGCGTATGCAAAGTACTCCCCCAACACGACTTCGACAGGCGCACAGAACCCTGGGTGTAGTCTATCTGGTGGATCGTGTTCCAACGCATCCCTCATCCTCGTCCTGATCTTCTTGACCTTCACGGCCTACTGGGTCACTGAGTTCATCAAAAATGTGATCCACACCACTATATGCGGCATCTTTGGTGCCTTCTACTACGGCGTAGCGAGTCCGGAGGGCATCCCTAAACACGCCGCACTCTCTTCATTCAGACGAACAGTGACTTACTCATTCGGCTCCGTTGCGTACGGGAGCTTACTGGTGGCAGTCATTCAATTGATCAGACAAGCGGTGGACATGTTTACACGATACGAAGCCCAGTCGGGCGACATGATGGGCGCCATCTTTGGATGTGTTCTGCAGTGTTTCGTCGGTCTGCTGCAGTGGGCACTGCAGTACTTTAACAAGTACGTCTACGTCGAGGTCGCGCTCTACGGCAAGAGTTACCTCAATGCCGCACGAGATACGTGGCAACTCATCAAGCAACGCGGCATCGATGCCCTCATCAACGGTACCTCTCACTCCCTCTTTCCATTGGTGTATGGCTAACGTCACCTTTAGATTCACTCATTTCGAATGTACTCAGCTGTGGCACGACGTTTATCGCTTACTTGACAGCCCTACTGTCGTACTTGTACTTGAAGTACACCGATCCGGCGTATAATGCCACGGGAGGGTACTACCCCATCGTCATGGCAGTCGCCTTCTGCATCGGTCTGCAGATTGCCAATACAGCAGTGGTGCCCATGACGTCTGGTGTGGCGACGTTGTTTGTCTGTACCGCCGTCAATCCGGAAATATTGCGTGATCATTTCCCTGGCTTGTTTAATGAGATGGTCAAGGTACGACACGAGACGTTTGTCTGGAGAGAGATTTGCTGACAATGTAGTTTTATCCTCAGGTGATGCAGGGAATAGTGTAATCATGGCCTGTTCTCGCATGTTTTTGTAAAAGTGTTATTGTAGTCATTGGTCATGACGAGCGGAATCAATGATCATTCATCTGTGTAGTACTAATATCAGAGGTTGCAAAATTCAAATTTTGTAGCACGAGAAGACTGTCTGTAATCATTATAAGAACGATCTTTAGCTTTTCCTATCATGAGCCAAGTACTGATCAATCAATCAATCAAACAAGCACATGTCAGACATTTGCTGATCACAATCTCACGACATCTGGTGATACTTCAGCTCAACTTGATCAGTTCATTCCAACAACAATTTCTATCGTTCAGGCTTGATTAGTTCTATTTGAGCGTCACAAGTTCCTCTGCGGACGTCGGGTGAATGGCAACACAATTGTCGAAATCGGCTTTCGTAGCACCCATCTTGATAGCAACACCAAATCCTTGAAGAATTTCGGACGATCCAGCACCAATGATGTGTAACCCGACAACCTTCTCATTCGGTCCTTGACAAATCAACTTGTACTTTGTGGGGGCCTTGTGCTCCAGCATGGCGTAGTACATGGCCGTGAAAGAACTCTTGTAGACTTTGAGGTTTTCTTTGCCAAATTTCTTTTCGGCTTCCTCCTCGGTATATCCAATATTGCCCACTTCCGGATGCGCAAAGACGACCGACGGGACCAGGTTGTAGTCCAATTTGGCGTCCTTTTTCCCACCAAACAGACGGTCAGCCAATTTGCGACCTGCTGCAATAGCTACCGGAGTCAACTCGATTTTGCCCACAACATCACCAAGCGAGTAAATGTTCTCGACATTGGTGTTTTGATATTCATCCGCAATGACTTGCTTCTTGTCGTTGGTCTTGACGCCACAATTCTCGAGATTGAGACGATCAGTCTCTGGTGACCTACCGATGGCCCAGATGACGGTGTCGACTTCCATCGAGGACTCGCCATCGTACTCTGACTTGTACGTCACCTTGATCTTGTCCCCGACCTTCTCCAACTTGGTTGCGTTTGTCTTTTTATGGATCTTGATGCCATCCTCGGTGTAGGTGTCCATGATCGTTTCCCGAACCATGGAATCGAATGGTCGAAGGAATTGATCGTGTCTGATGAATAAGTGAGTCTCCGTGCCCAATGCATTGAACACTCCTGCAAACTCAATGGCGATATACCCAGCACCAACGATAAGCACTTTCTTGGGCTGCGTCGCAATGTCGAAAAATCCATCAGAGTCAATTCCTAATTCCGATCCAGGAATGTCCTTTGGCTTGGTTGGCGCACCTCCGACGGCGATCAAAATCTTCTTGGCAGAGTAGGTGTTGGTGCCACTGCCATCGTGCATCTTCACCTCGACTTCATTCTTGCTTCTGAACGAAGCATATCCTGAGATCCACTCGACTTTGTCGTTACCCAGATTCTTCTCATAGATACCGTTGAGTCGCTTGATGTATGCATCCCTCTTGTTCTTGAGGTATGGCCAGTCGAATTCAGCGTCCCGAGTAATTTTGAATCCGTACTCGCCGGCTTCCTTGAGCTTCTCACTCATATCGGCGGTGTTCCACATGACTTTTTTGGGTACACATCCTACGTTGACGCAGGTACCTCCCAAACGACCGGAACCTTCTATAATGCCGACCTTTGCGCCGTAGGCACCAGATGCTTTCCTGGCACAGGCAAGACCACCGGAGCCGCCACCAATCACGAGAAAGTCAAACTCCTTGGTAATGGGAGCCATGATGTGCCTTGATGTTGAGAAGGCTCTTGAAAGGTTGGCGAGTCGATTCGCCAGGATGAAGTCGTCCGTCCGAAAAGCGGATCTAGAGGTCTTGTTTGAAGTCACTCCAAGAGGTCAAGAGAGTCAATCCTGCAGAGACGGAACGTCAACGAGACTCTCTACCAGGAGATCTGACATAAATGAGTGAGATGACGAAATTTGTGGCAGACTTAGCAACCAAATACGAGGAACACGGTACAGAGGGATCTGCGCAAATCTCCCGCGTCCGCCAGGCCTCACAATGGTATACACTATAGTCGAGTATACACAGTAGTCGAGTACACACAATAGTCAGATACACACAGTAGTCAGATACACACAAGAGCCAGGCGCCAAAATAGGCAGTGACGGGCTGCAAGAAGTGCCGCATTAGTTTGTAGAGGAAAGTTATATACATAGAATTCATATATACCTTTTTGGGCATGCTAGACCCTTGCATGTACCTACTCATCTTGCGTCCATCTATAGAATGCAACTTTTTGTCGTGAATGGTCGTCGGGGAAACATTATCGACTGACCTTTTATGTGTCTAGATTTGGCATCTCGGTGCTTTTCATTCTCAGTCAGAGCTCAATGCAGAATATCAGCTCAATCCAGATTGACTCGGGCCTTCACTTGGTCGACAGCATCATCAAGTCGACGTTGCCACAAGTTCTGCTGCTCTTGACGTCGCTGTTTGATATCGTTGATCTCACTCTCAGTAGACCAGCCAGATTGTACCATTCGTTCCTCCGTGAGCGCATAAGATTCATCCTCTTCCTGCATCATTCTCATAATCTCCTCCAAGCCTGGATCAGTGGCTCCAAATGGGGAGAAGTGCTTCTCGCATCGCACAGAGATGGCAGGGGCTCGGCTGTCTTGCTCGAGAAGAGTAGGCAATCCTGGTGACGCCAAGGATGAAGTGGGCACGGTAGGAGTGCTCGCTGACCTGGGCAGAGGTGAGGCTGGAGCCGAGTGAATGTCGGAAGTAGTAATACCAGCCATGGAACCGTGAGTTGATCTATACGTGGCCAAGGGCGATAAAACATCTGAGGAATCTTCCAATTGCTCCCTGGTAGGTAGATCACCTGCATGAGAAATACTCTGAGGATGAGAAATGGAGCCTTTCGACCAAGCAGATCTGCTTGATTCCAAGGTATTTGATCTGGTCCTTCCAGACGACGATCTAGTGGCTGGTTGTGATGATGAGCTAGGAGTGGTACGGTGAGTGTTGAATGTGCTGTACGCAGAGTCAGGGTCGCTCTGTGTATGTTCTCGCAAATTGTTGATTCTCAATCTGGGCAGAACTTTCTTGCTGAATTCCTTCAATGCCTCAGCACTTCGTTTCAGCTTCAGAGCGGCACTCGTCCCGCCGGGAGACGGTGGATGAACGTGGTTGACCGATGGAGTCGAGTCGAAAGCTGCAGGGTCGAGTACGAGACTTCCTCTACGGAAGCACGTCGAGGTGAACGGGTCACAAGTGGAATCCCAGTCGAGACTGAGGGTATCGTCTACAACTTGTCAGCCACCAGCCCATGAATACATGACCACTCCAAGGAATACCTTCTGGTGTTTGCGGTGGCGAGAAGTCTGAGCGGTCCTGGTAGAAGGAATACGCAACCCCATAATCATCTCTACTGCGTTGCGATCGATGCCCCGAGCGAAATCTCAGTTCTTCTCCCAATGGCACTTCGTTCTCGTCATCATCCTTGTTGAAGAATGTCTCGTTCCGCCGGTACAGTTCGAAAGGATTCGTACTCAGACTGTCGAATGCATTGGAAGCTGAATTTGTTTTCCACTCATGATCGATGCCGAGCTCAGCTGTGCGACTACGGGAGTGAGGTTCGGACGAACGTGAGGCAGGTGGAGTATGATAGGTTCGACTGGGCAAGTCTGTTGAGATTCGAGGAAAGTTGTAGGTGTCGCTGATGCCTCGACGTCTGGCAGGTCTATCAGAGGACATCCAGGCTGATGAGACTTGTATCGAGGACCACCGAGATCAGAACTTAGTGAAGCTGCCACTGAAAACGTGCTTCGACAGGCACTAAGGAAGCATGAATGTAGACAACGAGGCTCCTCGAGAGACGTCTGAGCAGAAGATTAGGGGATGGAGAAGGGCTATGAAAGGCAGCCAGTCACTTGAAGGTCGCTAGGGAGCTGGACGTTCTGTTAGGGGAGGGACGATGCAGTAGCTGCAGATTAGTTCTTGGGTGTGCACAAGCTGCAAGCCAAGCGGAGAGAATTTTGTGAGTGAGTGAGTGAGTGAGTGAGTGAGTGAGTGAGTGAGTGAGTGAGTGAGTGAGTGAACGAGTTGAATGCATGAGTGGCAGACAGAGTCCACCTTCCGTTCTCTGAGAGGCGATTCCCCCAATCTGCCGGTGGCGCCTGTAGAGATTTCTCCAACGGTTTTCGGTCTGGAGCTCTTCTCGCCTTTTAAGGCCCTCACCCATTTCCATTCGTGGGCAGTTGTCCGATTGAGTGCCCACCACTGATGGTGGATGTCTCGAGGCGGAAAACACTTTTCTTCTCTCGCAATCACCTCTTAGTCAATTACTTGCTTCCCTTTACGGCACAGACCTTTTTGTATGGGCCTCAGTTGCTGGTTCTGATCGGTGGCTGCGCTGTAAGTTGTGACTGGGCGCAGGATTGATTGGCGCCACAGACTCTGGCTGATGCTCGCAGCTCGAGCTCACGAGTGACCCGAGTCTCGTACTAGTAATTTGTGCTAACTCGCGTCTCTAGCGGAAAATTGCGCATGTGGACATATAGAAGTTGTCTCAGCAGTCCCCACGGCCAAATGGATATGCATGCAGGCAGATGAAGTGTCATCGCGTCTCATCGGAAAGTCCTGGTGGCCAAGCTTAAGTGGATACTCGCGAGCAAATGACATGCAGCAATCTGCTCGCTTCTGAGATTTCCATCATGAGCAGTTTGTCAAGGAGGTGGCAGTCACCAATCACGGTTTATACCAATTCTGCATTGGACCTAAATCTACGATGCCTGACTTTCTTTGTTGCGTTATGCCGAGCTATATCTCATTACATTTGAATGGTGGCAAGAATTGCCATCCCATTGTTGCCAGAAGAGGCAGTCAAGAAGAACGCTATGGCTATGGTTACAGAGAAAGCATCATCTAGTCTGGACATACAATTATGCTGAGGTAAGGCCGGTCGCTAAGAGGTCTTCGGGCACGCTACACTTGTGTCATCGGACGATTGCCTTCTCGGTAAATTGTGCTTGTCAGACTGCAGTTCTATGCGTGGCATACAATTCGAA
Organism: Taphrina wiesneri; assembly: GCA_005281515.1. Classification (NCBI taxonomy): domain Eukaryota; kingdom Fungi; phylum Ascomycota; class Taphrinomycetes; order Taphrinales; family Taphrinaceae; genus Taphrina; species Taphrina wiesneri. The sequence goes on from RHGK01000016.1 coordinate 226,647, forward strand.
GTGTCAGCTGTTGGTGGCCTGCCAAATTGCTGGCGCTGTTGCACCGACTTCCTACAGCAGCCACCGGCGGACATGTCCACCCTACCTACTAGTGGCATTAGACAGATCTGAATGCGGGCAATCGCTGATCTAATAAATGGAATGCCCAACATACAATTGTAGGGTCATGTTGGAAGTGTCTGCGTGTACGCCTGAGAGTCAAACATACTTGCCTAGATCTTTCTTGAGCTTGTGCGATCATCCTTGGGCCCATGAAATGCAACTTGCACGAGGCATCCAATCTTCCACTGATCGGCTTTTCTTTGCTGTCACTGAATCCGCCATTCTGTGCGCTAGTAATGGAATGCTAGATTTCTTCCTCATTTACTGCTGGAAACACTCCACACCTTAGTGACTCCATCATCACCAGCAGAAAACAAAAGCTCCGAGCCGTCAGCTGCCGCAGCTCCCCAGACAAGATGATTGATTTCGTAAACACCATGTGCACTGATCTTCTGTGCAACGACCTCCCACTTCTCAGTGTTGTCGCTGGAGATAGCCGCCTGGCTTGCATAAATTGTAATATTGCCGTCCTCGCCCGCGGAAGCGATCCTATTGGAGTTCTTACTCCACGACACAGTGTAGACATCACCAAGGTGGCAGGTAGGAAGAATAGCTGTTTCCTCCCAGACCTGATTCTGATCGGCTCTGATGATTGAAGGTACGGCATCCTTGTCTTTGCTGGCTGATGCGGGATCCGCGGTTCGAGTCCACACTCTGACTGTTGAGTCGCCTGAAGCAGACACCAGTCGGGCCTGTCCATCCTCTCCAGAAGTTGCAAAATCGATTGACCAGACTGTGCCTTCATGACCTTTGAGAACAGAACAACAGATCCAATCGTCCCCGTCGTCACGCCATATGCGAATCTCGTCGTCATACGATCCGCTAGCAAGGAGTTCTTCGGATGGATGCCATACAACACATTTCACATCCTGTGAGTGCTCCTGCATGACTGAAACACATTCTGGATCTTCATAATTCTCACACTCCCAGATCCAGATAGACTTGTCGCGCGAACAGGTGGCCAATAACGTGCCACTAGCCGACCATGCCACAGATTTGACTTCATTTTCGTGACCTTCTAAGAGTCCTGCACATTCCCACTCTGTCTCTTGCGTATCCTCATCAACTTGGCTGTCCCATATACCGGCCGTGCCATCAAACGAAGCCGTAGCGAGGACTGGCTTAGGCTCACCAGGCTTCCAGGCACAGGATCTTATCGACCTCTTGTGGTTGCCCTCGATCAAGCCAACCTGCTGAAATGTTTGGGCAGAATAAAGTCGCACCGTCTTATCAGCCGATGCGGTCGCTATCAAGGACACGGTAGGATGAATTGCGACGCTCCATACTCGATCTGTATGTCCACTAAGAGTGTGTTTATGTTGTATCATGTCGGTGCTGTTAGCTTCATCCCGGCCTGGTAGTGGTGGCTCTTCTGACTTCACGGCACCATTTTCCAATAGGATTGTAGCACTTGTCGAGATTGACTCACTAGACTGTGCAATGGCTTTCGATGCTACTTCATCACGACAGTGACATCTTTCACTTTCTGGAACTCCTGCTAGCGCTTGTTCGATGTGTTTACCGCATCCCGCCCAGGTCGGGTTGCCGCATTGGCCGCACTCTGTTTTATAGCACATCTACTCGCTGAGCAGGCCTCTATTTGCGATAAGTCACGGATGGCACAGTACGTCGTCCTCGGTGTTATATCATCATCTGGCAGATGGTACCGATGGAAGACGTGAGTGATTGGGTTGCACCTTGAAATCACATCTCGAAAACATCATGGGGCTTTCTGTAGCGGGCCGATATTGCGCGCCTCCCGAGGGCTTGTGGAATCCAAACAGAAGACAACCACTCACGCACGCTTCGACATTGGGAGCTGAAGCGCGTATCGTGGTTGTTCCCATCCTGGTGTAGAAGCGCATTTTTCTGTGTCTGCCAAGGATCAAAGACTTTCTGTACTAGATTTTCATATTCTTGTGCGTTGCCTTTGGCTAAAGCTCTGCGTGCTTCCAACAATTAGGCACTAAGTTCATCAAGTGCCTAGCATCGAAATAGTCGCGACACAGTTTCGCAACAGACCCTACGAGCCACCATGTCAACACGCAATACTTCAAACATGCGCTCTTCACTCGCGCCGTCACAGCATAAATCCAGACAACTGGCCCATCTACATTCTCAGTTGGCACAGTTACAAGCACACCTGAGCGATTTGGACAATCACTTGCGAGTCACAAGCATCCAAGCTGAAGCTATCAAGAGGCTTGGAGGGCTTCAAGCGGGTCTTTTGTAAGTCATTATTTACAGAAGAGCAATATTCGTGCTGATGCTATACAGCATGGCAGCAAGCCAAGTGTTAGGGGAAGAGAGTGCTGGCCGCCAGCAATGACGTGTCTATCTACAGCACTTCTCGAATCAAAACCGTGCAGCTTTCCAAGGTCCTTGGAGCTATCGAAGAACGAGAGATGTGTACGACCATAAGAATTCGGAAATCACGAATTATCTTCTTTTTCCTGCTTTCGCGACTCCATCTTCGCAGAAAGACCTTTCTGATCAGGACAGCTCATCGTACTCTCAATATCTGGATGTCGTTTATAATATCTTAATTGTTAGCGTGGAATGCTGTCTCGACAATCGAGCACTTACGATCGACAGCACTCGTAGAGCTTGTCTACCAGGAATTCGCATTTTTCTTGCTTGAAGCCATTCTTCTGCAGGCAGGTTTGGATATCGCAGCTGATGATATCAGCACCCGGTCGTCGATGATACAGGCTTGGCGAACGTAAACTCGTGACATGGCTCCGTCCTTGTCTTGTTGCCGCCATTAAAAATGAAAGGCGCCATCTATGTAGATATGTTTTCGATGAATTATACTATTGAACCTCGGATTGCTGCCTTAATGTGGTATATCGCTTGGTTGGGTCAAACTTTGGTAACAAATGGCCAGCCCTGAGAGGTCATGTTTGCAGAGCATGATGAATGAATGGGTTTGAAGCATCTGAAGCTACATCATCTCATGGCGTCGCAGACCATCTCGTATAACTAGTACGACCAGATTTTTGACTCTTGCTCAGAAACTCATCTCAGTGCATCACATTTGAACTTTGTGCATCTCAAATTGTATGCTTGTTTTGTGTTGGCTTGTTGCATGCACATAGGGCTCAACATCCTCAAGCATAGCATATCCAGGACCGTTGTACGACCTTCCACTTTCCACAAACCACTTTTAAGAGGCATAAAAACCATGGCTTCTCGTCCCACGACATCTGGCCAATTTGAGAGAGCACAAATTGAAGATGTCATCAAGAAACGATTTTTCTATGGTCCGGCATTCGACATCTATGGCGCAGTCTCCGGTCTGTACGATTATGGCCCAGCAGGTTGTGCTTTACAGGCAAATATTATTGACATTTGGCGAAAACACTTCATCATCAACGATTCCATGCTGGAAGTTGACACAACTTGTCTGACTCCTGCTGAAGTTCTGAAGACGTCTGGCCATGTGGACAAATTTGCTGACTGGATGAGCAAAGATCCTGTGTCCGGAGAGATCTTTAGAGCTGACCACTTGGTTGAAGAAGTAATAGAGGCTCGACTGAAGGGTCACAACGAAGCTATCGGCAAAGCGGCTTCGACCGAGGAGGAATCTGATGACAAGAAGAAGAGGAAGAAGAAGGTCAAGCAAATCACAGCTATCAAGTTGGACGATGCTGTGGTCCAAGAGTATGAAGAGATTCTGGCGAAGATCGATGGATACAGTGGCCCCGAACTCGGTGGACTTATTGAGAAATATGACATCCGCAATCCAGGTAACGACGGAAAGCTGAACCCACCAATACAATTCAATCTCATGTTCGACACACAAATAGGACCTACCGGTCAGTTCAAAGCCTACCTTAGACCGGAAACTGCACAAGGTCAGTTTCTCAACTTTAGCAAATTACTCGAATTCAACAATGCTCGAATGCCCTTTGCATCTGCGTCGATCGGCAAATCCTTCAGGAATGAGATTGCTCCTAGGTCAGGTCTGCTGAGAGTCAGAGAATTCCTTATGGCGGAGGTCGAGTACTTTGTGGACCCATTAAGGAAAGATCATGAACGATTCTTTGAGGTCGAAGATGTCAAGCTGCGGTTCCTCTCAAAAGATGTACAATTAGCGGGAAAGACCACTATTGTTGAGCAGACGATTGGAGAGGCTGTCAAGTCTGGTATGGTAGACAACCAAACCTTGGGATACTATGTCGCTAGAATTTTCCTGTTCTTGGTAAAGATTGGTATAGATCCGACACGCTTACGCTTCAGGCAGCACATGAGCACTGAAATGGCACATTATGCTTGCGATTGTTGGGACGCTGAGATCGAGACGTCCTATGGCTGGATCGAATGTGTTGGATGTGCAGATCGATCAGCGTACGATCTGACTGTACACTCCAAGAAGACTGGACATCCTCTGATTGTGCGTGAACAACTGAAGGAGCCCATCGTCGAGCAGAAATGGATCTCCACAATCGAGAGGAAAGTCTTTGGCATGAAATTCAAAAAGGACGCAAAGACACTTGAGGCAGCGATTGAGGATTTGTCGGTGGAGGACAAGGCTCAGGCGGCCAAAGATAGAGTCATCAAGGTCAATGGATTTGAGATTCCAGAAGAGCTCGCCAAGCTTGAATTGAAGGAAGTCCGTTCAAACATTCGAGACTACACACCAAACGTGATCGAACCCTCCTTCGGTATCGGCAGAATCCTGTACGCCGTGTTGGAACACTCGTTCTGGGTGCGTCCGGAATCTACTGAACGAGGTGTCCTCTCATTCCCACCCTCCATTGCACCAACTAGTGTCCTCTTGGTACCGCTCTCATCGAATCCCGAACTCCTTCGTCTCGTCCCAGCCCTCTCGTCGAAACTCCGAGCACTGGAGATTTCAAACAAGGTAGATGACTCTTCCGCCGCGATTGGCAAACGTTATGCCAGAAACGACGAGCTGGGCACACCGTTCGGTATCACGATTGATTTCCAGACCACGACGGACGGTTCATTGACGTTACGAGAACGAGACTCGACGAAGCAAATCAGAGCATCGGAAGCGGAAATCTTGGACGTCTTGAGTCGATTGACGAGGAGTCAGGTCGAATGGTCTGCAGTCCTTGCACAGTACGGTGAATTTACCTCTCAAGAAGCTTAAGCGTCATCACACGAGCAGCGGAAAACTAGTAGTTTATGAGAAATGCATATGCTGAATAATTTACAGAATATCTGCCTACGGCCGACTTTATTTTCGTGGAAGCCCATCTTGTCCAAGAACACTCTTGTCCGTCTTTTCCGGTCCGCCTCCAATCTTTGTGAGAATGACTCTACTCACACCACTGGATATGATTTGTTGCAGTACTTCAGGCACCGGTTCCTTTGTCTGACTAGATAACCCGTCTGCTCCGTCCGTACCGGACGACACTGCGCCCTTGATGCAGGACAGCACGCGCGATTCGTTTTCATGCAAATAGTAAATCACCGTATTTGGGCCGGCATCGTAGGTATACGCACAAATAGTTGCGCCGGCCTGAGTGTTGATGTACTCTACCAACCGCACCACGGCGCGAGAAATATCATTCATGTAGAAAATGGGCGGGTACGTATCTAGACAGACCGCATGGAATTGATTTGAGTCTCGCATGGTGATTTCAGCAAACGCGGCAAAGTCTTTCGCCAAGATGGCGTCCGTCATGCGTCTCATTCGATCGGGCACCACCGTGCCGATTCGCTCGCCGAATAGGGTCGAGGTAGCGGTGGTGGACTGCATTCCGGAAGTACTCGAAATGTCCTTTTTCTGTGCCGACGCGACGAGGATGCAAGCCTTCATGGTAGGCCAGTGGTCTTTGTCTGCAATCTGAATAGCTTGAGAGTCGGATCCATCGTCCTTGCTGCCCATTTCCCATGCTACGTAGCCTCCAAACAGTGATCGACATGCACTGCCTGATCCTTGTCGAGCGATCCGTGACAGTTCTGTCGAAGAGGCAGGGAGTTTGTATAGATCCGCTACTGCCCTGACCAGTGCCGCAAAACCAGCGGCAGATGACGCCAGACCTGCTGCAGTAGGAAAGTTATTTTCCGATGCAATGTGTAGTCCCATGTTGGACATCTTTGGAAGTGTCTCATCTTTTTGTTCGACTTGTGCACGTAGTGCTCTCAATTCTTTGAGACAAGCCAGCAGCCTCTTGTCGTCCGATGTCGACCTTTCCTCCCCGTTGAGCCACATGCGATCCTTTGGAAAGTCCTGACTGCAAGAGGCACTTGTCCAAGCTCGCAAGTCATCTTGAGAGAGTGTGACTGAGATGGAGGAATTCGTGGGAAGGTTCAATGTCGGGTCTCTTTTGCCCCAGTACTTGACTACGGCAATATTAACGGGAGCCGTCGTGCTCGAAAGATATACCGTCGACATCTGTGGTCCTCTTACAGAGCCCGAAGCCGCAACTTATGGCAAGCTAGTCAGGGAGTATGCAACAAATAAAGATGCACTGATTCGCGAGCCACGCAAAAGTGAGTGGAGACTTCGATCTCGTCGTATTCGAGCGGCAAGTCATATATATCCGCAGACCCATCAACCAATCAGCCTTTGGAGCGTCCAAGAGCATGAAGAATGGCAATTGCTATTCACTTTTGTTCTTTTGTAATGGAATTTATTGAAGTTGGTTCTATAACTCTATCTTGCCATTCCCTCATTAATAGATTCATCTGACGCTGTGCTGATTAATCGAGTGCGAGACGTGCAATGCCAACAGTTCAGATGTCCAGTCCCTTGTTTTTAAGCTCTTCCCTCAGCAGCGCAATACCTCAGGCGACTGCCTTTTTACTGGCGTTGTTCGTGAATTGTTGTTTGGCATGAATGAGTTTGTCCACCGCATCATGCAGGGCCTCCTTTGAGCTCTCGTGCATCTCTTTTTCCTTCGTCAATTCCTGGTTCAGGTGTGTCTCCAAGGATTCCAGGGCATGTATTTTCTTGTCCTTCTCTGCAATCTGGTAATGAAGATCAGAAATCTGGACATGTGAATCGTCGACAAACTTCTTTGCTGTCTTGATGTATTTCTCGTGCTCGTCCTTGCTGTTCATCAACTCATCCTTCAGTACGACGATTTCCTTTTCCAAGTCTTTGACTGTAGTCTCCGACTCGGCCTTTGCTTCCGCAATCTTGGCCTGCAAGTCCTCTGATGAGCTCTTGGCTAACCCCTGTGCTTCCTTTAAATCCTCGGCAGCCTTGGCTTTTGTCTCTTCAAGCAGCTTCGAAAAGTGCCTGTTTAGTTCTTCCTTTTCTTCCGAGAAATCCTGCTTCGCTTGGCTAGCGAGCTGTTTGTATTCTGCCGCGACATCGGTATTGGCAGTCTTACTGAAGACTGAAAGTACGAATGCTACCACAAGAAGGAATGTGTATAGGGCGGTAGACGTGAAGAAGTTGTTCTCAATCAGATTCGCAATACCGGACGGTAGTCTGTCATTGACCACTTGTAGGTATCGTGCTTCCCTTTCTGAGACCGACTTGTGCAGTCTCTGTACTTCTGACTGTTGAGGAGATGGCATGTTGCAAAGCGCTGCTGAGGAAGAGGAGAAGACAAAAGACGGAATCTGAACAAGGGAACAAGGCCAACTGGAATGATGACGAGCACTCGAGGAGCTGCTGACCAGAACAGTCAGGAGAGGTGAAGCTCGATTGGCATGTGATGGAAGCTGGAGTGAGTGCTCGCTCTGGAGTCTCTGTGCCTAACCTTGAAATGGGTCACTTTGTGCGGGAAAAGCCAGACTGAGCCACAACACGTCATGCACCCCAGCTTTTCCTTCATCATGAATTGAGACTCTCCCAGGTCTCGTACTATACTAGTACGCTACAAACTCGCATACACCATGAGCACATCATCCGGAAGCCTGTACAGCCATATGCATGTCAAGATGTTTCACGAGTACTTGGAGACTTCCACAAACGGTTCGCATCAGGGCAGATGTTTTGTCATAAGTGGTGATTATTATGTTATATGTATTGTAAAATGTATGTACCTTATTCATAGTGTAGCCGTGCCTTTGCCTCTTCAGCTCTACGCAATCTGTATCCTATGTCGTGTGCTTTGATGGTGCACAGATTCGAAGGAGCTGCAGCGAGAGTGCAGAGAGCTGCTGTTGCTGCTGCTCGATGTTCGAGGATGAGCTGGTACGGCGGCTGATCCTCGGCTGTGATGGAGGTGCGTATTGCTCGGTTTCTTGTGCTGATGTCTCGGCAGCTGTTTCACGCTGTCGGATGCCCGGGACCGATGCTCCGAAGCCTTCTCGCGTGAATGGCGCATGCTCGAGGAAGTCGAGCAAGATTTGGAAGAGGTCGAAGAGGTGTGTGAAGTGTGTGACTCGGAAGTCATTGTACGTTGTCGAGACTCACTGATCAAGGGACGAGATGGTAAGAGGTTGTCGGTCGTTTCAGCTACAGAACGGCGGGAATGTGTCCTCCGAGACTCGGGTCGTGTGCTTGTTTTGCTTTTGGGCGAGGAAGAGCGCTTCCTTTTCGAGCTCTCGGTTTGCTTCATCTTTGGTGTGAGCGAGTATTTCTTGTTGATGTAATCTGCCAAGATGTTGACAAAGAAGTTTTGCATCGTAAAAAGGAGATGTAGTACTTTGAGTATATGGTGTTTGGGTTTGATATTTGTCCTCCCTAGTAGGGCTTCTGGAATCGTAGGATACGATTGGTGAATGAGGTCTAAGTTGAGGAAACGAGTCGAGTGCGCAGGTTCTGTAGGTAGGAAAAAGTTTTCTTTGTGTTGGCTACAGTTTCCTTTGTGGATGGGTGAAGTAGGGGAAACAGGGAGAACTATATAGACATGTGAGGGCATGGCATGAGAAATCAAAAGCCTGTTTCGTTTGTGTGTGTGTGTGTGCGTGTGGCAGCGGATTACAAAACAGACCGATCCGTGAGCGGGCGCTCTCAAAGTCGGAACTCGCACATTTTCAGTTTGACGGGGCCGACACCGCGTGCAGATCGCTTCGTCCATGGATCCTTGCCCAGCAGTTGACGGCCGTCCATTCACGTCTACCGGTCAGTGATGATGAGCCTTTCTTGAGCTTGAACCCAGCTAACATGTCAGCTCTTTACAAGTCTACAGCTCGACGATGATCAATGGTCAGACCGCAAGTACAGCGGTATCAGCGACCCTAGCGTAGTCGTGGCGAATCAGCCTGTTGTTTCACAATGATGCCGGTGCACCAGTGGACAGGCAAGGCCGATGACAAATGATTAGAGCTATAGCAATTGGGCGATGTTGATGTCACCAGTGAACCGTCAAAGTCTCCGGCGGATCACTGACAGGAAGCTCTGCAGTAGCCTAATTACCGTAGCTTACTGCTACTGCTGATGCTGGCTGGGGACAGACGATGGGCGACACAACCGATCGGCTCTTCCAACCTTGGAAGGCTGCTCAGGGGGGAGGTGCGAGTGAGCGGATACCGATCGGCCGAGGGAGCGGCTGCTGACTGATCAGCCACCCTCACATCTCGTCCTCATCATGTGCACGACGCCTGCACACATGATCATGATCAGTCCCTCGCCATCTACTTGGCCTGATTAGGCAGTGGTCACCGAGTAGCGGTAGTCGTTTCCTCATCGGGGTCATGACCTTCAGATGCCTTGCAAGATCTCATGGATTTGTGTGGCTGCAGCTCTGGTGGATGATCAAGAATATTAATGTTGTAGCATACTAGCATCCTTTGGTCCCTTAGAATCGTAGGCGTTTCAGTACCTTGTCGATACTCACAAATACTGATCGCAGCATCGCCGTTGTCGCTTGGCATCAAGGCCGAAGCGTGTAGACAATGCAGTGGTTTGGGGCAACCGATGCCACTTCCAGCGTCTCCAGTGTACCACGAGAACCAGATGAGGAGCGATCCTGTCCAGTAGCACGGGAGACTGTACAAGATGATACTCTGAGATGCCCAGTGGAGAAGGACTCCGCAATCAATCCGCGAAACTTCATGCCAACATATTCACAGAGGCCATCAGCACAACAGAAAGGAGCTTTGCCCACAAACAGGACGATATCCACAATACCAAAAGCGGACGATGATGCTTCGGCACAAGAGAATAAACTCTGGGAATACCCTTCACCTCAACAATTCTTCAATGCAGTCATGAAGAAGGGGTTCACTAATACGCAGGAAGAAGACGTACCAGCAATGGTGTCTATTCACAATGCCGTGAACGAGAGGGCGTGGCAGGAGATTCTGGAATGGGAACGCACGTCTGGCGCAGAAAAGTGTGGAGGTGTGAAACTCGTACAGTTTCGTGGTGACTCGAAGATCCTGACTCCGAAAGCGAGGATGCTGTCGTTTTTCGGGTACACGAGACCGTTCGACACGCATTTCTGGACCATTGATCGGTGTGGAGCCAAGGTTGAATATGTGATTGATTTCTACAAGGGCAAACAGACAGAGAGCAAGGATCCACGCAAGTTGCAAATGCCTAGCTTCTACCTCGATGTCAGGCCACATGGCATAGAAGGGTTTCCTGCGAGACTGAGGAGGGTGGTCGGCATCTGAAACACTCACTTTTGCCCAGACCTCGGTTCACTCGATATCTGCGAGCATTAAATCACATCAGTAGCATAGCGAGTAAAGCAATGGCGTATTAATGGAGTGTCATACATGTGTATAGCACATGAAGCATTCACCTCAGGTGATGGCACCATTTCCATGAATATCAGACAAATTTGGCAAAGGATCATGCAATCTGTATATCAATCATTGTGCATGGAAATAATGCTAGGTTATAAAGTAAGCCGCTGACAATTAGTACACCTAGTTTGCAAGAATTTGCAGTTGTGAGGAAATCTCGAGCTGCTCTCGAACGGTCCTGGCTAGATATGAGATCATTAGAACGTCCTGCAGGTGACTGTTGAACATCTTCTCGATTGCCTCAGGGTCCAGAGATGGTCTGACACTCAAGGCGTCCATAAGGAATCTGCCGACTGCTAGATTTTCCTGCGACGGATTGTCTCTGGCAGTGTCTACAAACTTCTGCACTCTCTCGAGCATTGACAAGGTATCGGCTATTGATGTACGCAGATTATCCAGATCAGATGCTATCGTGGTCGTTCTCGAATTCGAGTCCTTGGCTGCCATGATGGCGTCCACTACGCCCGTTAGTCATATATCACCGTGGTTCTTTGTGATAGCTTACTTCCTGATCGATCATTGTCGGCATACCTGACCTCGTGTGGGATGGGCACAAATAGACACGAGTCGGCAATTCTCTCTTGCGTGATGCCGACCGACGAACTTGTGTATGTTTGCACTTTCATGCCTGCGGTAGGGTCTGTCTCCATAGTGAGGTGTACTGCTGGGTAAGGGTAGGTGCCATCTCCTTGGCTAGAATAGAAATTTTGGATAAGGGCGGAAAATGCATTGAGGTCAGAGGTCGTTGCGTACCATCCTACGAGTACTTCTCGAGGATTGGCACGTAAGTGCAGAGCGTACATAGATTTGTGATATTCCATGTCGACCTCGACCTGTTCTGCTGATTCGTTATGCGGGACTGCGAAAGATGCTTTGATCTCGAGCTCGGTGCCATCCTGACTCCTGATGCCCAGAAGTGTTCCGATGACCCTGTCTTGCCCTTTTTGCCTTCGTAGCGAATGATCTAATATCGAGAATAGCACGACTGGCTCGATTGTGATTATCGGTGACAATCGGCTCATTTCGTTTCAGTAGCGTGATAGCCCGGTATATGTTTTTTGCCTTGCTTAACGAATTGGCAGATCACAAAGGCAGAACTGGAAATCAGAAAGATCTGACTAATGAAGAAACCAATGCTTCGTTCAAGCAATACTACTCAGAAGTTGAGTCTTGATTGCTGAGCTGATGCTAGACAATTGTCTCGTCGCCGAACAATTCAGACACAAGAAAATGTATGGTGCACGTGAGGACACCGTCCGAAGTGTAGCCGCTCGGAAACAAACCGACGGATTTATTGTTGCTTCGTGCCTGATTTCAATACAACATTCGACCTGAGTATGATGCGTCCGGACAGCTCAGATTTACTTGTCGCAGATGGCCTTTCGAGGAGGCGGAGGTTGGGGCAGGGGTCGCGGTGGGTCTCGCGGCAGAGGGCGAGGGCGAGGGCGTGGCCGTGGGCGGCCTTTAGGACCACGCAACCATGGATTTAAGGCACAAGATTGGAGCGAGGGTGAGCAGTTCGGTGCATACAGACCTCGGGATAGCGAGACGACACTCGAAGAAGTGCTTGAGGACGGGGATACGTTGGCCACTGAAGACGAGACACTCGACCTTGCTAGTGCTGCTCCTTTGGCATATGATGCTCTACTCACGCTCATGCGTCCTACTGATCTGGATCCACCACGGAAGAAGAAGCGAAAAATACACGATGAAGCTGTTGCGGAAGCAGACGTAAATGATGAGAAGCAAGAGGAAGATACCGATGATGAGAGTGAAGCAGAAGAAGCTACGATTGTGCTGGGAGAAGAAGAGAACGCTTCTGATGATCCTTTTGACGCTCACTTCCAGCCGATTGACGAAGTGAAGCACGCGAATCTATGTCACCGTGCCCGTGACAATGACTGGCATACTTCGAGCACGGCCACTCCTTCTGGAAAAGAGTTTTCGCAAACCTTAGACCAACTCGACACTATGGCTTGTGGGTCGTCGATCGATCCGCAGGATCGTAGCACATGGCACCTAAAGCAACGAATCCAGATCCCGAAGGACATTAGTAAGCACAACCTCTCGACCAGCACTCATCTCCAACGATATACTGGAGGACTCTTGCGGTACCGAGATGTCTCTTATTCGGAAGGATCCTATAAGCAGGCTCCATTACTCCGCTCGCTTTACTCCTTACATGTAGTCAACCACATCTTAAAGACCAGAGATCGAATTCTGAAGAATAATGCGAAACTCTCCGCCCACCCGGAAATCGAGACTGAGTATCGTGATCAAGGGTTCACACGTCCAAAAGTTCTCATTCTGCTACCAACACGCAATGCCTGTTTACAAGTTGTTAATGAACTCATCGCAATTTCGAGCGCTGAGCAGATTGAAAATCGGAAGCGCTTCACGGAACAATTCGGTACGGAAGGTGTCGACCCTCTCAAGAATGCCTACAAGCCAGAAGATTTCAAGGCTCGTTTCGCAGGCAACACTGATGATGCGTTCCGAATTGGAGTCAAGTTTACAAGAAAGACGATCAAGCTTTTTGCACAATTCTATGGATCCGATATTATCGTTGCTTCACCACTCGGTCTCCGCATGGCCATCGGTGACACAGACTCAAAGAAGAGAGATTGGGACTATCTAAGCTCGATCGAAGTGGCAATTGTTGATGGTGCAAACTCTATGGCCATGCAGAACTGGGAGCATCTTGACTTTTGTATGGAGTACTTGAATCTTTTGCCTAAGGAGGCGCATGGCTGTGATTATGGTCGCGTCCGAAATTGGGCCCTCGAGGAGAGGTCAAAGTACATGCGTCAAACAGTGCTGATTTCTGACTACGAATTCCCTGAGATGCGTGCAATGTTCTCACGTCTGGTCAATATAGCTGGCAAGACTCGGATCAAAAGGACGTATCCAGGAGCGATCTTGGACATCGGTTTCAGCATAAGGCAGACCTTCCAGCGATTTGACTCCGAAAGTCCTGCTGAAGATCCCGATACACGATTCGAGTATTTCAAAGCCTCAATCCTACCCCGACTACGAAAGTTGATACAGGTTGATGGAGATGCTGGTTGCGGTTGCATGCTGTTCGTCCCATCGTACTTTGACTTTGTGAGAGTTCGCAATCATCTAACATCCTTGGACTTATCCTTCGAAGCCATCTCTGAATACTCTTCAACATCGGAGCTGACCAGATCAAGACACATCTTTGCTTCCGGGCGTTCACCCATTCTGCTCATGACAGAACGACTGCAACACTACCGGAGATATGAGATCAAGGGTATCAGAAATATCTTCTTCTACCAGCTTCCAGAACACGCAGATTACTTCACGGAGCTCGTCCGATGCGCCTCTGACGCCGGTCAAGCGAAAGCCGAGGGTGAGGTCAGGATCGGGTTCAGCAAATGGGATGAAGCCCGACTCGAGAGGATAGTTGGTACCAAACGCACCGGCAAGATGCTGTCCGACAAGGATAGGGTCTTTGAATTTGTCTGAGCACATAAGAAAAGCTTGGGTTGTTCAATTGATATGTGGAGTGGTCAGCAATCGATGGCACAGCAAGCTGGAATTTATAGACGCATAGCATGAACAAGCATAGCGAGATGAAACGGGCTGTCTCGACAGATGTAGAATTTTGCATAGAAATAATGACGAACTCATTCCCTGTTGAGCAGAGCTGTGAAGCCCATGCCTCCAAGCAAGATGTACCGCAGCCAGGGGTAATCGTTCATAGCAAGAGTTACCATACCAACCAGCGGCATGAAGCCCTTGACGATCCCAACGACATCATCCTTCCTCTCAAGGTAGCTCTGTCCAGGAGCGTATAGTGAGATATCGTCTTCTCCATTGTTGTCTCCTTTCGTGAGCAGGAACTGTTGAGGCCCGACTACCGGCTGGGCGAACGGATTGACCCTGGCTCCCCTGGTACCATGTGAATTCTTCTTCTTGGCAGGCGTCTCTGAGACATGTGATTTGATGACACGATGAACAATTGGAATGTCTCTGTTCTTGATGTTGTAGACTACAATGTCTCCTATTTTGGCTAGTGTCGGAAGGTTTGAGAGGAAAAGCAGGTCTCCACGAGCAAAAGCAGGCTCCATTGATGCAGATAGCACAACTACGATAGGACTCTCACAGTCGACTGCCAGTGCGAGTCCTTTCCATGACATAAATGCTGTGGAGCCTATAAGACATAGGTTCAGGAATTGAAGGAGGATTTGACGAGGGGAAAGATTGGCCAGATCGCCAAACATCTGAGTATGATGATGCCCACAGATACCAAAGATGTAGTCTGGACCTTATGCAGGAGTTTTGAAACAGGAAAGGTTGTACCTACAGTAGTATGAGGTTCAAGCCGGACACAAGTAAGTGCTGCTGTGTTCTCTCCATAATTAGGAAGAAGCGAGAGGGAACGCGCACAGACAATCTTGGCAATCCGGACCGCGTTCGACACGTGAATCTGCTCTCACCAAACGCTCGTTCATGCACAGCGACGCAATAACAACTTTCATAACACTGACACCACCACGACAGACGATATCAATCGCCTTTCACAATCGTTTTGCATCGCACCTGAAGCTCGGCGACAAGTATGCAGAGGTCAACACTGTCTCGACAAAGTGAAAGGACCAATAGTTCATATGCGAATAGTCCAAGTGCACTTCCGAGACCAGATGAGCAGAGTGACCTAAGAAAGAGACAATCGAAGAAAGATGAAGGTATTAGACTCAAGATGGAGAAGGATCTTGCGAAGAAGAGACCGACTGCTGCCAGGCAACGGTCTTCGCGAAAATCGACTCCCGGTACTGTGTCGTCCCTGAAACCCACGGCTCCTATGACCGTCCCTACGGACATGACGGTACACGAAGGTGAAGAGCAAGACTAGCAAAGTTGAGACAGTGACTTACGGAGATAGCGGCGCAATTGATGGCTGCCAAGAGAGAAGACTGTGTCCTCGTCATTTCTCCGGAATCGCATCTCGCCGGTATATTCACTGCAAAGGATCTAGCTTTCCGAGTGGTTTCACAAAATAAGAATCCGGCCTCGACGCTGGTGTCGGAGATCATGACTCCAAATCCTATGTGCACTAGAATAGACACTTCCGCCACAGAAGCCTTGGACTTGATGGTCACAAAAGGTTTCAGACATCTGCCTGTAGTTGACGAGGACGGAGATGTTTCAGGTGTTCTCGACATTACAAAGTGCTTCTATGAAGCTATGGAGAAGCTCGAGCGGGCTTACTCGTCCTCCAAGAAATTATACGATGCTCTGGAAGGTGTTCACAGTGAAATGGGTACGTCACATCAGCCAGCTCCGATCATTGAATACGTTGAGACACTTCGAAAGAAGATGTCAGGGCCACAATTAGAGTCTATCTTGGATGGCACAGCCCCAACTTGGGTAACTGTCAAGACCTCGGTTCGAGAGGCTACAACACTGATGAGAGAGAACCACACTACCGCCGTGCTGGTCATGGACGGTCAGAACTTGGCAGGCATATTCACTAGTAAGGACGTGGTTCTGAGAGTCATTGCACCGGGCCTTGACTCGGGCGTGTGTAGTGTTGTGCGAGTCATGACACCACACCCTGATTGCGCCGCTTCTACCCTGTCTATTCAGGACGGTCTGCGAAAGATGAATGACGGGCACTATCTGAATCTGCCAGTGACGGACGAGGAGGACAACATTATTGGCATGGTTGACGTTCTGAAGCTAACTTATGCAACTTTGGAGCAGGTACATTCAATGAACACCAGTGGCGAGGAGGGCCCTATGTGGAACAAATTCTGGACGAGCGTTGGAGACGACAACGACGGGTCTGTTGTATCTGCATCAGATACACCATCAAGACAAAGCCATCGTGCAGAGTCTCACAGTTCTCGCGCCATTGATCCTTTCAGCAGCGAGATATCACCATTGCCGATTACACACGAAGTCCACGAGTACGATTCACCGGTCAAGCCAGGTGACAGTATCTCAGCCCACAGAGAAAACGAGCCCGCTGTGCCAGACGCAGATGTGCCTTTCGTTTTCAAGTTCAAAGCACCGTCGGGCAAGGTACACCGATTGACACTGGCGCCTTCGGCCGGTCTCGCAGCCTTCCGTGCCCTCTTGACCGACAAATTGGGCTCAGAAGTTTCTGAAGTGACTGAAAACTTTGGCGTAAGCTATGTTGACGATGACGGCGATGTTGTCAGCATTACGACGGATGAGGACCTCGCTGAGTCAGTCTCTCTGGCATCGAGGACAAAGAAGGACAAGGTCGATCTCTATGTTCACCATCCCGAAAGTGCTGCCGTGCCGGTGGTCAAGCCAGCTCCAGCACATTCGCCCTTTATTGAGAAACTCGAGGACGCAAGTGCAGAAGTCAAGGAGAAAATTGCTGATCGAGTACAGGCAGCGACTGGAAAGGAAGCAATTGTTCCCGGTGTGTCTAACGATCTACTTATTCCTGGGGCTTTGGTAGCGTTAGCAGTCGTGATCGTGGGCGTTTTCGCAGTTTCGAGGAAGTAGAGTGGTAGTTGTCTTGCTTGAGCCTACATCATGATTGCAATTAGTCCGTATGCAAGCGAGTGCTATCAAACTATGTACATGATCTGAGCTATAACTTATGCTAACGTAGCACTATTCCTACATTTATTCACATGCAGCCTCTAAGTACCTCCCTCAAGTCATTCTTAGAGGGGCTCTCATGCTGCTATAATACAGTTCCCCCAGATTCAGGTACAGCAATCTGGGCCAGTACCGGAACAACGCTGCCCATCGACTCCACAAGCCGCGCAGGTATCCTTTAGCTTGAGCCAACTCCAGATCTTCCTCATAGACGACCCTAGAACATGCTTTGGCAAGTATGATGAAGGGCCTTTCCGGGCCTGTAGAAGTATGTAACGACTCGTCAAGATGTCTCGTCAAATCATTCGTTTTGAGCAGTAACAGTAAAATTCTCGGTATTCCAGCGAGTAGTCCCACGAGCTGTTGCAGTAACCCTTGACCGACTGCAGTATTGATCCTCTTCAATTCGTCCGCACTACGCGGTACGGAAGAAATGCCCTTTTGTAGAGAAGTGAAGTCTCGGCCGGTGATGGCTGATGCAAAGAGCGGGTACTTGTCTTCCGTCACACCAGCAACCTCGTAAGAATACTTCTTCATCAACTCGTCGTCCTTTGAGATAATTGCCAACCATAGTTTCGCATAGTTTCTTTTTGTCTCGATCGATATTTCTCGATATAAGCCGTGATCCAGCAATACAATCTCGAAATTGAAGTGTGATTGAGAACTTTTTGGACGAGGGCGAATGAAAACATTGCCACCATGAGGGTCACAATGCAGCGCTGGTGCAAAGAAGATCATCTCATTGAATGAACGAGCCAATTCAGCAGAAACATCATTGCGGTCAATGTTGTGTTTCTCGAGATAGGCCAAATCGTCCACTCGTTTGCCTCGAATGAATTCCATCACGAGTATCCGAGGCTGCGCCCAGATGACTTCTGGCACATACATACTGGACCCTTTAATGGCTTGAAAGTGCTGTCGTGTAGCCATGGCGTTCTCGCCTTCCACTACGAAATTGAGCTCTTGTGGAAGAGATATGTCCATCTCTTCAGATAACCAAGTCAAGGAGAACTCTGGAAAGAATCGCTTGATGAGCTGGAAAGAGAACCTAGTGGTGTCGAGATCGACTTCGCAAAACTCTCGCAAAGCGGGATGTTGAAACTTGATCGCCACTTCTCTGCCTGTATCGCGCAGAACAGCACGGTGTACTTGTGCTAAAGATGCCACTCCGATAGGAATGTCGTCAAATTCAGAAAAGATGTCTTCAAGAGCATAGCCTGTATCCTCCTTGAACATGCTCTTCAAGCTTTCCAAAGACGAGGGAGGACACTGGTCCTCGAGTACGGCCATGGTCTGGCACCACTCCGTTGGCAAGAGGTAGCTCATAGCTGCAATGTGCTGACCTAGCTTTATATATATGCCACCATTCTTCTCGAGCACTTTCAGTACTCTCTTCGCACATTTGTAATGGCAATCGCTAACCGCTTGTGCATCCCCTTTCAGAGCTGTCCTGTAGTCGTTGAAACACACCAGGGCGCATGTAAGCACGCGTGAAGACCTGGTTGTCGCGATTGCACTATGTTTCACCGGGTCTGTATATGAACGTAAGGATAGCGGGTCAAACGTCGAGGGTGTCGCAGAATATCCAACTACTCCTCCACCAGCAGCGAGCAGGAAAAGACTTCTTGGCTTTCGGGGGATCCTCAGAGCATTTCTAAACATTAGAATATTTTGTCGTAGAATCTAATGGTGTAAGCAACCAGAGGATGTCACAACTCAGCCCACTTGAAGGAGACTTTTGTAAAAGATGGCGACAGAACGAAAGAAGATGTAGCTTCACAGATTACGATAGCAGGACTACAGGAGGGTCTTGAATGGTGTCTCGCAACTTGTTGCTTCCACAATGAGGTCAATTATGATGTGAAGGCTTTCGCATCTGAAATGCGGAATACGGCGCCAAGCTTTCACCTATTCACCCTCAAGGTAGATGAAACACATTCTATGAACATCACATTTTTACAAGATCGAGCTGCATTCCGTGCTCCTCTGACACGTCCAACCACTATCTCAACAAGAAACTTTAGCGACAAGACAACGATGGATGACATGTAGACGTCTTCGGGTTGAACAAAGCCATTCAAAATAAATAGTAACGCACAGTCCTCACTAGCGACCTCCGCAGACCTGAGCCAAAGACCAGACTACGCCGCTCCAAGGACTCACTCTTTGCTTGAGAGTATGCTCAACCATGGTGACTCAACATCTCATAGCTTGTCGGATCTTAGTGAAAGCTCTGAACACATGAAACTGACGAATCTTGATTCCACTACCACATACACAAGTGCAACACACGATCTAGGAAGTGATGACCAAGGGCAAACAATCATGGGAAAATCTGCCATCGGGAAGGACGACTATTCGGGCTCTGAGGATGAAGACGGGAGCATAGATAGTCTGGACGACATGGACGATCCCCTGGACATCACGAACGCAAATAATGATGAGGATGACCAAACACCATTTCTAGGAGGTTCCGGCCGTCTGCTATCGGACAGAGAGAACCCAATCATTCGAGAAGCCAGGACACGTCGATCCGGTCACGACACTGTAAGAGACGCTGAAAGTGGGCAATTGAATGACTTGGGCTACAAATTGCCTACAGATGGAGGTAGCATTCTGAATTCCTTCTTTAACATGGCGAACAGCATTATTGGTGCAGGCATTATCGGTCTGCCGTTCGCGTTCAGTTGTACAGGTTATGCGATAGGTATCGTACTTCTCTTGGCGCTCACTGTGGTGGTAGATTGGACGATTCGCCTGATTGTGATCAACGCCAAATTGACTGGTAAAGATAGTTACCAGGATATTGTGGAATCAAGCTTTGGCCAGGCCGGTCTCGTTGCTGTTAGTCTTGCTCAAGTCCTTTTTGCCTTTGGAGGTATGACAGGCTTCTGTGTCATCATTGGCGACACGATCCCAGATGTCTTCGCCTCTACATTTCCCAAGCTGCAACATCGGTCAATATTGTGGCTCTTCACGAATCGACGATTCATGATCATCCTCTGCACATGCACAATCTCGTACCCTCTCTCACTATATCGAGATATTACGAAGCTCGCAAAAGCGTCTGCTCTAGCGCTGCTATCCATGTGTCTGATCATATTCACAGTCATTAGTCAAGGACCTTTTACAGAAGCATCTCATCGTGGCCAGACTACTCCACGACCAGTGATACTCAATTGGAACTCCTTGAAGGCAATCTCAGTCATTTCATTCGCATTCGTCTGTCATCACAACTCCCTTCTGATATATGGCAGTTTGCGGCGTCCGACCATCAACAGGTTCGCAACAGTGACGCACATCTCTACCGGTGTGTCCTGCTTAGCGTGTATGATCATGGCCTTGACTGGTTACTTGGTCTTTAGTGAGACAACACGGGGCAATATACTGAACAATTTTCCACGAGATAATGGAAACGTTATGGTCATCTTGGCGCGATTCTGCTTTGGATTCAATTGCTTCACCACCTTGCCAATCGAAGCATTCGTCTGTCGAGAAGTCGTCATCAAGTGCTTTTATGCTCCCCGGGTGCAGGACCGCGAGTTTACGACTAAGCACCATGTACTGGTGACTAGCGGATTCGTGTTTGCGGCAATGACAATCAGTCTCTTTGTACATGACTTGGGAATTGTGCTCGATATCACCGGAGGAACGTCAGCCTGTGCTCTAGGTAGGCAGTCAGGAAATAACTCTACTGAAGTTGGGTGTTAACATTGGCAGCTTATATCTTTCCGCCTCTTGTCTATTTGAAAAATTTGGAAGGGGACTTCCGAAGTGATAAAAGGAAATGGGCAGCGACTGCATGTACAATATTCGGTGTTTTGGTCATGGTGGCATCGATAGTGAAGGTCTTTGTGTAAAAATTCCAGGGTTTGCGAAGCAACATGATAGCAATGGCGACTAATTTATGATTTGAATAATCTTTGTAACAATATGTGCCGATGAAATTATGATTGCTAGAGCTAGAGAAAATTGGCCACGCTAGAAAAGATTGGCCACGCTAGAAACGTTTGCTAGAGTCATACATAATTTCGTCCATGCTCGTGCCAAACCGGCATGAGGTCCTATCTCAACGGGTGAACAGTCCTTGTAACGGGTACAATTTCGACGCCAAGAATGGATCTTGTGTAGTGCACCGAGAATCAGCGATGGAATTTGTCCATCCTAATTCATCATTGGCCGCGATAACAGCAGCTTCGAGTGCACCACCAGACACCTCGTTCCATTGCCTCAGCTTGTGGATGTAAGGGACGGCTCCAACGCCAGCTCCCTTCTTACTGGCCTCTTTGAATCCTTGTAACCAAGCTCCACTCAATTCCTCATAAGCCTCCCTTTTGGCTAAAGAATGATTTTCATTGTTCCAGTCAGGCAGCCTTGAGATTATGGCAGTAGCACCGTCCAGGAACTGGAATGTCTCTAATGCATGCTCTTCGTTTGGTGGTAGGAAATGTGGTACATAGTCCATGAGGGAACTCAAGAGCTCCTTGATGTGAGGCAAAACACGGTTGTAGGCATACTCTCCTCTGATGTCCCCCCCGAAAGGGAATGCATTCTGCACATTGCGCTCCAAGCGAGCCAAAGTCGACAGCGCTCTTGTGACAGTCGGCTTCGGAGCATGCTTATACACCTCGTTCGACATTCCCGGATGTCTTTCGCAAAGACTTTTGACAAGATCCTGTAGGCCAGCTTTATCCAGATCCTCAAGTAGTCTGCTCAGGGGCAGCGGTCGTCCGATCGGGAGGTTTCGAACTCGCTTCGTACTTGAGTGCGACAAGCTCGACATAGCGGGGCCAGAAGATGAGCTTGAAGAGTCCATGTCAACATCATCAGAGTTGCGTTTCCGCTTCACTAGTCATCAATTAGTCCAACAGTTCTTTCATGTTGATTTAGAGGCGCAATTTACATTTGGGACTCGTAGAATGTGTGGGAGAATGAAATTTATGATTGAGATGTGGTTTCGGAGGGCTAGAGGAGGTGAAGCCAAATCCGATAGGAGATTCCATGGTCGAGGGAGAGGCTCTGACCCAACAGGAAAGAGTGTCCCTGACAGAAATCTACCGTGCCCTGGAGAGGCTGTCGACGCTTTCGTCGAAAGTTCCACTCGCGTCACACTCTCGTTAGCAGGTTTGAGCTAGGAATTTGTCGGCCAATGTATCATGCATGAGTTGGGTGCTGGAATATGTTGTGTTGCGTGCGACCCTCAACTCAACTGAGATACCATGTGTACCAGACAACTTCGTCATCACGAGCAGTACGAGAGATCGTTCGTGTTCTTCGTAGAAAGAAGCGCCACAGAAACATCGGTGGAGGAGCTAACTTCCTACAATATTGTGTGTGCAGTAGTACTCGCCAACTAGCTCTCGAGACAAGCTTCAGGAATTGAAAAGCATAGTCTCGTTGTTGATTCTTGTCGACGAGTCTTGTCGCAAGAATATGTCCGAGGCTTCGTACGAACCTAGCTCATTGAAGTTCTAAGAAGGCATTTCATATGTATGCTCAGACAGACTACAAAGCGTGTACGGGGTACCTCGAACACAACAGACATCTTCTTCGATGCATTGAATACACTATACAGATGTACGAATATCAAACCTGTGCCTCACCAAGCATTATGCGATGCTCCCGAGCCGCCAGGCTCCTCGCACTTGTCAAGAAAGAACAGGTCAAGAGCCAAGAACTCGACACAAATCGTATCTTACCAATTGATGGAGATGTTCATCCCTCTTTTCAGTGACTGTAACGCATGGCGCCGGCGACAATTATCGCACTACTGGCACCCGAATTGCAATACGCAGCGTCGTTCATCAAGTCAAAGTGCAAAACGCAGGGTGGACGAAGCTGAATACACCTTCTCTACAGTCGAGGACAATGTTTTCCAAGAAGAGAGCAGCTCCCCAGTAGAGCCTGCAGCTCAGGTATCCCGAACTCGCACCCAGTTACCACGACCTATATGGCCTCAGCGATTGCAGAAATTCCTCGGAAGTTTACCAGTCCGGAATTATGCAAATGATTTTGTCCTGTGGGACATGACAGCCGATGATGTTTGGGCCAGATATCAATTGCTCCGCGAACCACGTTGTGTAGCAGTGTCTCGAACTGCTTTGTCATTCATCCTAAGCTCTCTTGCCACAGAGAAGCCGAGGACTCGCAGAGGCATGCTGCGCTTCGCAGAAGTAATCAACGAGATGAAGACACAAGTACCACCTTTGATCCCTACCACATCAGAATGGACCGCCTTGATCTCTTTTGTCGGGAGGCTCCACAAGAATCCCTTGACGGAAGACGTAGACAAGTGCCTGGAAATCTGGGACGAAATGGAAGGAACCTACAATGTCAAGGCGAATCTTGTCACATTCAATGTTCTGCTGGACGTCTCCATCAAGGCCCGTAGATGGCAGACGGCGGACTCCCTGTTGAAAGAAATGCAAGCTCGGGACATTCACTATGACCGCTACACCTGGACGACGCTACTGTACGGAGCTGGACTTCGTCGCGATGGTAACGACGTTCGGCGCTTATCTCGAGCCATGCTAGACAGTGGCGAAGTGCTAGACATCCTTGTCATCAATGCTATCATCAGTGCATTGTTTCGATGCGGTGAATCGGCCGAGGCAGAACACTTGTTTGAGCACATCAGTAGATCGACCACCAGGGCTGTCGAAGCCAGCAGACTGAACTATTTCTTCGAGTGTGGTGGGCCTGACGATGAGTCACAACGGACGAGTCTCTACCAGCAACGTGCCAGAACGAATCGTGCATACCTGAAGAAAGGTGATACATTGACATATGAAGATACTTCGCCACGTTTCGCCTTCACGACGGCATATCATTTAGCACCAGACATTAGGACCTTCAACATGGTCCTAAGTCATCACTGTACACAGACAGGAAACTTTGCACGAGCGAATGAGCTGCTTGAAGCTATGGAAAAAGCCAAGATCCCTGATTCGATAGCGATGTTTCGCAGCCTCTTTAGCGGATTTCGCTTCTTTGGTGGACGCGATAAAGAGTGGAATCTCGAACGATTGCAGTACGTTTTTCGGACAATGCTTGCTGCTACAGAGATCAGGCTTACCCGAGACTTGGCAGTAGAAGCTATTCAGGCATTCGCAGCTGTGGGCTCTGGCAAAGAAATCGAGCAAAGCTGGCAAGCACTAGATGGGGCATGGCAATGTCAAGGGGGATCACCTCTGAGAAGGTCATTGAGAGTCACGCGTGAGAGGGATCTGGCCTTGCGAACAGTTGAAGGCCACAAAAGTCGGACGGACAGCAGGGCAGAGTATCGTTCGCCCCGTATTGGGCCACGACAGAACACTCAAGACGTGACAAGGAGTCATGATGATCACGATCCAACGTAGATCATGCAGCCATTGGTAGGGAGATTCTACATTAGACATGGTGAGAGCAGATTGCAGTGTATGTACTTGTAACCATAGAAAATGTTTATAAGATTCAGCTTTGACAAGAGCTACACGCGAGGCACTATGCAGCATGATGGGACTTCTGAAATTGTCGTGTTTCTACCAGGATTGGTTGCAAACGACTGACAATGTCATCATGCACAACCTAGAATTCGGCAAGCATACAGCTTTCGATCCATCCTTGCAGCTGCAGTGTACTAGGTTCAAATAAACTTCGATGCCGACCCCTTGACGGTAATCTGCAGATGGGGCCCAAATTGAGCAGAGACACTCCAGTAGTCTTTCTGGCAATTGGAAGGCTTCCCAAATCGTGGCAGTGCGTCAGGTATGCAAGGGCCAACCAGAAGCACAAGGGTTATCCTCCTATAACTATAGCTAAGCCAATTGCAAGCTCAGGGTAAAGTTTCCACTGGAATTTTAAGGTGAATCGAGCCCACGGAGATCGGAGATCCCCCACGCACTCAACGACTTCGGGTTACCAGTGGAAGGACCCGTGGACTTGTCAACCTCCAACCGGGAAGCTTAACCTTTTGAGAGGTTGAAGTCGGGGGATTTCCAGTGCAGATCTAGACGCTGCCCAAGTGAAGCCACCCGCACACTTTGAAGTGGCCTCCCGCCTGTTCTCGCGTCTCGATTGGGCATGGCCTACCGCTCAGCCCCCGGGAAGCTGGTGCCGCACGGTACGATGGATACGAGTGAATCTACACCTGGAGGCTGCAATCGGATTGGATGGATTTGATTGGATTGGAAGGGAAAAAGGTTCTGAACCCGCATCGATCCGCATGCCCCGAAGGAGAAGGAGAGCCGAAGCTGAGGGTGAGGTGAAGGTGAGTGAGTCGGTGAAGTGCAGGTGGGCAGGGGAGGGAAGGCTCTCTCCGCGTATATCATCATTTCCCCCCCCCCCCCCCCCTCAGTCAAATCTTCAATCTTCAGGCCAGCACAGGTCAACTAGTGCTCGAGAGAGGCTCTCTATCCTCCATGGAGAGCACTCTTGCAGTCGCAGATGCAGCCTATAACAGTGGGCGTCGTTCGCGCTCGACCAGCTTCCACTCGCAGCAGCAGCATGAGGGGAGAGAAGATTTGGCCGCTGAGAGCCATGACGCCCGGTCTGTGCTAAGCCCCAATGTCATGAACACTTTCAACTCAAGCATCTTCCATTCTCATCGCAGACACGCCAGCGACGTCTCGGACATATCAGCGCTCCTTCCCAACAACGATTCGGAACATGCGATAGACTCTGGGAATCCTTCGCAACTCGACCTGACCTCACATTCCCGCTCACCTTCATTCACGCAGGGCATCTCCCCGAGCTTGACCACCTTTCAGGGAAATCTCGACGACGGCGGACTCGACGAGGCCTTCAACGCTTCTCTTTTCATGTCTGAGGACTACCCTCGACAGATGAACAAAAATCAATACTATACACAGAACCCCCTGTACCCACCCGCAGGTCAGCCCTACCAGGATTCGTTCCAGGGCGGCACGGGTTACAGTCAAGGTGGTACAAACAATATGGGCCATCTGTCTGAACACGATTTTTCCAACTCAAACAGGTACGCCTCTACAGAACAAGCTTCAACCCGACGTGCTACACAGGATGTCGAGACATTTGATGACTTGTCTCTATATGATGACCATGCTTTACTGCAGGCCAGTCTCAACCACTTGCATAGAGCATATTCGCCCTATGGAGGCCAGCCTCTCATGGCACACGCCTCTGCTCAGACCGACTCTTCCAGTCCGAACCTGGAGTACGGTCATCAGACTGCTGCGTCGCAAATGCATTCCCCGCTCCCGGATTCATCTTTGCAACCTCGTGATTCTCTGCAGAGTCCCAGGCATTCGCTTCTGGAGGTTCCTGGAGCTGACGGACTCCGTCAAGGTTCACTCGATGTCCACACACCCTACTCTGAGTCCGTGACATACGATGGTAGTGCTTTCGACGAGCAGCGGTCACCCTCAGTCGATCCACTGACACTATCGCGCACAAACTCCTACAATTCACAATTCCAGCCATCCTTGGAGACGCATCTGGTCTCGGCGCCTACGTCTCCCTATCCCTCTCGCCTGGGCTACGGAACCGATCAGTTACACTCTCCTATAGCCAGCTACGATGCCACTTTCAATGGGTTTCCCATCCCGACCCTACAATACGGCTTCCTACAGCCACATCCTAATGTCAGAATGGAGACTCGGGAGGAATACATCCAAAGAGCATCACTAATGATTCCCGGCACAATGGTGCAGAACGTCTTTGACCCACCCGACATCTCCATCAATCCTCCGTCCCCCCATCATGGCTCTTTCGCGAACCGACCAGACCTCATGAGCTTTCCTTTCAATCAGCAAGTTCCAATCATCACGACGACGCCTGTTACCTCACATCTTGCCGAGTCACAACATGTCGAGTCTCCTGACTGTCTTCAGGTCGACAAGTCGCGAGGGCGATCCAATTCAGATTCCCGGCTTATGGTACAACAACATCCTGCTCGCTCTCGGTCCCATTCTTCTCACGGATCATCTTCTAGCGGACGTGTGCGGTCACGTAGTGGTACTCCAGGACTTCAGCACAAACAGGGCTCGCATAGGATTGCCAAGCCTCTCGACCACCATCGAAGGGCATCCTGGAGTGGTGCGCGTAATCAGGTCGAGCAGGAGTACGAGGATGATGCCTCACGGACTCCGAACAAACAAAAGAATCCGGCCACATTCATCTGCCCGGTGGAGGGTTGTCACAAGGCCTTTACAAGAGCGTACAATCTTCGATCACATCAAAGGACTCATACGAATGAACGACCATTCCTGTGCGAGAGTTGCGGCAAAGGCTTTGCACGACAGCACGATCGCAAACGACACGAGAAGCTGCATACGAATGAGAAGCCATTCAGTTGTCCAGGCTGTAAGAAGAAGTTTGCGCGTATGGACGCATTGTCGCGGCACTTCAAGAGTGAGACTGGCAAGGACTGCATAATTGGAAATCCCGAGTATGAGCACTTTTTGCTCGAAGGTGGTGATGGTGATGAGGAGCCGGAGGGAGAGTGAAGTGGCAAGGCAGTTTACAAGGAGATTTCTACCAACTATTCACATGGCATTCACATGGAGTTTCAGGATTGTAAAAACCGGTAGCGATTGGCGTGTATCATCATAAATCGAAAGGATTCTGGTCCAAGGACAGGTCAAACACGAGGTCTGTAGATCGGTAGGCATGTTGTCATGTGCGGGTTCAGTTGTGGTGCTGAAAGTCCCAGGGTCATCCCCAGGGTCGCACCCGGTCTGTGGAAGATGGGAAAGACTGGCGAACGTTTCTAGATAAATATTTACACTGTAATCTAATTCATGTGCCGACCACCCGTCGCTCCGCACGTCCCATCATGTGTTGCACGACAATCATGACTCTGTTCAAGACTCTACCCAACGCATTTCAAACCTGGCAAGTCGTCTGTGTACCACCCACAGTCGCTTCCGCACTGCGTCCATCTGTCTTTGTCCCAGGAACAGAGAACTCTGCAGTGGATGGAAGCAATATATCCCAAGAATGCTTTACCGAACCACATGACTTGATAGTCATGAAAGCACACACGCAGAGGAAAAACAGAAAAAAAAAAAATCCAGAACTTTCTCGTCCCTGGTTACTGGTGCTGGAGATGAAGGGTGTCGTCGTACGTCTATATAAGCGTGCACTTTCCCCCCTCAAAGCAACACTCGTTCCAAACCATTGATTCACACGCACGATGAAGTGGGTCACACACGCTTCGGTACTGGCAACAGTACTACTAAGTACTCTTGTCGTCGCTGACGACTCTGCACTCACAAACGTCCATGGCATCTCTGGAGGACTGTCCGGGTTGTCACTTGCTTCTGCACATGAGCTTGCAAAGCCAACTGATGATGGCTTTGACATCAATGATGTCGTTCTAGAGGACTACATTGACGGACTGACTCATGATCCTCGTTCTGAACATGTACAATCTGAGGTGAACAATGTTGACGATAGACCAGGTATTGGAGGTACCCATCGAGCTACCAGCGTGAGACTTCCTCCGTCTTCGGTTCTTGACGAAGGGCTGATGATCCAGACATGCGAGAAATGTTGCGCACGATGTGCTGCTGTTTCCAAAACCCATGTCTCTAGTTCTGCGTTTTGTGGTTGTGACTGTGCCTCTACCATAGTAGACCCACGAACGAAGAAACGAGAAGAACAACAGGCGAGTGCAGAACTACACGCAGGAAACCCTGACGCTACAGGCGGTTCTCCAATGCCACCACCAGTGTCTGGACGAACTAAGGGTGCCGTACCAAGAGGTATAGGTAGTCCTTTCCACCTTGGCAAGCGCGGTTCCAGTAAGAAGTCATACAGGGTAAGTATCAGATAATGAATCGGGCACGGGCAGCAGGCTTACACATGAAGGAGACTCGCGATGCAGCACAACCTGCGAAGCGACACCCGGAGACTGCTGGTGGCAATGGTTCCGCTCAACCACCAGACCATAGCCATGAACTACCACCAGCGAATAACCACAGCCCAAAACCAAAGAAGCCAAACGATGGCTCTCCCCAAAAACCTCAAGATGAACTGGAGAAGCGACACCCGGAGCCTGCTGGTGGCAATGGTTCCGCTCAACCACCAGACCATAGCCATGAACTACCACCAGCGGTTAACCACAGCCCAAAACTAAAGAAGCCAGACGATGGCTCTCCCCACAGACCTCGATACGAAACAAATGAATTGCCACCAGCCGATTCATTGCCACCAGCCCTTGGTCACGGACATCATGGTGGACACCCACCAAAGGGACAGGTTGACTTATTTGGAAAGTACTCCGAGATTGAAAGACAAGATGGGAAGGCCGAACTGCCGCCAGCTCAAAATAAGCAAAAGCACAAATTTACAGCACCGCCTCCAAATCCGGGAAATCCCCCAGCACCCAAGAAACGGTCGAACCAACATGGGCAGCCATCGACCAAAGTTGGTAGAAGTCCTTTTGCTGAGAAGAACATAGAAAGCAATGGACGTCCACCAGCCAAACTACCACCAGTTAAACTACCACCAGGGATTGGCCAACCTGAGAACCCTACGAACGAAGATGTTCATATTGAACGACGGGATGAGGAGGAAACCGAATTGCCACCCGCTGTAGGGGTTGGTGTAGGATCGCCCGGAAAACCCACATCACAGTAGACAGTGCTAGGTGAGCGAACCAAGCTGGAGAATCTGACTCCTTACTCATCATTATAGAAGTCTCAGAACTGCTGCACGAGTCGCTCAGGAAATTTTGCTCCAGAAGATATCTCCGCAAATGATGCTTGTTGTCAACCATCAAGTATGCCTTGAACATGATTTTAGAATAGATCGCGTTGTGAATTACAGCTAGAAAGCAGTATAGCCAGAGATACTTTGTCTCGATACCCGTTCAACAAACTCCCGTGTCTGAGTAATTTCCTGCTTTGAATTTCCCAAGCGCGAAACTGCATTAGCTCGGGCTTCTATCAGTGATTGATCGCGATCTAAACTGATTGTGGCAGCCTCGTTCCTAGCCCAGAAGCCAGAAGCATGATTTCTCAAGGACTCATTGTCGCCCACTGTGCGCTGCATGCTATTACTCGCCCTCAGCTTTTCTATCGTCTGCACCAGATGAAGGTTGATTTCAGTTGGAGTGGCTTGTGTACTGGGATATCGTGCATCGAGGTAGCATTTGATACTGGCGGCGGCCAATGTCCAGAGGAAAAAGGAAGCTCGCACGAGTCCGGCATACGAGTCGATAAATAAGACATCCTTTGCACCCTTTGCCCTGTCATTAAACCTGTCCAGACCACCGCACCGAGCATACATTTCTGCAGCAAAAGCGACTGCGAGAACCCATGTAGACAATACTTTATAACCACTGCTCAGCGACAGAATTATCAGGTGCGTGAGGTATCGTGCCGCAACACCTCCCAACATGTACAAGATGTAACTGTTGGGACTTTCCAAGGCACACCAAGTACAATCTAGCAGAGGTTCGGCTCCTAGGCGAAGGTACATGAGTATAGCTTCGCGATTCTCCAGCATGGTCCAGAGCCTGTCTGGCATGAACTTGCCAAGGGCCATTGCACGTCGTTTGAGAACATCAATGGAGATAGCGAGTCGCGAGTCTGTCAAGCGGTAGACATTCGATTCCCTCGCGAGTAATTCAGAAGTAAGTAGTGCGGTGTAGAATGCAGCAGCAATGAAAATTAGTGCCAACCTTTTGCGTTCTGTTCGTGTATAGTTCCGCGGCGTTGCATTGCGGTAGTGCTGGAAATTGCTGAATTGTTTCCTCGCGAACGGTATTGCCACAGGAAGTAGCACTATTGCAAGAGTTTGCAGGACTGCAGTCATCTCGCGAAATGAATGTGGTAAACCAAAGAGATATGGATAATGATAGGACTTTGATGATAGATCTATATCCGATGTGAACCCAGCTTTCTAAAAACTCAACTCATTGACCCTGCATACTTGAATGGTACAAGTTCAAGGACGTGTGACAAGATCAGGAACAAGCGGGGCCGGTCTGATGTAAGAAGCGACCGCCATGCGAGTGCGTCCTATGAACTGCTACTTTGGGTTAGACTGCCGCAGGCTACAAGCGACTACTCTGCTGAGACCACGACGTCGTGGCTAATCTTCTGCTCTCGGTCATAGTAGCTGAGCATTTCACAGGATAACATAAAGCGACACTGTGGCACGTACTCCCCAGAGTTCAGTGTCAATTTTAAGACTAGTAAGCAATCGCCGTATAAAAGACAAGCCGGCAGCCTGAATCAGCACTGTTGGAACTGTGACATCTTCTCCATTGGGAAATGTAGGTTCAACGTAGACATGGCATCTCTTGCTTCCTAGTAATCATCACCCCTAGACACAACTTCCTTTGCGGTTGGTTTCAGGAGAATAGTATGCTCAAATTGTGCTGTGTAACAACCCTCAACATCGTTGAGAGGTGGATAATCTTGCACAATCCCAGCTTTCACGAGACGACTGAGGCCGAGCAAGTGAGACTGTTCACCTGCGCGATCGAGATAACGCCTGCAAAATGGCAAGGTCCCGAACGTCTTTTCGATGGTGTGAAACAAACGTTTTGCCGCCGATACACGGGAGATTTCGCGATATAATGATTGGCCCATCGCGCTATTCTTATAATCGAGAGGGTTGAGTGAGTAATGAGAACAATTACCCACATTGTGCACATAACCCTCGCCAGTTGACCCAAATGTCTCGATAGCGTACGTCTCGCCTTCCTCCATGCGCTTAAAGTAATCTTTGTCTCGTCCATTAGGCTTGACTATCGGAACAGACTTGCCGCCATGAATCGAGTATGGTTCAATGTTGTGTCCATTGAGGTTTCTGATCGATTTGACTTGATATGTTTTACCTTTGATTTCGACTTCATGAGACTCCATGGTTTCTTGTATCTGTTCGCCAATATCTGCCAGCACAACATCGATACCAGCAGCCTTCACGCCAGTTTCAGTCGCCGCCTTGACAGCCTCCAATAGACCATCGTAGACTGGGTCGAAGGTCATAGTGAAAGCGCTATCCACAATTCTACCATTTACATGAACACCGAAATCAACTTTCATGACATTTCCAGCTTCGAGTACAATGTTATCGTTCGGGTTTGGAGAATAGTGTGCAGCACAGTGGTCTAAACTGAGGCCGGTCGGGAAACCAATGCCAGATTGCATCCCATTCTCCTCCACCAGCGCTCTAGTGCCATTCTCGATAAGGTCGGCAATGCTAGTCATGCTCATACCAGGTTTAATAGTCTTCGTAGCATATGCTCGTACCTGTCGATGGACTTCCGCGGCTCTCCTTAGATCATTATAGTCCTGCTCCTGTGTCTTTTCTCGTTCGACTGCACGTTTTTCTTCGTCGGTGGTGCGCTTGAGGTTGTCGTTGTACGGCATAGCCTGGCCTTGAGGATAGACTCCATTTGCGAATAACCTACTGAGGCCCACGCTTGGCGGCTCAGTTTGCTTGACTTTTGATTTCTTCTTCGGCTTCTTCTTCTTTTTCTTCTTGCTCGGGTTGGGTGCATCGCCGTTACCATCTTCGTTCACTTGTGCTTCATCGTTCTCAGGGACATCCTGCTCTGAATCGCTGGTGCCTTTTTCTTCCTCTAATGTCGAGCTGAACATATCGGCTCTTTTCTTTACAACGACGCAACAAGCCGTAACACTTGATAGAAGCACCCCGAGAATGAAATGCAATACACAACTGCAAGTAGCTGAACCTCTCTATGAGCTACCTAGTAAATGTTGGAGTCTTGCACGGCATGGCTGAAGTCCGAATTACTATTGCGCACATTCAGTGCAGCTGACACTGGACGCCACCATCTGCAGGCACTTCGGAGACTCCGCCAGCATTGGGGACCATCTACTTGTGAGTCATTAAAGCTTCCAAGATTGCCAAGTTCCATAAACGTATTCATTGGCTGTGCTAGGCAAAGTATTACGGAACATTGAAATTCAAAACTAGAAAGTGTTCTCCATGACTATCATCAATACTTGCACATAACATAGTGCATCCATACGAATAAATTGGCGTTGCTCTTTGTTGCAATCGTCACACTACTGCTGATGACTATCACGTAAGATCGAACTGGATCTCATGCGCTGCAGAAATCAGGATTGCTACAATTGTAGAGTCGGCATATAGCAGCCGGCTAATTGCAAGCGAAGGTACTTTATTTCCTGGTATTGGAGAATAGGTCTGGAGACCAGGAGACTCACTGACCGTGTTCATGGCAGACCTCCGCGTAGAGGAGCCCCTCTAGGGGTCAAGTCTATACTCACGGCTGATCTGTGAGATGGTTGCGGCTCCATAATGTGGACATTTGTGTCGATGCGACTCCTTCGTGGAGGAACAAGCTTGCAATTGTCATGCATCTCAAATACAACTCGGATTCCATGGAGCACTTGGGCGAGTCTCTGCCTTGAGGCTTCGTAGCATTCACGATGTGATTGTCCTGCATGGATAGACCTGGCTTCGGCTTCTTACAGGTGCTCCACTTGCGCTTGTTCGCGTCTCGGTCACTCATGCCAGGGGTTACCCGAAGACAGGAGGCACAGATGCAAGGTTGCACAAACACCTTGAGACAAGAGACGCTGAACGCTCGATCGGAGAATTCTTTCTTTTGGTCTTCTTACCATACGTTTCTGTTCTCGTGGTGTTTGCTCAGGCTGGCATAAACATACCTGTAACTTACTCTCGTTCTTCAAGGTTCACACATTCTTTTTTACCACGGACTTGATCTCGTCCAAGAGTGAAGCGCCGTCCTTTGACGAGCCTTGGTCGTCACAGTCATGTTGGATCTTACTGTCTTTCTTTTGGTGTTGATACAACAAGTCTGTGCAACACCGACTCTCGCCTATCCTTTCAACTCGCAAGTGCCTCCGGTCGCACGAGTTGGACAACTTTACAACTATACCCTCGCTGGAAACACCTTTGCGAATTTCAGATCGGACGTCAAATATACCTTGTCAAATGCTCCTACGTGGTTATCAGTTGACTCCGCTTCACTCACGCTATCTGGCACACCTGCCGCGGCTGACGAGGGTAGCCCAACATTGCAAATTGTCGCAACCGACTCTACCGGAAGTGCCTCGGATACTGCAGTACTCGTCGTTTCCTCTCGAACCGCTCCCTATGTACTCAATTCCCTGGAGTCTCAATTGCAATCTGTTGGTTCGACGGACGGAAAC
Organism: Taphrina wiesneri; assembly: GCA_005281515.1. Taxonomy (NCBI): domain Eukaryota; kingdom Fungi; phylum Ascomycota; class Taphrinomycetes; order Taphrinales; family Taphrinaceae; genus Taphrina; species Taphrina wiesneri. The sequence goes on from RHGK01000016.1 coordinate 261,125, forward strand.
GGAGCCCTCATTCTCACTCCGAACACGGCTTTTCAGATCGCATTTTCGAAAGAGACATTTGCAGAAACCGGCGCAAATGTCACGGCTTACTATGGAACTTCCGACAACTTTACGCCATTGCCATCTTGGATATCTTTTGATGCCTCAACAGTTAAGTTCACTGGTACCGCACCTCCTGTTGTCTCTGCTATCGCACCACCTCAATATTTCGAGTTTGTGCTCGTCGGAACCGACTATCCTGGCTTTGCTGGCATAAGTGCCACATTTCAGATTGTCATCGGCGCACACCAGCTGTCATACAGCAAGGATGAATACGATCTGATGGCGTCCGTAGGGATCCCCTTCCGATTTCAGGTACCCCTCAACGCGCTGATTCTTGATGGCACCATCATCGCAGCGGATAACATCACATCAATTACAGCTAATACAACCGGCTCCTGGCTGTCCTTCAACAGCACGACCTACACCCTCACTGGAACACCCAGCCATACAGACTTCAACGTGACAACGGTAGCCGTGGCATTCACTGATAAGTTCAGCGATGTCGCAAACACAAATGTCAGGATCAGGCTTAATGGAACGACTCCAGCAAACACTACCTCAACGGCAAGTTCAAATACTACTTCGCAAATATTCACGAAGGCGCTTCCTCTCAGCTTCAACGCAACTCCGGGTACATTTTTCTCGTACACATTCAATACATCTGTTGTGCCCAATTCTGCAACACTGAACGTCACAATAAGCGGCGCTTCATGGTTGCACTACAATCCAGCAAACAAGACACTGTATGGCGAAGTGCCTACTGCATCCAAGAGAAAGCGTCAAGCAACGACTTCAGGTTCAGTCACCGTCACAGCTACCAATGGAGGCCAATCCGATACGCAAACGATCGGTATCACCGTGGGTAGTCCATCGACCACCACAACCACGTCCAGCACTGCTCCAACCACAACCAGCAGTGCTACGGCAACAAGCGCGAGCACTGCAACGAAGAAGGCGGCGAGTTCCGGTTTGAGCACTCAGCAGAAACTCGCCATCGGGTTAGGTGTGACACTACCGATTCTGGCAGCATGTCTAGCATTACTTTTGTGCTGTTGCCTGCGAAAGAGAAAGGCGCGCTCGTTGAGGTCCGTATCGTCATCAAACATCTCGAGACCAGTGGAGCGGGAGAAGGATGAATGGCCTCAAGCAGCAGCAGCAGACGCGGCCTATGATGAGCCACGTCAGCTTGGTGCCTTTGAAATGTTCAAGTCTAACAGTTCTGGTCGATTGAGCGGTTATGCAGTAGAGGTCAATCAAAGCGGCATGCTTGCCCCGCCGTTGGCGCCTCTAGCACACGAGCTGCCGCCGTTGCCTGAATCACCAGGCTTTGAAGCAGTTCGCAGTGCTTATGGTTCTGACGAGAGCCGTTCGAGGACTGTCTCTACTGTTACCTCTACATCATCTGGACTGGCTGCCAGTAACAAGGCCTTGTCGGTCAACAATTCTATTGGCAACGTCCAGGGAACCTCTCGTCACATCACTAGCATTAAGCAGGTCTACAATGCTCGAAGATCAATCAAGGACAGCGACAATCGAGACTCTACAAATACCATGGATACTGTGTCGACGGACGAATTGTTCAGTGTGCGACTGGTAGGATCCGGCCAGCAACACGGCGACGTAGCTCCGCCTCTCGATCGAGCTGGAATTCGCGGGCCTATAGTCGCACAGCCCAGTGCTCAGACGATCGGCACATATACATCATCGGAGAATGACCACATACAGCGCTATGGTAGTCAAGGCGAATCCCTTTCGTCTGGGCCACACTCGAGACACCAGTTGTCGCAGATCTCTCGTAGTGACAGCTCTCAGCCACAGCCATGGAGAGTCATGAATTCACAAGACAGCTACGGGAGCTTTGGGTCCTATGCGACAACGGACTCGAACCTCAGCGATGAATTCAGTTTCGATGAATCACTTAGCGGGGAGAGTCAGGAGCAAAGGAGATACGAGGAGGATATCAGTGAGGAAGCCGAGGCAGATGCTTCGAGTCAGGATCACAATTCGAGGCCTGAATCCGACGCAGTGCTGTTGGCTGCACCACTATCGCCAGACTGGGCAATGACACCTCGACAGGCTTCCATCGCTCGTCGCCCGACTATGAATGAACGAGTTGCGAGCATGGGCAAGGCACGTCTCATGGAGTCCACTGCGCGCCGGCCGATGAGCAGTGCGTCGATTGGAAGTCCAGATGTCTCCGCAGAGACGGAGACTTCTGCGGAAATCGCCTTTGTCTAAGTCAACTCACCACGAAAAGTCCACGAAATGAAATTCTTAGGAACTGTAATATTATAATACAGCATAGGCGATACTTTTGTATATGCTCCAGCATTTCCCCGTAGATAAAGAATATAATGTTAAATATGCTTGAAGATGCCAATCGCTCGTGTACAAGGTTTGGGACAATGATGGCCATACAAGGAAGCTTCGCTCGACTAGAGTTCACTGCGAGTGGCTTGCAACATTTCTCGTTCCCGCTGCTCGACCTGCAGCGCAAGATTGGGCTGTGCATCGGCGTCATAATGTCCATCGCCATCGCTGCCGTTGCTTTTCTTGCTCGCGATAATTCTGTCACGAACCAACCTGGCCACTACAGCCTCTTGCTTGCTCTTCAATCTCTCGAGCTTGCGATTCAGGTCGCGCTTGAGGTCCCAATTTGGCTTTCTGGTCTGTAGTGTGAATAGATCCAGTGGCGTCGATGCTTCTGCAGCGGTGAGGTCCTCAGCTCTCGTCTGCTCCACCAATTCCTTCGCTCTCGTCTCTACGGTCTCTTGCTCGGCTGAGATTGGCGTGTCAATGAATCCCAGTTTGGGTGCATTCGTCTCCGGATCATAGTTGCGAAACTTCATCTTGCTCTCCACATCCTCTTTCTCCTTACTAAGCTCTTCAGATAAATCCTCCTCTCGTTTGCGTTTAGTCGACTTTAGCAGAGCAAGTCTCTCCTTTCGCCTCTGACTCTGATCGTCCAATGACATGATGTGTGTATGTCTGGATGTGGTGTTTGCACCCTCTTGTCTATGTAAGGCCGACAGCACAAGAGTGCGCTGTTGATGGATAAATAAACAACAATGAGATCTAGAGTGATGGCATATAAATCAAGAGAAGATCAGTGCCGTCTGAGCCAAGTGATCACCGAAAGGGTGGAAATGAAATTTGGTGATCTTCACCGGTGAAGTCTGGGAAGCTTCCCAAGGTTGAAAGGAAGGGAGGAAGAAAAGGAGGAGATTCTGGGTGTGGAAGTGGAACAATTTGAATGAACTTGGCTCCCGTGTCAATAATTGTGGTGGAGCAGATCCTTCGACAGACTCTTGGAAATCCTTCCAGACTTGGATACAACCAGCGCGCGCACGCCCACACCCGCCCAAACGTTCCACAACTCCTTGCTTCGGTCTAGAAAACAAGTTCTCGGACGTTCAGTCTGTCCCCCCCCCCTCTCGACTCCTGCGAGGTCCCAAACGATCGGTCCTTGGTCTTGCATGACTTCAAGTAGATAGACTAGAGCCATCGTCTGTCACAGGTCCCGTTGGACGACTCCTCTGACTTGTGAGACTCTTACTTCTTTCGCGTGAAGAACGCGAAGGGACGCATAAGAGATCCATCTGAGCCATGCTGACTCCACCAGCCAGTCCGTAAGTATTCCATGAGCCGTTCCAGACTTACTATTCGAGAATTCTCACTCAACATTCTAGTCGTTCCTCGACTGGATCTGGGTCCTTGGCCTCGTCAATATCATTATGCCTCAACTCGCCTAGTACAATCTATCTACGAGCATGTCATTCTTACACGCCCGAGGTGACCACGAGTGCAGGCGAGAGCGCTTCTTGTCTCCCCCTAAAGGTCAATACCATCATTTATATCCATAGCATTCACTCGAGTGGCTGGGCTGATGGCACTCTGCTCAGCGGTCAGCGTGGTTGGTTCCCGTCGAACTACTGCGAACCATATGTCTTGGAAGTCCTGGGACCAATGTATCAAGCCAAGAACGACCTGCAAGAGGCAATACGGGTGGAAAATGTCACAAAGTACGCAAGCTGCGTGGCTGCAGTAGTCTCTTGTGTTCGAGAATTGTTGATCAACACGGATTGTCTGACCAGGGAAAGTCCTTTAGTTAGACAGTCTGAGGCAGTCAAACGCGACAGAAAAGCGCTTTTATCGGAACTCTCTGGTCTGGTTAATCTTACACGACGCGAGTTTGCAAATCTGACAGCTGCTGGTTCTGACCTCAACTTGCGTGCAGGTCGAATACTGGTTCGGGCTGGACGATTCACACATACCATTGGGCCGTTGTCTGGGCTATACCTCGAAGAAGCCGCGAAGCTGCACTCAGTTGAAGTCACTCCCACGCCGCCAGTCTCCTATGACTTCTCTACACCGACTATTGCCGAGGAAGATGAAGAGCAAGACGATGATGGGCAGCAAGTCTTCCTCGGTTCAGCTAATCAAGCTACAGATTCTGGATCTACCTCGGCCTTGAGGCAACTTGAAGCTACACATGAAGGTCTTCTCTCCCACCTCGCAGCATTCATTGGCCGACTCCATCTCCAGTCACAGACGCAGACTGCAAATCACATATTGCTGGCCACTCGACAATGTGTAAATGCGGCTCGTGCCCTTCTTGCCACATTAGAGGCTATTTGTAATTGTCACTTTGATCAGACGCTTTCGAGAGTCCGGGATCAGTTGTATACAGAAATCACGAACCTTGTGACCAGAGCTCGTGAGGTCGTAGAAACGCAACATGGTGCAATATCCGACACCCGACCCTTGATCACGGCAGCAACGGGCATCGTTAGAGGCGCAGGCCAGTGCACTTCGCGTGCTAGGTATCTGATTGAGACAATCGGCGACTTCATTCTGGACAACAATGAATCCGAGTTCGAAAGTGCCGGGAATTTCCCAAGGGACGAGACTTCGTCGAGCCTCGCCTCCCTGATCGAGCAACGTTCGTCTCGTGAAGTCCAAAGCCAGGTAGAATCACTTGCTATACCCTACAAGAAGATCCTCACGGCAGAGCCTCGACCTGAACTCCCATTGACTGTGGACACCGCAAACACGCTTGCCACAACACTTGAGAAGGACTTGACACTCACGTCAACCGAGACCAGCAAGTACACCGAAGAAGAAGAGGAATTGTCCTTCAACATAGATGGGCAGATCACAGGAGGTACATTGACTGCGCTTGTTGCAAGACTGACTCCTTCTGATCGAATGGCAGAGCCTGTCTTTTACTCCGCTTTCTTCCTCACTTTCAGGTCTTTTGCACAGCCCCTTGAAATCGCAGACCTCCTCATATCACGTTTCGAGTGGTCATTGGGATGTCGAAAGGATGATGCGACCTGGGACGCCACACAGGGAAAACCTATCAGACTCCGTGTTTACAACGTGCTTAAGAATTGGCTGGAAGTACATTGGTGGCTTGAAGAAGATGCATCTGCACTCTCGAGCATTGGCAAATTTGCTGACGGGCAACTGATGGAGAGCCTTCCGCAGGCGGGAGTTCGTCTGTCTGAGCTTGTTGGGAGCATCGAAAAGTCTGTCGTAGGTAGGAACGGGAGTATCGTCGGTCGCAATCCTGCAATCCTCGTACGTCAGGCTAGTGTTTACGAGCCACTACCCAGCCCGATCATCACTAAAGCTCAAGTGTCGATTCTGCACGAGTCTGCAAATTCCGCACCGCCAGAGGCTGGGGACAACCATAATTGCTCTGTTGTGGATTTCGACGATTTGGAAATCGCACGTCAGCTTACCTTACTCGATTCTAAACTCTTCTGTGCAATCACGCCAGTCGAGCTCGTCGGTCAGGAATTCTCAAAGAAGCCAGGCATCAGTCGAGCTGTCAATATGAAAGCCATGTCCACAGCCAGTACCGACCTTGCTGGTTGGGTAGCAGACTCTATCCTCTGGGAAACAGAACAGAAAAGGCGTACAGCTGTACTCAAACAATGGATCAAGATTGGCGACAGGTGTGCCACATTAAACAACTACAATACCTTGATCGCTATCATGTGTGCTCTCAATTCGAGTACAATCTCCCGACTCAAACGCACTTGGGACGGACTTCCACGCCAACAAAAGAATCAGCTCGAACATCTACGCTCCATTACTGACCATCAACGCAATTATGCAGTCTACAGAGCTAGAATTAAACAAGCTCAAGCACCATGCTTACCGTACCTCGGTCTCTATCGAACAGATCTGACCTTCATCGACGAAGGAAACCCAAGCCATCGACCGAGCAAGGAGAGCGATCGATCCTTGATCAACTTTGATAAGCATATCAAGACGGCGAGAGTAGTATCAGAGCTGCAACAGTTCCAGACACCATACCGTTTCCAGGAAGTCCCGGAGCTAAGTGCTTGGATCATGTCTTCATGTCTTCGCATGCGCAAGTCTGCTACTGATCTATCCGGAAACCTTTGGAGACGATCCCTCATTATAGAACCAAAATTGCCGACAGTCATGAGAAGAGAGCCTTCCGTGGCTTCATCAGTCGAGTCTGAGTCAAAATCAAACAAATTCAGTTTCATGTCCAACTGGTAATGACCTTTATGCACGCAACTTCACGTATATTATTGAAAGGGACTCACAAGAGATCTCTGCTCTGTATTTTCCATATTTTTACATAGCCTACCTTGTATATGCATAGCTGTGGCAGCCGATCAATCAAGTTACCAATCAATCCATCAATCACAAGTACCTGAAGCCACGATTTGCTTTTGTATCTTAGCTGTCCAACTTCATGATAATTGCAAAGATGCAGATGGCACGAGATTCAGTTCGGCAAGCGTTTTGTGCAGGCTCGAGTCCTTAATCACCAGTCCAAACATTTTGAACACAGCCTTGAAAAGAAATCAGTATGGCAGCGTGCTTCTTATGCGGGAGCTTACATTCTGAGGCTCGATACCAGTCTCAGCGTATACGTCTTGGGCGACTTGCAGGGCAGTAGTATCCTTTGGCCACGTCCGTGTGATTGGCTTTCCAGTACCATGACGTATCTGCAGTCGACCTGACGAATGGTCGACAGTCTTTTTTGTAGGCGGAGGATTACTAGAAGCACTCGTGGACTCTGCTGGCAGTGAAACTCCCGATCTGGCTGCTTTCTCTTGTCCTGCACGCTCGGCACGTTCTTTCCGATCCTGCTCCAACTGAGCCTTGACTCCTGACAGTCATTAATACACATCGCTGCACTGGCTGGCGCGTTGCTTACTCAAGCGAGCTTTCTGATCCTCCTCCTTCTCCTTCTTCTTAGCCGCAATAACTTTCAGTTGTTCTTTACGTTGCAATTCCTCTATAATCTCAGCGGACTCTTGTGTCTTTTTCCGTTCGATTGAGGCATTCTTCTTGACATTCTCCAGTTCCTTATCCGCCTCTACCTTTCGTTTCGCTGCCAATCTTTCTCTCAATTCCTGTAACTTGATCTTCTTCTCCTCTTCCGTCAAGGGCTTTATAATATCGACACTCTCACTGAAAGATTGATGCTCAGTCTTCTCAGCGTGAAGCTGTACTGCAGCGGAATTCCTTAAACTAACGCCACATTCATCACAGACGAAGCTGTTTGCTTGATATTCCGAGTCCGCCATTGTCGAAAGCTCGTCCAAGAGTTTATTCGTCCACGATTTTATGGGTCTCTTCGATGATTCTCCTCTCAAGTCACAGCTCTGAGACTTGACTATGGTAAAGTGAGGCTCAATCAGAAAGGATTGTATTATTTCGTGGAGCCTTCCTTTCGTGATGAGTTCAACACCTGCACGTTGTGGAGAAACCCTGAACTGTGAACCCGGAATGCTCGGTCGACCCTTACGGTACTGTATGTGTGCGGACGTTGCATCGTCATAGCTCACACACCTGACTCTCAACAACAAAGCACCTACCTCATTTTCAAGAAGACGCTTACAGACGACTCCTGTATAGCGATCAGAATGTCTGTCGAATGTGTCAACCAACTTGGTTTTCAAAGACCTCTTAGTACGCGATTCCTTGTCATGGGAAGTCCTCAACTCTAACATTCGATAGCGAGTCTTGTGAAGGAGTCTTTGATAGTCCGCAATCCCAACAACAGGCCAGTGGCATTCAAGATCAAGACCACGGCGCCTAAGCAATACTGTGTTCGTCCAAACTCTGGCCGGATCGAGCCAGGCCAAGAGGTTGAGGTTCAAGTCTTGCTACAGGCGATGAAGGAGGACCCTCCAGCGGATTTCAGATGTCGAGACAAGTTCTTGGTACAAAGCACCATCATTAGCGCCGAAAATGAATCGTCGAGCATTTCAGTGTTGTGGAGTGCGGTAGAGTCTAAGACTCGAGAGGATATACACGAAAAGAAAATTCGTTGTGTGTTCCTTGCAGCAGATGGAGTCGCAGCTCGCGGCATGTCTCATGAAATTTACAGAGAGGTAAGTGTTTTTACAGGAAGTTTGACTCCTAGGCTGATAAAACTAGGAATCTCCCAATCCTACATACCATGGTGCCGAAGCTGGCTCTTCTGATGCGAACCACTTCAACACACCTGGCCAACACGCAACGGCTGATCGTTCTGATTTGTTCAAGGTCGCGCCTGCTTTGGCCAATATAAGTACACCAAAGAACAACAATCTTTCGAGTGGCAACGACCTTCATAGCTCCAACACTACTTCCACGACCCAGCGAACCTCTAGCACTTCGGTTGACTCACAACTTAGAGAGGCAAACCTCAAGATTGAGAAACTACAGCAACAACTCACTACCGCCAACTCTACTGGCAGGAGGGGGGACAGCAAGTCTGCAGTTCACAACCAAGGGGTGCCTGTTCCAATAACTGCCATGATTGCGTTGATAGCATTCATGGCTGCCTATCTACTGTTCTGATTGCGTTCTGAGTTTATCTGCATATTATAATGGATAATGCCCTGACTGTGTGTCTTGCGACACACACTCGATGGTCTAGTAGTGACTTGGAATCCATCTAGCACTCGAGAGCAAGCAATACTACGTTGCACGAACATCAGTTGGCAATGTTTGATCAGCAATGAACCGATTTGTAAAAGACAGTATTTCGTTGCACGATCGTGCGCGTAATTAGAGATTGAACGAAGGTGTTTGTAAACGGCCCCAATATTCATCTGCTTTTCATCTTGGACATCAACGCTACTGTCTTCCTTGCCCTTCCTTGCTAGAATAGAGCGACTCGTCGTATGTCCTACCTTGCGATACGAGGAGTCTAGACTCCACGTGAAAGCTAGAAAACACGTGACGGAAAATTAGCTGAGACAGCTGGACTGCTTCCGCTGTGTGGGTGGTACCTCGATGCAGCTTGCTACAAAACTTCTGTACTTCAACGTTGAGACCTTTTGCCCCAAGTCCTTGTACCGCATTCGTGCTTAAACTTTGTCAAAAAGAGTTAAGGAACAGAACAAATATGTCCGACATGTCAATTGCCGTTTCATACGCTGCCCTCGTCCTCGCTGACGATGGAGTCGAAATCACCAGCGACAAAATCCAGACCTTGCTCAAGGCTGCCAACGTCGAGGTTGAGCCAATCTACGCAACCTTGTTCGCCAAGGCTCTCGAAGGAAAGGACGTCAAGGACCTCTTGTTGAACGTTGGAGGAGCTTCATCTGCTGCACCAGCTGCATCAGGATCCGCACCAGCTGCTGGAGGTAAACATAGCCAATTCTTCGATTTGAGTAAAGACTGACGATCTAGGTGCTGCCGCCGCTGCTGAAGAGAAGGTTGAGGAGAAGGCTGAGGAGAAGGAGGAGTCTGACGATGACATGGGATTCGGTCTCTTCGACTAAACAATTTCTGTATCGCTACAGTAATTATACTTCTATTCAACCATTACTTTGCGCTCTTCGTTTGGCTTATACCCAACTGTCTCTTTTCAGTTTGGGTGGCTAAATTGCTACGATCCCTCACGTGGCATGGTACTGATCCATGAAATCCATCCAAGTATCGATCTTTCGATCAATTTGCTTTTTGTCCAGCGCACATACATTCCAGTTGAGAAATGTCAGGACAACTTTACTTTGTAATCAAAGTGATTTGAAACTGACGCAGTCTTTTTCAAGCAAAGATGTGTTTGACCTTGAACTCGGCCATTAAATGCCTATATACCAAGAATCTATCTCGTAATCGCCACGGTTGTGCTATCCTTTCTCTCCAACCTCATATCACTTCTTCTCAATGATATCGCCACATCGCCAGAACCTGAATACGCTAATGCCAATTTATCATGAATCGTTACTATCTCGAGATCTCATCCATGACTCCGAACGAAATAACATTTGTCAGCCTCAATACGACTGAGATGTTCTTACAATGCTCAAAAGTTTTTTGATATCTCATCGATTCTGGTACGGGACTTGGAGTTGAGCTGTTGATGATGATGGCTTCCATATGGATCGTATGTGTCAGCCACGAATGGGTCATTCCTAGGTTTTGTGTACTCATCCGACATTGAACGCTTTCCGATGAACCGAAACAGCAACGTCGATAATGCAGCCAAAACTACGAGGCCGGCCACACCAGCGACAACACCTATTATTATCTTTTTGTTTTGAGAACTCAAGCCAGAACCAGTGTTTTCCTGAGACGCGGCATTCAGGGCCGCAGTCACCTCGGCGACAGAGCTACCAGTGACGGTGCCGATCTTGACGACAGTTCTCGATATCGTGGTCGGTGATGTCGTGGAACCCACGATGACGAAAGTCGTCAACAAGGATACATCGATAAAAGTGGAACTCCCGCTTGAGCTGTGAGGTATGGTGGAAGCGCTGGTATATGCAGGTGCGTTCGTTGAAGACACGCCCGCACTTCGCATGGCGGTCAACTGGGTCAATGTAGAGGTCGAAGGCACCGAAGACAATGAACTGAGAACAGATAAAGTACTTAATGGGATCGTCTGAGACTCGACGGATGAAGTCACCGCTGCGGCTAGGCTCGAAGCCATCCTCGAAGTGGAAAGCTGTCCTGTGTTGGAAGTCGGTACAACATCATTGTTCAGGACAGAATCAGTTTGTGTCGCATTATTTAAGGTTTGTGCTAGGGCCGTCCTAAAACTCTCCAATATTAGGATAGCATAGAAAATTTGTCGTGGAAAGATCATGTCGAATAAACCCAGGTCACGATAAGTATGCCGTATTGAGCTTAAACTGGAAAAGTTTTAACGTTTCAGGTAGCGTTTGTCATTACGAAAGTAGCGTACGTCGAGCAGCTGACAGTAACTTGTAGGTTCGAGCTCTATTCGTAGCGAGAATGTACACGCCCGGTATGGAACACAGCACAAGCTCTGTGCAAGGTGGCGGCGCGCACCCACTTATGCCCAGGTGAGTTGGTATGTGTGCGGCTATTGCTCGGTTCCTCTGGAATTTGGAAGCCCCTATGGCCACAATCGGCAGAGCCAAAAAAAGCACACATTACTACGAGTACTCGAGTAGGTACAGCAGCCTATACGAGTAAACGAATTCCGGCCCACGCGTCTTTCACGTCCCATGCAGGCTGCGAAAGCTCTCCACCATCGTCACCAGAATCGACATACGGCCGTCGTTGGGTACAAATATTCCGAGTTCCAGGTATCATCGACGTCCGGTCAATCACATCTTCTCCTGAAAGGCAAGACGGTCTGGACAACTTCTGTCTGAATTTCACAAGTTCGAGCTCGAGCGCCTAAGGTTCTCAAAACTTTTTGAGTCGATTCCTCCAGCGACACAGTTGATAGCACAGAAAGCAGTCCAGCGATGTCCAATTATGATCGTAGAGCCTCCTGTAGACGCTTTCCGTTCTATATCTGACATTGATAGGTATGATCACCATCTTCTCCCCTGATGGGCGCCTATATCAGGTGGAATACGCTTTTAAAGCGATCACGGCTGCTGGCATAACGACTGTTGGCATCAAGGGCAAGGATTGTGCTGTTGTAATATCACAAAAGAAGGTTCCCGATAAGCTGCTTGATGCCGCATCCGTGACACAGTGCTTTCAAATCACGCCTTCGATTGGATGTGTCATGACTGGTCAGATAGCTGATGCTAGGGCTGCAGTGACGAGAGCACGTTCCGAAGCCGCCGAGTTCAGGTACGTCTATGGTTATGAGATGCCGTGCGATGCACTCGCAAAAAGAATTGCCAATATCAATCAAGTCTATACACAGCGGGCTGCAATGCGTCCATTAGGAGTAACGATGACTCTGATTTCCATGGACGACGAATTCGGACCACAATTATTCAAATGCGATCCGGCAGGCTATTACGTGGGCTACAAAGCAACGTCTTCGGGAGTCAAGCAACAAGAGGCGACCAATTATTTGGAGAAGAAGCTGAAGAAGGAGAATGTGGTAGAAACTTGGCAACAGACCGTTGAGCTGGCCATAAATACACTTTCCACGGTTTTAAGTGTAGATCTCAAAGCAAATGAGATCGAAATTGGTATATGTGGCGGTGATGATAAGATTGGAGGTCCAAAGTTCAGAATGATGTCGGAAAGTGACATCGATTTGAGACTGCAGGCTATTGCTGATGCCTCTTGATGTCTCTCGGCATGAGTCACCTGTCACGCTAGCATTCTAGTGTATGATTGCGTTGACCTATCGTTATAGACCTGGCTCGAGTGTGTTTTTCCCCAGAACTTCAGCTGCTCAATGGTTCCACATTCTCGTCCCAATTACTTATATATTACACACCAGCTAAAGATTGGTGAAATGTCGATGTCTCGAAACAAAGTCCGACGCTTATGATAGCTGTGAAGGCCAGACACGATTCTTGTCTCCAATTGCAACGTACTAGTGGTGCCACAATGAGATCGAGGACAGCTCACCTCGTGTCGCGTTCTCGCACAGCTTGTGATAGATCTCTCGCTATTGCCTCCATGTCTGGCTCTCCTCGCAAGCGAGCCCCGTTGACCATTCTATATGCAATGTAGAAATAGTCTGACCTCGAATTAGACAATACGTTGTACGCTATGGTCTTGAGTGCTTCGAAGTGGCCGATGAAGGCGAAATAGACAATGTCCATTCCAGCGGTTGTAAGAAATTCGTAGTTGTGCTGTAGTTCGAGGATAGTAGATGGCACATGTCCATTACTGGTCGTCATATGTCGTAAAGCCGATAGGTAGAACCTTTGTATCTCATTACTCGGCAAAAATGCAGCAGTATTAAGCACCTTGTTAGCCATGTAGCTCGTCCACTGAATCCTAGGATTCGGATCCGCTAGACAATTGCACACAACATGCTGCAGCAGAGCCCATCTAAGCATACTTCGAAGGTCGTCTGTGATGTCGAAAAGCATGTCTACCTTCGAGACCATATCAGCAGTCCCGTGTGCGATGTCAATAAATGCCTTGAGACTCAACTCCAACAGACGAGCCTCTTCACCACTTGACTGGATGTCATTGTTAATTGGTATCTCCTCAAATCTAGCCTGCGCAGTGTATGCAACGACTGCATCGAACAATGGTCTTCGGCCAGGTGGGTCTTCATTGATCATTGATGGCACAAGTGATGAGAACACAACCAAGGGATGAGCTCGGTCAGTCTGGCCAATAGACGATCCAACAGGAATTGAGAGTGCTAAAGACCGAGCTTGATGCGAGACATAGTGATTATAGAAACTAAAAGCGTCAATACAAATGAACAACCTAGGTTACTAGCATGATTTTGAGCTACCAGGACTTACAAATTATCCCTGGCATCGGTCACTGTCGGACGTGCTGTAATCTGAGGTAGAATGATATGCGAATTGTTCGATAGTTGTGGCCTCTCGCCAGTGCTATAGTCGTCCTTTGTATCCGAAGAAATCAGACTTAGAACTGAAATTCGACGTTGCTCAGAATTTGCTGAGACTCCGCTGGCGTTGCTAGCACTGGAGTTCCGGCTGTTGAAGACTAGAGGTGCTTTGCCACTACCTTGATAGGGTCCTGGCTCGTGGCCGATATCAGTCGTTCCGAGTATCGAGGAATTGGATTGGTTCTGATAGTTATAGGACATGAGACTGGGCTGTGCCAGATTTTGATATTGTGGAATCGAAAACTGGACGTTCGAAGCTGCCACCAGATGAGCCTTGTTAATCATTGCATTACTGACGGGAGATGGACGAATAGATTGTTGATAATTTTGTTGATTCTCGTTCCGAAAGACTGTTTTTGAGTTGTAGCCTTCACAAAGTCTCTTGCTCTTCAAGCATCTCAAACAATCCGGCTTTCCCTTTGAGAAGTAAGTATTTCTAAAAGAGAGACGACTTGGACTAACAGACCTCATCACATTTGATACGCCGCTTACGACAAGTCAAACACCCTGTCTTCGTTCTTCTTCGCGTTTCCCTATGTTTGTCCTGAGCGAGGCTATCGAGTTCAGATGCTTCAATCGTCAAGCTCGAAGTTCCAGAGGTCGTGGGCAGGACGTTATGCGAGCCCTCGTAAGCCCCAGCTTCCATGAACGTCGTGCTCACTTCGCGCGAGGTTGTACCTCAATTGCTCAGCAAGTCCAGCCAGTCTGAAGTACAAGACTCCAAATTTCGGTAACTTTTCGCTTCGATCTGTATGATCCACGTCTCGAGCTCGAGACGACCACAAAACCTTTGGGCTGTGCAAGACAAAGAAGTGGTCAAAACACGCGCCTCACCTTGTCCATTTTAGTGTTCCTAGTCTGGAGGCCCGGTTGCCAGAGAGGCTGTTGGCAGATCCGTAATCAAATTGGCCGACCGAATGCCCATTCTAGAGCATGAGAAGGTAGGTAGGTGTGCACACACATTGGGGCCGTTCCTACCGATCTATGGATACGATGCATCAACTGGTGCCACGATCGAGCACAACCCCCCTTGACAGCAGATTTGGCTGCCTGAACAACCTTCTGACGAGCGCCGCCTGCCCGGATAGTGTGAGCTCGGGCCGTCAGACACGCCACCATGATTGTATCCATCTGCTGAGCCAAATTGGAGCTGCAGCTGTACTTTCTACAAGCCACTCGAGCTCCATGATCCCCTCATACCGTAGGTATGCATATGTTGTTGCAACTAGCGATACGTATACCTTGCAACGGAGATTGAACAGGTACCTAGCGCGCTGCAGAGCTGCAGTAGTATTGTGTCAACGTAGCAGCACAGTGGCTATAACACCTATAGAAGTGCAAATCAGGTTGTAGCGTCTCGCTAATGTCTGTTGGAACAGGTTGTTGGAACACATGTAGCAAAGAATGTCAAGTCTAAGTGTTGGACTGTTAAGGATCTATGATCTCAGCACAGCCTCAGCGAATTTTTGGACCCTGACGTGTGACGTGAGCTGACCGGAACCGTTGTGTCAATTTATCGTCATCTTATGTCTACAGCTGTTCCGGAGAGTCCTGTTCTGGTGAGACGTGGTAATGAACCCAGAATTGAGGTGTCAGGTTGCTTCTATTGACAGTATTTGCGCCAGACGCCGGGTTATGGGCAAGACACAACAAGGCACAGCGAGGAAAATGGCATTTGCAGTACGGAAGGAGCTGACCCGACTTATGCCACAGGAGAGCTTTTGAATGTGCACATCGTGCCGCGACTTTGGAGTGCTCGTCAATCCAGCCGTGGATTATTCAGATCGGTAAGCAAGGGTACAGCTACAATCTGGTTGCAATTGACTTTGATATAGTACCTGGCTGGCTGATGGTATCTTATATAGGGCTATGCTCCATCGCCGAGAGACCTGAGCCTTGTTCTTTCACTTTTGAAGTCTGTCCTAGTCAAGCATTGTTGTGTAATGTGAGCTGATGTTGCAGCTGTTGCGTTCCATTTCCCATAGAACGCGAACCACTCTCCCCGGACTATAAAATGTGTTTGTTGGAGCTCCGATGATTTTTTGGAGATGAGGCTACGCGAGGCTGCAAGCTCGTGTGTTGGACGTCAATACGGTTGCAATAGCTGCAGCTGCAGGTATGTAGGTACGTCTACATGTAGACGTACCCTCGCAAACATAGGTAGCTAGATTTGCATGACACTAGGCCTATTTTGACTCGCTTGTTGCTAAGTTCAACAGAGTGAGGCAATACAGTATATGAGATCCAATTCGTGCCTACCAAAAGTTGAGGCGCGTTGAAGAGAGCTCGAGATCCTTCTACGTACTCTGCCCAAGCAAGGTCCCTCGTCGACCGAGCTTGAAACAACATCTTCTGGCCTTACATCGACTTTTCAAACGCTTTAACAACTGCCTTTCTCAAGCATGAAGTAAAGTAATTGTGGGAATATTTTGACTTATGGGGAAAAAGAATAAAGGCAAGAGACGGCTCGAAACGTCCACGAATGAACAAAAACAAGCATCTCGCACCCTAACCTCAGAAGGCGTGGAGCATCCGAGTGAAGGAGGCGCGGAAAGACCCATTGATGGCTTTCCTGAGCTCGATGAGCACGAACAAGGAAGCCCGCATAGGAATCAGAGCCATGACGAGAATTTAGATGCGAAGGCACCAGATGCCGGTACTGTGATCCCTGCCGAGCTCGCCGCTCTGACGGATCCTACCATCGAAGAGACGCCTGTCACATCGGAAGTACAGGATCAGGTTAAGACTGGAGTAACCGAATCGGCGGAACAAAGCCTTGATGATCTTATAGGCCCTGTGCCCGAATCTATCTCAGATGCAAACCAAAATCAATCCTTGAAAAACCACGACCAAGTAGCTCAACAATTGGATGGTGATGTACACGAGAATGAGACATGGAGTGCCGTCAAACCTGATCAAGATTTCCCACATGTACTAGCTGCTTTGATACGTGACGAAAATGGTTCAACACAGCCTGATCTTGGTCAAGCAGGAAACACACATTCGCCTCTACACGACTTAGAACGTGAATGCAATGCTCTGCAGAAAGCTCTTGAGGATAGGACGACGAAACTGGCTCAAGTGTCTGACGAAAAAGCCCAAGTAGAGAGCCAGTATCGTAACCTCTTTAGCAAAGTCACACAAATGAAAACTACGCTAGGAGCTCGACTGAAACAAGATTCTGAAGAATTAGCACAGAATCGTACTCTCATTGAAGAACTCGAGTCGCAGAATGCAGTGCTGAACGAGACTGTTACACACGTCCAAGAACAAGTCGTGACCATCAGTGAGCAGCTGTCAGCTGCTGACCGTGGTCGGCACGCCTCAGATATCAAAATTCAAGAACTTACAAATGTCATCACAAATTTGGAGCACTCCTTGGCTGCGGAAAAGCATAGTCGTATTGCCGCAGCGGAGCGCGATATGATGATTGCTGCGGAACGAGAGAACATTGCACTGGAAGAGAAAACAGCTCGCGACACATTACGTGATCGGATACATGATCTTGAAGAACAACTATCGGCGCAAAATACTGCTTATCAGAATTTGTTGAGTATTGTAGAGCAAGACAATCAAGCAAATACGAAGCTCAAGCAAAATATCTATGAATTACAGGAATCTCATCAGGACGAACTCAGAACAGTTGTCGGAGCCATGCAAGCGACTATTGACGAGCTCCGGAAGGACCACAAGTTAGCACAAGATCGCACCGATCAACTGAAGAGTCAGAGTAACGAATTACAAGCAGAGCTCGAGAAATTTAGACCTTATGAGCGTGAAGCAAAAGAGAAGAATCTTTTGATCGGCAAACTGCGCCACGAAGGTAGGTACACAAACATGCTCAAAACAGCACTAAGATTTTCAGCTGTGATTCTGAATGAACATCTGACTAAGGCATTGCGCTTGTTGAAGAGAGGATCTTCCACGGATGCTGTGGATCGACAATTGTTAAATAACCTGCTATTGTCCTTCTTTCAACTTCCGCGTCAAGACTCCAAAAGATTTGAAGTGCTCAAAATCTTGGCCAGCGTCTTGGCGTGGGACGATCTGCAGAAGGAGCAAGCTGGACTAGTACGGCCTGGAAGTATAACACATTTACTGCCTCCGATGAGTCCCTCTCTTGGTCGCTCCCCACCTGCTAGGTATGCCGCTCGTATTTGGTGCGCAAAAACTAATCGCGTAGTCCGGGTGTCAACCGAGGAAGTATATCACGACGTACCAGCGGCGCTATTCAATTGCAAGCTGCAGATTTCATGGGCCCTAACAAGGAATCTATGTCTGATCTTTGGATCAATTTTTTGCAAACAGAGGCGGCAATGGATGCAGCTGATGCAGTGGATAGTAAATAAGGTCTGACTGTAATGATTATTTATTGAGCATTATCTTGAGCTTGGATTCGTGCATGTATCGTGTCAAAAGTAGATGTGTAACCAAGGTTCTTGTGACGGGCTCTTCGCCGTGTTAGAAAAAGTTACACTATTCACTGTAGTACTTTCGAATTCATGGTTGCAGTGCATTAGCTATGCACAAAACTTCGAATGCGCCACAAGCGCAGCTTATCGTCTTCATGGCAACGAACCATTTGTCCCACACTGCACTTGTGCAACGTATGTGACCACCTCTCTTGACCTTCCCATCGCGATCATATAGCATCAGTTCCCAAGAGATGTTCAGACAATGAGTCAGTTTCTCCGCACTCAAATTAGGACGCATCAATATACCTTACCATGACTGCTGCTTGTGTATAAAGTCTCATTCAAGTTGAATCGTTTTCTTTGCCGACAAATCGCAAATGAGACATTTCATATTTTTGCAGCAATGAATAGAGACGACTCCATTTCATTGTTCGTTGTCAGCTAAACTCACTGGACTAATCAGACATACTGAAAGTCGTGTTCGCTATGCTGATGCTGTGGTATTTTGTGATCAAAATTCTCCTTTCGAATATTCTATGCGGCCCACAAGCCAAAAGCAATAGGATAGCACTGAAGATTTCCGCTTCTAAAACAGCCGAGTTCTTCATACACAATTCCTTTGGAAGCCCAAATTTTGGTATACGTCCTTCTCATTCCTGGCCATCGATATTGTCAAACATATCATATTGGAACCACAATACTGAACATAGTATTTACAGACTTGTCATTGTTGGACGACATGGACAGGGAGTTCACAATATTGCCGAGCAAAAATATGGTGCCCGGGATTGGGACAACAAATGGTCAAAGCAGAATGGAGACGGGATTCTTACCTGGGGTCCGGATGCAAATTTGACAGAATTTGGTGAGCATCAAGCCAGACTTGTGCGGCAACTTTGGTCTTCGCAAATGGATCTGCCCAGACCAGTCATGAAGTACTCTTCTCCTTTGTCAAGAGCTTTAAGAACTGCTTCAATAACATTTGACAAAGATATCGTTGAATCCCCACTATACGTGCTGGAAAACCTTCGAGAGACGATCGGAAAGCACACATGTGATCGTCGGTCGAGGTTGTCTCAGACGCTGTCACGGTTTCCAAACACAGTTTTTGAGCCACGTACAACTGAAGACGACAGTTTGTGGAAGCCAGATTCACGAGAAAATGATAAACAAACACAATATCGTGCTATGACGGTTCTACAAAAAATTATGCTGTCTGAGTGTCAACTTCTCGAGGGAAAACCTATGTCCAACTTGGATCATACTGTAAACATTGACCGCGTCATCAGTATTACAACACATTCAGGCTTCATACGAGGCCTTTTCACTGAACTAGATTTACCACCTGTGCGTGTTGAGACCGGTGGTGTTGTCAGTCTCATCCTACATACAACATGCATCGGACATACGTCTGTTTGACCAATACGATAATTCGAACAATTTTACTATGGTTTCCTTGTATAGCCACGTCATCTTCTCCAGGGAGCTGGTTGTATGCCTGTGTGATGCCCCATTCACTGCCGTCGTCCTTGGTCTGTGTGTGTGTGTGTCGACATGTAAAGCACTAACGGAAAGAATCACAAATTGCCTGAATGCACTTTCTGTCCTATAGCAAAATATGCTTCAATATGAGCAGCTAGCACTTCCAGAAGTGATCAGAGCATATTAGCCGTTGTAGCAATGATCTTTGATCCCATAAATTCGGCAATCACTAAATGCCGTGCCAAGCTCTGCGCAATACTTGTAAAGTCTATATGTTAAATTGGGGCTCTATACTTTCAGCTGCATACAGTAGTGGATCAGCAAAGTGCAACAACCTAAGCCATTTCCAAAGAATTAGTTTTGTAATTTTTGTCTTCAAATATTTGTAGTACAGTAGTCATAAGTTGCATACTGTAGTATCAGAACTTTGTTTGTGCATAGCTAAGGTGATTATCTGTTCTTTGACAAATTTTAGAATATATCAATTCTTATCTGTTTGTGTTATATCTTCTACAAAAACAAAGGCCAAAATAGTGCTCTTTACACTTCTGACTTCATGCAATTGTAATACTCTAAAGAAAGTTAAATCAAAGTGAAAGAACTATTTTAGATATACAAAATACTTACATTTGTTAGTTTTCTGCTTGCAAGGCATCAGTACTCTGTTGTTTGACCATGACTTACAGTATAGTACAGTAAGTGCTTCTGAAGTTTTGACGTTCTAAGTCATCTACAGAAGATTAGCTTCATGTTTCTAAGTTTAAACATTTGTGGCACAATACTATCTATCAGAAAAATATTAGAACTTTATTTATGCATAGTAAATGTAGTTACAGTAGGAATCCACTGAAGTACAACATCCAAAGTCATTTCCAGCAAATCTGTTTTGTGTCTTTGACTTTGAATGGTTGTGGCGCAATATACACTAAGTGTATAATATCAAAACTTTGTTTGTGCATGAAATAGGTAATCACCTGTTTTATAGCAGATTTTCAAGTATGTCAGTGTGCAACTGTTTATGTTGTAGCTTCTACAAAAACAAAGGTCAAAATAGTGCTTTTGATGTTTTCAGCTTTGTGCGGCTCTACTGCATGCTATAATCTTCTCTGAGAGATTTAACTCTTATGACAGTATTCTTTAGCCAATTGCGCATCCGACTACAGTAGAAAATCAGCAAAGTGCAACAGAGGCTGAAATTTCAATATTTTGTATGACCACCTCCGGTACTAATGACAGCCTGTAGCCTTCTAAGCATGCTCTCCAACAATGATTTTGAGTATGCCGGTTCTATAGCGTTTCAGCTATCTTGTAGCAAAGTTTTGAGGTCATCTGAGTCAATTTGAGTTTGAAAATTGTGTCTGTTTGTGTACTTCTTCCTTCAAACTGAACTTTTCAAATGATGCCAGAGATTTTCTATATGATTAAGATCTGGTGAATTAGCAGGCCATGAGTGTATTTGTAGATCATTTTGCTTCAAAAATTGCGCTGTCTTGTTACTTGTATCATTGGTGCATTGTCCTGTTGAAAGATCAAAGTTCTGTTACCAAGTAGGTTTTCAATCAGTCTATCTTCCTCATCAAGTCTCTCCATAGAAGCAGCCCCATACCATCACACTTTTTTTATGGTTTTTGAAGGCTGGAAGTAGATTTATTGAATCATACCTAGAACCAGGACTTCTAAGCACAAATTTTCGTCCCTTGATTTTTCCTAGACAGATAGAAGACTCATCTGACCATATAACACGTTTCCAGTCTTCTACAGACCAGTGCTGATGCAGTAGAGCCCAATTGAGTCAATTTTCCATGTGCTGATGGCTGAGATAAGGTTTAACAGGCGCCACATATCTTTTTAAGTTCTCTTGCAAGAAGAGCTTTTCTAGTTTGCGTCTAGAAATCTGCAGAGTAGTAGCAATAGATTTGTTTGACATTTGACGCAAATTTGAGAGAGAACTGACCAGGTTCGAGTATTCTATCACGCTTTGAAATTGCTCTGAGAGAGTTAAGGATAGAGTATGTTTAAGAGCAATTTTTTGATAGCTGAGAAGCAATATAAGTCTGTGAAAAGCCTGATTTATTGAGCAAATCAATGCAGCCCTTCTGGGCAGGACTTAAGTGAAAATATTGAGAAGGCATGAATATTGTGGTGTAGATAGATTGGACTGGGACGGACTCAGAAGAAGGCCAATGAACCCGAATATTTATGTATAGATAGCTGAAAAACATCACTATACTCACAACAAATTACAATGTGATAGTATCTATTTTGATGACTGTATAGCATGTCAAAGTTTGTGATAACAACCATATGTAATCAGAGCATTGCACTTTGCTGATTCCCTACTGTAGATAGATTAGAATAAAACAGACTTAAAAAAAGACTAATAGACCTAAATATTTATGCACAGATAGCCAAAAAGCTTCACTATACTCAAAATACATTATAATGTATGGTATCTATTTTGATAAATGTATAGCACATTCAAGTTTGTGATAATAACTACATGTAATTAGAGTACTGCACTTTACTGATCTTTTATTGTAAGTCTGTAAAAATTCTAATTTATTAATTAGATAAATTAAGATAGAATAAGCTCAAAGAACTGATAGAGCCAAATATTTCTGCACTAGCTTTTAGATAGCATTGCTATACTCTAAATAAACCATAATTTGATAGTATCTGTCTGAACAACTGTGCAACCACTCAAAGATTGTGATAACAACCATATAAGATCTAAAGTGTTACACCTCATTAATCCTCTACTGTAGCTAAAAGCTGTGTGATTTGCAAGATTTTCAAGCATTGTTAATTTGTAGGCTACTTTAGCTGTAATTAGAGAAATTACTGAATTTATAATCTTTTCTGTTGTCAAAACTGCTAATAGTTGTACAGAAAGGTAAATTTGTGAAGTACTACAAGGCAAATCCTACTCTAATGACAGAATTCTAATTTCCAAGACAGTAGTCTCAGAATGTACTACTACAACATAGACTACTGGAACAATCTAAATTATGTTAGCTAGTCAGTAGTATGACTTCAAAATTGTAAGAACCTTTAAAACACATTCAAGAATCAAGATTTGCACATTATTGCACAGATTCTCTAGATGTGGCCTATGACTAATATCTTGCAAAAAGCGGTAACCTAGGTACAGTACAGTAGATCTAAGATATTTTATGTTATAAGCTTGAGATTGGTACTTTAAGCTTTAACTATCCAGACTACTAGATATTAGGACAGTACAAAACTCTTTGCAACATATACTATTCTAGCTCAAATTTTATTTCAATGGACTTGAGCACAACCTACACTATCTAATACTCAGGAGATTATGATGGACCAATGGTAATTTTATTTCTGGCCTCCCGCAATATACATACTAGCATTGTATTGTACAAACTTCTTATGGAGGCCGATAAGTAGTTTCTGATTACCAACGTGGGTAGCTCGGATCGGCACTCGTATGCAACAGATGTATCTTGTAAAGATGAAAGAGGCTACATTTCTTCTTGATAGACACGAGCACCCAGGCGCTGCGCAAAAGTTGCACTCTATTATACGACTCGGTCAATTGTTAAAGGTCATTAGGGCCAAGAATCTGTCTCTATCTCAGCTCCATACTCCAAATTGCGTAATCCGATGCATTCTTGCAGTCGACCGCAGGTAAAGGAATATGAACAAGTTGAGAAGCCTGGCTGCCGTTCTCACAAATCATCGCAAGGTGTGCCCGTGTGATTTCGAGATGGGCCCTAAAGCCCAAGCGGTATACGCCTGGTTCAATCTTCTTTGCAGATGTTGTCGAGGGGCTTTGTATCCAATGACGACATGTAGTATGCTTAGAGACCCAAGCCGCAGGATTGACTTACACTGGGCGATCCTTACGCGTGGCAAGGCCCCAAGATTTTGACTGCCACGCTCTAGAGGTGGTACTTGTGGAAATAGACGTCCTATAATCAAGTGCCACGGCATGCTAGACCTCGTGCACTTAGTAAGCATGATCAGATGAATTCCAGGCCATACGCTGAATTTTGAATCTTTAAATCAGGTGTTGATTATACTCCGCTCAGTTTCATGCTCCGGTGTTTGTGTTCGGTAAATAAGAAATTGGAACAAAATTACAAAGTCGAAAATCAAAGTGCCCAAGCTTCCCAAGAGCCAAGGTATGTTTGTGATGAGGTACTCCGCATCAGAGGAGAATGCTATGATGCTTGCAGCATAGGTTAAATTGCCAAATACGGAGAAGATGAAAAAGAGGAGAGCCAAGCCATCAGTCTTCTTCTTTCTAAAATTTTTCAATATCTGTGGAATTCTGGCACACAGGTACAGCATAGCAGAACCGTAACCCAAAACCTGTGGTCCGATAGTCATCGGTCGTGAAGAATCAACGGGAATATGCGACTTGTCTGTGTTCTTGAGCAGAAGATCAGAAACATACCACCCAAACCAGCCCAATGCAGCGACTCCAAGGCACGCTAACACATTATACGCGATCTCATGGAGCAGCGAAGTTTCCCTCATTGAAATGGTGTCACAAGGGGAATCGAGTAAAGGCGTGTCCTCCTCGTAAACGTTCTCATCCTTGGTCTTTGTTATTGCATTGAAATAGAATGCTTCTCCAATGATGATTGCATCGCTGAAGATATAATACACTGCAACAACGATCGTGGTGGGCACGAGATGTGCCCAGATGCAACCAGCGAGGTTGAGAACGTCTCCGATAGCCCAGAGACCTACGAACCCTAGGCTCACACCATCCGCATTCTTTCTCTCTAGCTGTGTTAGTCTTGCTCGAGAAAGCGGTGTCTAGGAGCTTACTATAGATTTCATAGACCAAAGGTATTCCGTTACAGAGCCAGAATGCTAATGATATTGCTCCAATAAGGTTTGAAACGTCAGACATAGTCCATGAAATCGCTCCTATCGAATATGACGGGGACACAGCATGCGCCGGCGGGTCGAGCGTCATCTTCGAGCAAAATATTCCGTGAAAGGACTCTTGTCGATAGGTGGGAATGTGCAAGCTGAAGTGATGACTTCAGGCCTTTGTCTATTGTAAGATCTCAATGCAAAAAGATCGGCGATGGTCCTATGTGCCCGCAATATCAAGCTACAGCCTTCACAGCGATGGCCAGGATCTGTGGTTGATGTAACTTTAGCTGGAACATGAGATTCTAGTTTTCACTCGCACGCAGTGCGCGAGGGAGAAATTTATCGCTGTCCAATGAGAAAACGGAATGCTTGTGGTAGATAAGTTACCGAAAATTCTAGCTTCCAGCCGAGGGCCTGCAGCTGGATCAACAGTAAAACCTTATATTTGTAGCTATAGTGGTAACTCAATGGAACACTTCTAGCTGGATATTGCCTACAGCCGTTGCGTGATATAGCGTACAAGCTTAGAATAGATCGAATCAAAGAGTCGAGCGAGGTATATAGGTATTGTACTAGCCTTGGCCATTCTGCTTTAGCAGTACTGCAGCTGCGCGCAGTAGGAATTGCTTTCGAGCACGCGAAACATCACTGATCAAGAATTCCAGGCTAATTCCCGGAATAAATTGCCTGATCTATCTTGGTCGCCAATTCTTGCCAAGAGCCGTGCACGGTACATCTGGGGGCGCACAGAAATCCCAGGTTTGATTACTCAGTCGCGATCTGTGCATCATCACCAGCTAGCATTTGCCCCACTGTTAATTATACTACAAATTGCTGCGGTTCTTCAGTACTATTCGCGATCAGCGTCTTCATACTTCTTGCTTGATTGAATAACATGCGTGGTCAACAAGTAGCAACCAATTGTCTTTGACACTTGCCACAAGACGACTTCTAGGCATTGCTAAATTGGCATCTGTAATTGATCATCAGCTACAGTCATGTACACGTCTTCCGATCATGAACATCTGGAATGTGGATCGTCTGGAGAAGCGACGCAACATAAGCGGCCATTGTACGAGCGGCTCAATCCACTGAGTCGTTCCAATCCAGAGCCTGTGCCCGATGATGCAGGCATTTGCCCGGAGTATGGCGCAAACTTTTTTTCCAAATTGACCTGGTCTTGGATGACTCATCTTCTGTGGATCGGGTATACTCGACCTTTGGAAGCAGGAGATATATGGCAGATCGAGCCTGATCGGTCTTCTACAATTCAAGCTGCTACTGTGATGGTAAACTTCAAGAAGCGACAAGCTCGAGGAGGAAAGTATCCATTGTTCTGGGCGTTGTCGGATACTCATGGTCTGCGTTTTTGGAGTGCTGGTATTATGAAGCTTGTCGGGGACACCCTGCTGACCTTGAATACCTTGATCATAAAATACCTATTGATCTATGTTGGCGACGCATACTACGCCACGAGAGGTGGACCTCCAGCTCCTAGTATTGGCCGTGGAATTGGTTTGGCTTTTGGTCTGTTCTTCATGCAAGCAGCTTCCTCCTTACTACAGCATCATTTCTTCTACGGTTCCATGCTGACTGGTGCTCTATCACGTGGAGCGTTGATAGCATGCATCTTCAAAAAGTCACTGATTCTATCAAACAAATCTCGAAGAGAATACACAAATGGCAAGATAACCAACCTGATGTCGACAGATACATTTCGAATAGGTGGGTAAAGTCCTGAAGCCCTGATAGGTTGCTAAACTCGCCAGATTTCGCCGCCGGATACGCACACATGCTATGGACCAGCATAGTCCAAATGGTTGTTATTCTAATTATCCTCTTGATAAATTTGGGTCCTTCCGCACTTGCGGGATATGGTTTACTAGTTATCTCCGCACCAATAATGAGTAAAGTGGTTCAGAAATTGGCAAAGAAGCGACTACTTTCCACAAAATTTACTGGTAAGATAATTCCCAGACGACTCAAACACGCAAAGACAACTAAATCTCTTCAGATGCTCGTGTAAGATTGATGCAAGAGATTTTATCGAGCATGCGAATAATCAAATTCTACGCATGGGAGAATTCATTTCTGGAGCAAGTTACAAAACTAAGAATTGCTGAAATGAAGATCGTGCGATTCTTGTTGACAACGCGATCAGCTGTGAATGCGGTCTCGATTACCATTCCGGTCTTTGCCACTATTCTCGCATTTGTGACATACAGTCTGACTGGACATGATCTGGCTGCAGGCACCATATTCTCATCGTTGACATTGTTCAATTTGTTACGTATGCCGCTCATGTTTCTGCCATTAGTCATCTCATCAATGACTGATGCACAAATTGCCCTTGGACGTATACAGACAATGCTCGTTGCTGAGGAGATTGAAGCCAAGGAAGACGATGGGATTGACGAAGAACGATTTCATGACAATGCTATCATCATCGACTCTGCAGACTTTTTCTGGGAGGCGGACACGGCAACACAACTGCAAGACGAATCTGGTGCGGACAAAAAGCAAGATGAAAAGCAAGATAAGAAGTGGTCAAGTACGAAACATTTGTTAGGGAGCTCATGGGCAATCTTGACCGGTCGCGCACGGCTGACACATAAAGCAAAACCACATGCCGAGTCAGACACTAGTGTCGAGCTGTCGTCCTCCGAGACAGGTTCCTCTGAGCATGGAACAATCCTTCCGAAGTCATTGGCCACTGGAAAACATGACAATCCTGATGGAGTGCTCACACACGACGACCTGGTGCTTGATAAGCCAATTGGAGCTGGCGTTGTGAACATGCCTGATGCTCCCAGATCTGCAGAACGCCTTGATGCGCTGGAAAAACCCGGTAGCTCCATGGGTTCTTTGCATTCAGATTCTGCCACTCAATTTGAGGAATCTACTGGACCATTTTCAATCAGAAACCTGTCATTGCAGATCAAGAAAGGTGAGTTAGTGGCCATTGTCGGCATGGTCGGCTCTGGTAAATCATCTATACTCTCTGCATTGGTAGGAGAAATGCGAAAAGGCCAAGGTAGTATCAAGCTCGCCGGATCAATTGGCTTTTGTGCACAGGTGCCATGGATCATGAACGCAACAGTGCGTGAGAACATACTCTTCGGTCGACCCTACGATGAACAGAGATATGCGGCTGTCGTAGAGGCTGCGGCGCTCGTGCAGGATTTCGAGATTTTACCTCATGGTGACGACACGGAGATTGGTGAAAGAGGAATCACGATTTCTGGTGGCCAGAAGCAGCGACTGAATGTTGCTAGAGCGACCTATTATAATGCTGACATAATACTGCTTGATGATCCCTTGTCTGCAGTTGATGCTCACGTCGGTAAGCACCTCTTCGAGAATTGCATTTTAGGGTTGTTGAAGGAAAAGACACGTCTTCTTGTTACTCATCAGCTGAATTTCCTGCCACAGGTCGATCGAATTTTGGTTGTGAAACATGGTCAAGTTGTTGAGCAGGGCACTTACCAGGAGTTGTTGGACCGTGGACAGGACTTCGCCAAAGTACTTGAAGAATTTGGCATGACGGAGCCCAATGCAGAAGAGGCGATCGAGGAATTGCAGGACGATACAGAGGACTTGATAACCGTGAAAGACCTCGACAAGAAGGTGGCCTTGAAACTACCACCAGTAGCTGAAGACAGAGAAACAGGGGCAGTCGGCAGCGAGGTCTACAAATCATATCTGAGAAGCGGCGGAGGACTCTGGACACTTCCCTTGATCCTCCTTATACTCGTGATAGCTCAAGTGTCACAGGTTGGGTAAGCTTGTGAAACATCTCACTTCGAATACTAAACAAATAGGAACAATCTTTGGTTGAGTTTCTGGTCGGAGGATGAATTCGGTGATCGTGGTTCGGCCTTTTATGTTGGCATCTACGCTTCTTTCGGCTTCGCGCAAGCTTTCGCATACTTTGCCTTGGGTCTGGGTGTTACTATAATAGGGAATCGAGCTGCCACCGGTCTACATCGATCTGCGGTTGAGCGTATTATGAGGGCTCCAATGGCATTTTTCGATACTACTCCTCAAGGACGAATCATCAATCGTTTCAGTAAAGATATTGATACTATGGACAATTTGTTGTCAGACTCGTTTAGGATGTTTCTGACCACGTTTGCTTCGATCATTGGCTCCTTCATCCTTTCCATTGTCATATACCACTATTTTGCTGCTGCACTGGGGCCATTACTGGTCATGTTCTACCTATTTGCATTATACTATCGATCCTCCGCCAGAGAGATCAAGAGAATCGATAGTGTGCTCCGGTCAAGTGTGTTTGCACAATTCGGGGAGACCTTGACGGGTCTTTCCACAGTACGCGCCTACGGCGAGGTGAGTACAAGCATCTTTGACTGTTTGTGTTGACAAATTTAGCAAAACCGTTTCATCGCTCTAAATCAGCACTACATTGACAAAATGAATGGCGCGTATTTTCTTACCATCACGAATCAAAGATGGCTCGGGATACGTCTTGATTTTGTTGGTAACATTCTGATACTTGTGATCGCTATTCTTGCAGTCACCTCAAGATTTAATGTTAATCCATCAACCACTGGTCTCGTTCTATCATACACCATGCAAGTGGTAGGCATGATCGGCTGGATGGTTAGACAACTTGCTGAGGTCGAGAACAACATGAATGCTAGTGAGAGAGTTTTCCATTATGCATCGAAGCTAGAAGTGGAGGCGCCTTTTCAATCCTCAAACCCGCCTGCAAAATCTTGGCCAGCAAGTGGCGAGATTGAGTTCAGAAATGTGAACATGTCATACAGACCCGGTCTGCCACTAGTTCTCACAAATCTCAACCTACACGTTCGTGGGGGCGAGCGCATCGGCGTGGTGGGTCGAACTGGTGCCGGAAAGAGTTCTATCCTCGCAGCCCTCTACAGGATCAATGAGCTTGTATCTGGGAGCATCATCATTGATGGTCTAGACATTTCCAAAATTGGCCTCCATGAATTGAGAGGCAAACTGTCTATTATACCACAAGATCCAAGTATGTTGATAGGTTATACTTCAAGCTTTCAGGAGACTGACTAGGATAGTTTTGTTCGCTGGAACCATCAGGAGCAATCTCGACCCGACTGACGCGTATGATGACCATGCAATTTGGCAAGCACTGCTGAAGTCACGTTTCGTATCTGGTACCTTGGCGAGTCCGGAGAACAACATCAGTCTGGATTCTTTAGTCGATGACGAGGGACTCAACTTCAGTCTAGGACAGCGTCAACTACTCGCGATGGCGCGGGCACTCTTGAGACGTTCTCGCATCCTTGTTCTGGACGAAGCCACATCTTCAATCGATTCTGCCACCGATGCTTTAATTCAACAGACCATCAGAACTGAATTCACCAATACAACGATTTTGACTGTGGCTCACAGATTGGTAACTGTAATAAATTATGATAGAATCCTTGTCATGGATCAGGGTGGTGTTGCGGAACTCGATACTCCCAAGGCATTGTTAGCGGATGAAAACAGTCAATTCAGTCAGATGGTGAAAGCTGCAAACCTGCGCAAGGAGGATCTGCATCATGAATAAGGATACCAATGTCTAGATAATAGTGTACAGCACATAGCATATAGCATATAGCAGCATACCATTGGCTTGTCCTTCATGACAAGATTTGAAGCATGCGATGTGTCAACAATACTAGTGGCCACGCTGTACGATAGAGCAAGCTCTCAGACTCACCGGACTGCCATGTCTTGTGGAGCAGCCAAAGCTTGCAAGTAAGTGAAGTGCAATTGCGAGGCCTGCGATTCCGCCACCATGGCTAAGTACATTATTCTTTATTCTTTCACCATGTAATCTGCTTTGAAGCAGTACAGCACTCATGGTCTACTGAACGACGGTCCGAAATTCAAACTGATTTAGCAATGCGTCTCAAATATTCGGATCATGTATCATCAACTTCATTGGTGAAGTCTTTCAACGTTCTGCTCACTAACTCGAATGTCATGAGAGTTAAGGCGCTCGCAGGTACAGTCCTGACCAAATTTGCCCCCATTCCGGTGTAAAATGTTCTCCAGCCTTCTTCCTTGTATATCGTTCGGGCAGCGTGAATGATGCCCCGATATTTGTTTCGCGAGTCCGCTCTCGGATATCTCTGATTCTGTAGACGAGTTCGGAGAACTTCATGAGGATAGGTTGTTGTGGATGCGATCATTTTGGAAAGGGAGGATGCCAGTAGCACGCCGGAGATGTGCGCATCATGCCCATTCGCTCCAAACAACTCTTTGAACTTTTCGTACAAAGGGAATTGCACAGCAACATGAGCAATGCCAAAGAATGAAGGCCCAAGGCCTTTGTAGAATGTTCCTATTCCCTCTTCGTGGAACATCTTGCGAAATGCATCAATGGTGGTTCTGTAGCGAACACCATGTTCGTGAGATGGCGATTGTGTCATCATCCTTGTCTTGACTACCCATATTGGATTTGTCAAAGTAGTGGAAATTGCACCAGCTGTCATGGCTGCACCAACATTGGGAAGGATTGCCGTGCTAGATTGTCCAGCACCATAAATCTGCCTGCAGTGCTGGTAAATGGCAAAGTAGGACGCCCAAGTGGGTAGGTAACCAAGTAAGACAGGTCCCAGTCCACGATAGAGTCCCCTAATGCCTTCCTCTGCCCAGATTCGTCGAAGTGAACTTAGAATACCTCGATACAACTGATTAGCTCCATTCTTCGAATTGCTATGGTCAGAAGGAATAGACGGATTATGCTGAGCCTGCAGTTTCGTCTTTACTACATCTAGAGGACAAGTGGCTATAGAAGAGACGAGCCCTGCACAGGCTCCGGCGATAGCATTGATCGAAGCTTCACCTAACTTCTGATGTGTATGCGGAATGACAAAATCTCTATGGGTGCCTCCGACATGGTACGGCGATCTTTCATCTTTTGTCATGTACTCTGCGGCGATAGATTAGTACGTCGTACCGAGGTCTTAGAGACTTGAATCAACCTCGATCGAAACCTTGTGCAATTTTCGTCCAGTAATACGTACGAGATGAGGCAGTAGAACACACAGATGTCGGAAGACAGTGAGGGTCTCGAGAGAATTCACTTAAGTCTGAAGGTCGGACAGCTTCATTCCTTGATCAGTCTTATCAAGTGAGCTGATTATGTCTCCGCAACATCATTCAGGCACGTATCAATCATCTCAAATCGCTGCACAAGTAGTGCGAAACTCATCCACGAAGTCCAACTCCGAGCAATCGGAAATGATGGCTGAACCATGAGAAGCTATCGATAAGCCTAATCTAGTGCTCCATCCATACGAGTAATTCGAGGCGAGGCTTGGCGATTCACCACGATCCCACTTTCCAGACTACTGCGCACAGCTTTTCTGCATCTCCAGCACCGCATGAATAGTATTTACCGAGAAACAATAGAAGGAAAGCAGGCGCTGAAGTGATGGCGAGGGGCAATCAAAGGGACAAGGCTCGCGAGAAGGTTCGTAAGACATCTGGCCGTTTCGGCACATGAGCTCTCTTAACATTTCAGAACTTGAAAAAGAAAGAGGCTGAAAGCAAAGGTCAAAAGAAAGATGGAAACGCTTTCAAGCGCGAACAAGAGTCTAATGCTGAAGTACGTTGTTTAATTGTGTCAGTATTGCCAGATATTGACAAAACAGATAATGCGACGCAAGCAAGCCGAGGCGGAAGCACGAAAGGCTGGTATCACTTCTGGAAGTTCTTGATGGTAAACATGAACCCTGCTTGAGGTCTATTTGTCGAAGAACAGCGCCGAACAGCAGCGAACATGTCGAACTCATTACGAGTATGATCCGGGCTCGCGCGATTCGCCAACACCTAGTCGATGTAGTGATGAAAGTAGACCTCTGTCAATTCCTTGCAAGTATAACGAATGCATCTCAGCAGGGAAACCGAGATGTTGACCTAGCATGCCATCTTACAATTCGAAAGATCACCTGTCACACTTCTAAGTAGGACAGCTTGTGAACACTGAGAAATGTTCGATTGAGTAGCAAAGAAGTGATAGAATTCGTATGCTTGGGTGCTCGAAAAATGAGTCGTCAAAGCATGTTTGATTCCAGATCGCAGTAAGACGATGTGATTTTCGCGCCGCTATACATCTACTGACATTGAGACTGCAAGACATGTGTTTGTTGACGGCAGCGGTTGAGGTCGCATTAATCTTGATATGCGAGAAAACTCTTCAGATGAGACAAGCCGTAGTTGCATCATTTCGAACAAAAATAGACTTTCGTCACACGTAGACGAAATTCGGGTTGGTCCGTATTGAGGCATCAACGCTTGTGTTTCTTGTGTTTGGGCTTCTGCACATCTTGGTCCTTTCTTTTGTTGTTAGCGGAACTGCCCGAAAGAGTCTTCATTCCCTTCATGGATCGCAAATTGTCCTTATCAGCTGCCTTTTCCGATTGCCTTCGTGCATGAGCATCCTCAGGTGCCTCATCAGTCTCAGAAGTGACTAAGTCATTCTCTGGATCCTGCTCCTCAGTCTTCAGGGTATCCTTGCGATAATTGCGACGCCCACTCGAAGTGTCTTGAAACGCGGTATACGAAGTAATAACCTCCAAGTCCGGAACTATAGCTGTCTTGGCTACGTCTCGAAAATCCAAGCGCCAATGCGAATTATTAATGGCCGTGGCTTCCTTGCTCCTAGCAATTGTATCGGTGGTCTGGTCTGTAGACTTGGACATGAATTTCATGGTCATGAGCTTGTCTGACAACATACTGAAGAACTATATGTGCTTCAACTTGTGGGGCTCGATCAGAACTTTGCGTTGAGTAGCGTCTTAAAGGCAACACAAGGTCAAATGCATGAAGAATCATGAATTGAAGGATGATGGAAGCACATGCAATTCATTGGAACATTATCGATTAGATTATGCCTATATCTAGCCGGTAGTCTACGCCATTGCGCGATCTGATGGTCAAGAGCAACAGCAACAATTGACCGCCACTGCAAGCGTACACATCTATCACATAGAAGTGTACTTGGCCACAGATTTTGTAAAAGAGGCACCGTCTTCAAGTCTCAAGGCTATGCAGGATGCAGTTATACCCTTGCTTAGCGGTGCGTTCGCGGGTCTTGCTGTCGATTTGTCACTTTTTCCACTCGATACACTAAAGACAAGACTGCAAGCCAAAGGAGGCTTCTTAGCCAATGGAGGCTATCGCAATCTCTACAAAGGTATGGGCAGTATCGCTGCTGGGTCTGCTCCCGGAGCTGCGTTGTTCTTCCTGTCTTATGAATTCAGCAAGACACATATTCCACTGCACGATCCAATCATGCTAGCTGTTGTCTCGGGCAGTCTCGCAGAGACACTTGCATGCCTGATTCGTGTGCCCACGGAAGTTATCAAGCAGAGAACGCAAGTCTCAAAAAGTCAATCATCTCTTGCAACATTCAAGCAAGTCCTTGGCGTGGATGGCATGCGAGGACTGTACCGTGGCTTTGGCGGCACACTCGCTAGAGAAATTCCATTCGTGTCCATACAATTTCCCCTCTGGGAGAAGCTAAAGATAATGGCAGTTCGCGAGCGCGGCTCTACTCAACCACATCTCGCCGAAGCAGTACTACCTAAAGCGACACCGGCAGAAGCAGCAATATGTGGAGCTGTGGCTGGTGGGGTTGCTGCAGCTTGCACAACTCCTATGGATGTAGTAAAGACGAGACTAATGTTGGCATCACAAAAGAGTGGATGGCTCGAAACTGCTCGCAGTGTGATGAGGGATGAGGGTCTGATAGCTCTGACAAAGGGTATTGTACCCCGGGTGGGATGGATCTCTGTTGGTGGATTCATTTTTCTGGGAGGATACAGTGCAGCGTCCGATGCATTGGGTAATTTCGCACAACTTCTGACATGATCAGATCTAGCGCCCAGTGCCGGATGGACCATAATCAACCTGCGTGCCCATCGGTTCTATCTCCTTGAGAGCTTCAAGCTCCTCTTTAGTTGGAGGATATTCGCTGTTGCGCTTCAGCAATTTCGCGCCTGCATTTGTGATGAGGGCATTTATGTCTTTCTGTACGCCCAGCTCTTCTGCACGGAGATAGTTCTCCAACGCAAGCTCTATTTGATCATCCTTCTCTAGAGCTAGACCATAGTTGTGTCTGATCTCGCCATCTTCAGGGCTGAGCTCGGAAGCAGCTTTCAGATGCTCAAGAGCCTTTTGTAGGTTAGGCTCAAATAGTAAGAAGTAATTAGCCAGATTCGTGTGACAATCTGATTGTACAGCCTTGTCTTCGGACTTGATGCTTTTCGACTTAGTCAAAGCTTCATACACAGACTACATCTTCACTCACCGAAGTGCACTTTGCCAGCTAGCCACAGCTGCTTTGGGGTCTTTCGATAGCCACTGTACAACTCCCAGGTTGTAATGAGAGTCGATCGTCGCGTCTTGCTGGGAGGTCAGTTGGCTGAACAACGATTGTGCTTTCACATAGTTCTTCTCATTTAGTGCCCGATGAGCTTGCTGCAACAAATTTTGACTGGAGTAATGTCGGAGAGCAATGCACGCTGTAGGTCGAGGCGATCGAGCATAAGCTATGTGAATGCGTGCTGGAGTACGTATGAACTGCAATAGCTGATGACTTCTCCAAGAGCTCATACCACGCATCGAGGACAAAGTTGACGCTGCGCGTGTCTAGTGATAGGTTGGTGCTATCCTCCTGTTATGATAAGACATGAGCACCAGTGCTAATCCTCAATTGTGAACAAAGTGTGAGCTTTAGAAGGCGCCACTCCACATGAATTGGACGAAACTCGCGGACTCGGAGCTTCTGCTCAGTCGAATTATCCAACAACAACGGAGGCTTGCCGTTTCTAGACATACCATTTTGTATGCTGGCCCGGTGCAACTTTTAATGAACACAGAGTTCGAGGTTCTACAAAGTATTTATCCAGAGTTCCAGATACATGGCAATCAAGCGACTATCGAGATCACTGTTTGCCTCGACTGTGCAACAACCTTACATTTCGAATCACTACCTAGTCTCGAGGTGACCTATCTTCCACCAGTATCCTTATGCTTGACCATTCCGTCAAGTTATCCCGGCTCGACTCCTCCTGCCGTCGAATTGAGCTGCCAATGGCTTACTCAAGACCAGCTCTCGGTTTTGACTCAAGCTTGTCTCGATTTTTGGCAGAGTGGCGAGGAGGTCCTGTACATGATACTGGATTATCTTCATAGCGAGGCAACACAGGCTTTTGGGATCTTGAAACTTGAGGGAAGCACTTCATTGGAGCTGACCGATCATCTTCGAACCACCCTTTACTTGCATCAGCAATCAGCAACGAGGCTAAACTTCGAACGACA
This sequence comes from Taphrina wiesneri, assembly GCA_005281515.1. Taxonomy (NCBI): domain Eukaryota; kingdom Fungi; phylum Ascomycota; class Taphrinomycetes; order Taphrinales; family Taphrinaceae; genus Taphrina; species Taphrina wiesneri. Next base: position 297,011 of record RHGK01000016.1, read on the forward strand.
TTCTTACGCATGCGAAATTTGTCTCGACTGGCGAGGTGGCACAGAATGCATAGTTCTTTGTGATGCTGAACACATCTTCTGCAAGTCGTGCTTGCGAGACATGTTTTCCATGCACATTCGAGAAGGCAGTGTTTCTTCTGTGCTATGTCCCTCTTGTCCCACGACTACAACATCTCTTCCGATTGCCGATGGGGTCGACAATAAGAGCAAGATATCTAAAGCAACACTGTTGCAGATCGTCACGGCTGCCGAGTACGAAAGATTTGCCATGCTTTTACGAAAACAAGAGCTCGAAGCTTCTCCCAGTTCAATTCACTGTCCTCGAGACTTTTGCGCAACGATTCTACCTCGAGATCCCGATGAGAAATTAGTCGTTTGTACGAGCTGCAAATTAGCGTTCTGCGCTGAATGCAAGAGAACATGGCATGGTCCTCTAGAGGCTTGTAAACGCGTCTTCCATGCTGATGGTCTTGGAGCACGATACAAAGCATTACTGGGTGATTCGACCAAGGCCGAGGAGAAGAGGTTAATGGAAAAATTACATGGACGCAAAAATCTTGAGCATCTTCTGAAGGTGATGGCTGATGAGGAAATGGCGGAACAATGGCGACTTGAGCATGCAAAAGCTTGTCCAGCGTGTGGCACATACATTGAAAAGGCTTATGGATGCAATCACCTACAATGTGGGATTTGCTCTGTGCACTTCTGTTTTCTGTGCGGAGACTATCTCGCTGCAAGTAATCCTTATCCACACTATTCGGACAAAGAAGGTACTTGTTATGGCAAATTGTTCGAAGGACTTACCGGCCTGGAAGATCCTCTCGGGGGTCTTGTAATGGAGAATTGAAACAGCTTAGTGTGCATAAAGTCTCTTTTAGCATAGGCAATAGCGTTTCAACGAGCATATGATGATATAACTTAGCACCTGAATCATGACCAAAGTCCCAGTCTTGTTGAAGTCACGAGCTTCATTTACAGCAATCTTCACGGAGATCTCAACAATCGTTTATCACTCGGCTGAACGAATCTAGGCGTTAGATGATCACAACCCGATCAGATGCATTCCGATCTGCAGATGACTTACCCCGCAAACTCGGCTGCCAAGTCGTGCTTCAGAGGGACCAACACGATTCAAAAGACTTTTATGACCATGGCACCCCTACATTATTCACCAAAGAACGAAAGGAGGCCTCATCATGTCTGCTGATTATTTTGGCCTATCATATGCATCGCTGACACTACTGGGTGGGCTTATCGGCTTCTTCAAGGCTGGTTCGGTTGCATCACTAGTTGCTTCCTCCGTGTGTGCTAGCGCGATATATTATGGCGTTGCTCAGAACCAAAGGATCGGTGAATGGCCATAAGCAAACAGACCAATGCTGATATACAAGGCGGAGACGCAAAGATCATTGTTGGTGTGTCGCTTCTTCTTCTCGGCTTTTTTGGCAACAAGTACCGGTACGAATATCAGGTTCAAGCTCTTACACGAGCCGCGATTGCTAATAGAGCACAGCAAGAGTGGCAAGGCCATGCCGGGATTGATCATGACACTTTACTCTTTGGTTTCCGTCGTGGTCTATGGTCGACATCTCCTATGATGAACCCCCACAATAGAGATAGTAAGTAAAGGCCGATAGGATGAGCACGAAGATGGCGTGTAAATCATTGACAATGCAAAACAATACATAAGGACAAAGCACATCTACATTGACTAGTGGGAAATTGTTGGTGTGATTGTGGGACCAGCAATATCCTTGATACCATGACCCTTCTCGCTAAAATCGTGCACTTTCTCCTCGTACGAAGACACTTCGCCTTGCATGACATCCGTGTCGACTTCCGAGCACCACTTGTCGCCACATGCAGGGATTGGACTGACTTGACATAGTGCCCAATACACTCCTCCACTGACAATGATTCCCAAAAAGAAGTTCTACTTGATTAGTTATCGATCCGGGTCTAGATGCACGTTGCCCTTACCAATTGATACATCTTCAGTGCAGAGTCTGGCACATCGACCCCGACTTGGCCAAGGAATCCGACGAAGTTGATGACGATTCCAAGAATGTAGGCGACATATGCACGCCAATTGATTCCTGCAGTGTACCAGTACGGTCCTTGTGAGCTGCCTGAGTAGAGACCATTGATGTCCAGGTACCCCTTGCGAACGAGATAGTAGTCTGCAAACACAACTCCAGTGATGGAACTCAAGAAGGTGGAGTACGCTGACAAGTAGGAGGTAAAGGTCGAGGAGGAAGCAAAGAGTTTCCATGGCTGGATGAGCAGACCGATCGCGGCACAAATATAGCCAGATCGACGAATGTTGAGAAATTTTGGCAAGATGGCAGTGAGATCCGAGCCAGCAGACACTGAATTTGCGGCAATGTTGACTCCTAATTGAGCGAGCGAAAAGGCAAGTGCGATGAAGAATACTCCTGCACGCGTGGCAGAGCTGGCTTGAGTGCCGTTGTTGTCCAAAAATTTGCCGAGCAAGTCGAGAGGGTTCCATAAGTCTTCACCGTAGATGACTTTACCGGCAGATCCAACAATGACACCGATGAAGCAGGTGATGGCGAAACCGCAAGGAATAGTGATGAGTTGTGGCCAGAATGGTGTACTAGGAGTCTTCGCGAAACGAGTAAAATCAGGACTACCGACGTTAGCATTAGTACAGAAGAGTAGGTTGGCATTTACTTGTTGACAATCAGGGTCGCAAAGTTGGAGATGCAAGACATAATTCCAGCGACGATAGCCCAAGCTTTGGCCGAGCCAGATATGGTACCTGGTTGGTGTACGATTGCTCCGAGACCTTGAGCCTTGACAATGGCCCATGCAAAGAACAAGACACCTGCAATGGGCACAACAATCGACTTGACTGTGAACAAGTGTCGAATCTTGTGTACTGGAGGATAACTAGAGATTGTCAGTACTGGTTCAAGCATCGAGTTGATCGACATACATAAAGATGAGAGAAACGAGCCAAAAGATGAAGAAGCCGACAAAGTCTCTGGTACCCGTGCCGTCCAGATTATCTGATGAGAGCTTGTTGTATCGCGGTGCCATAGCACGCAACATCAGGACGATACACTGACCACCGAGCCATGATTGTACTCCATACCATACTAGACCCGTGAGTATAATGCTGGAAATTCAGGACAAAAGAGCTGCATACTGCATGCCATAGCACCTCGATTGAAGACTGGCCAGAGCGAGCCAAAGATACCGAAACTTGCTCTTGCAATGGGAGGGAAACCGATGTGATAGGTCGATCCAATCCGGCCAGAGATGACGATGAAGACGGCGACGAGCGAGTATCCAACCCAGACACACAACCATGCCTGCCACCAACTAAGTCCAAGCTGAATGGAACTTCCCTACTCTGATGAGGTACGATGTAAAGACACTTTTGGAGAATCGTACAATGATGGTCCAGGTATTCAAGTTGATTGAGTCTGCCAACCAGAAGGCGACATAGTTCCAGTGTTTCCAGACCCTTCGTTCGGGTTCAACTGTACAATGTCAGATTCCGATGGACGTGTGAGGATGGGAAGGACTCACCAGGTTTCAGGTCGGCATTCTTGAGCATGGCTTCCTTGCCAGTAGCATGACGGGCAAGCTCGTCTGAGTAAAGCCAGGCTGGGATCTGCATTGTGTATGGATTTACTAGCTTCGGAGGGGAACCTGATAGTGCGATTCGAAATACAAGAAGAGCAGGACTAGACTTATATAGACGTATCTCGATCGACCAGCCGGTGGGGAGTTACGCGGGAACAAGCCTTATCTTATCAATTTTCTCGTGTCAGCTGCAGGGAAAGGACCGGCTCAGCGCCATTTTCTGGATTTTTTGCAGATTGCAGCTAATTCGAGTTTAGTTGGGTGACAGATGGTGCGACCTGATTGAATGCCACTGCATATCAAGTGGGACTGGCGGCCGCTCGAATGCGATTGATCAACAGAAATTTCATTTTCTCTACTAGTACCATCTGCCAAGCCCTCTCATCAGCCCTCAATTGCAGTACCTACCAGTACTTGGCTTTCAGCATCGATCCTTCCCTTCTGACAGTCCTGATTCTGCATTGGCACACCACAACAGCGGATCGAGACACCTGCATCATTCGACATTGGAGCCAAGCTAGATCTGACGGACTTGATCCGTGGTGCACGCTTTTTCAGGTTGTCTTACACAGTCAAGGGCACTTCGATAGCTCAATTCAGACTTTGCTTACTTTTGTGTACTCTACTCTTATTCAGTGTGACACAGTGCGAGTGATTGCCGCTGCATACATTCATTGTATCTCAGTGTCCCGGAGTGTCCCGTAGTACTCATAACTAAGTTTTATCCTCCTGGCTGCTGCTTCTTCAAGTTGAACCTTTATTAGGCCCTCTTGCTACTGGAGGAGGCATAATCGGGCCACTGAAACATTGGCCATAGTACTACGTCTCGGCTGGCTCATGATCAGGTCTACCCAAGGCACATGCGTTTGGACTCTTCAATATAGCATGTGTGCAACTTGCAAGCACATTCTATGCTATAGATTGTCGTTTTAGCGTGCTCCTGCTTTTTTCGCCTTGGCTTTCATGTCCTCAGGTCCGACAGGGTGTAGCATGATTTTGTTCGGGTAGTTTTGACTGTTTCCTGAGTGACCTTTACTCCAGTCATAACTCACAGCATATGCAAAAATGTCACCCGTCCTGCTGAAAGCAGTGCACGGAATTGTGCCTCCAACAGAGTTGAATCCCTTGAGCCTGTGCTTCGAGTCCTTGTCCCAAAAGTGAAAAGTTCCATCTGAACCTGCGGTGGATAGTGTGCCATGTTGTGGATGGAAGGAAATTGCATTGACTGCATAAACGTTCGAAGCATTCGCTGGAGCATTATTCGTGTCGCGGTGACACTTGAAGGAAAAGTTAAGACTCGAATCCTTGTCTTCAACATATTGAATAGCACATCTGCCTTCCACAGATCCGACAGCATAACCGTTGCCCTTGACAAAGCAACTGACAACACGCGTTTGAAACTTGAGCGGGGATTGCGTCTGCTTGAATATTTGCGTTGGATTGGAGAGGTTCACTACACAGATATGTCGTTCTGCAGTAGCAACAACCATTAGTTGATCCCTGACTGACATGCTATAGCATCGTTCAGGCAATTGAAGAGTCGCAACAGGACTTTGTTGTCTCAAGTCCCAATATTTCACAGTCTTATCCCATGATCCCGTCGCGAGAATCTGTTGACCATTAACTTCTATAAATTCGCAAGACTTTATGGGCTGATCATGTGCCGCAATTTGTGTCATTTGCTGGCTTCCAAGGTCGAACAAGCGACCAGCCTTGTCGGTACCTCCAGAAGCAAGTTTACTACCATCCTTCATCCAGCTCGTGCATAAGGCCGGTCCTTCATGATCGTAAAGCGCCTTTCCCATGGTCTGACCGCTGTTTTGTACCTCATATATCCTGACCTTTTTGTCCCATGAACTGACAGCCAACAACTCTGCTACAGGACTGAAAGATAGCGAAGAGATAGAATCTTCTGGAGGCTGCTGAACTTCGATATCTTTCGCAAGATCTGCGTTGTTTGTCGCAGTGGTCACTGGTTGGGCATTGCCAAACAGTGCCATAAGTGCGCCTTAGCACGCTGCAAAGTTGACAGATATGCGAGATGACACTTCAGTACCTTCACGACAACAGGCACTGGGGAGATCGTGAAATAAATATGCGTTGTTGATGCTATTGACTAGCGCTTCAACTGTGCTGCTCTGGTATGCACATGGTTGACGTTGTCCACTCATCTATCCACTTTGCAAGTTGGTGGAGCTCCAATCAGGTTTTGCAGCTCGCATTTCGTACACAAATCGCATCAGCCAACAGTTTCTGATCACTTTAGTTCTCGTCCATGACTGTACAAGTAGCTACTTGATCTTCTGATGGCAGCAACGCACGTTCTTGGCTATTGGTGGCATCATGACGGCTGTTGAAACGACTTCTCAGTGTACATTTTAATCGTCTCTACACTTAATGGCTGCATAGCTACATTACCTCATGCTTCTTGAAGTCTTTTACTTGACCGTTTCTGACTGAAAGGCTTCGCGTGGTGCAATTCTGAGTTTGATACCGCCATGTTTTCAGATGCTCGAGGACAAATTCAGCGTGTCATAGGTCTATCCATGAAGGTCTGTATTTGGACCAACACATACATTGCTCTGGGTTCTTCGAAGGTCAAGAAAATGGCTTCGCATTAAGCAAGTGGATGGCTTGATGTGGCAGGCTGACATGACCATAGTCAATCTCACCAACACCGATGCTTGAACATGGTTTCAAGGATCTCTATAAAAGCTTGTCCACATAGGCGTCAAGTCGTTCAAGACTGACTTCGGCGAGATGATACCAATTTTGGAATACGCAGTAAATGGCGTAGTCATCTGATGTTGTGGCGAATTGTAGATTGATGAACAGCACACTGCGTCCGGTTGTCTCAGTCAATATGACAATCCGTTCTAGAAACAAATACGTGATTAGACTTACCGAACTCTGAGACATAAAATCGGCACAGTATCGTGCTCAATCTGATTAAGCTGAGTAAGGATGCATAGAAATTAGAAATAGAAAGAATAACAACGATCTCGGCTTTTGTGGTAGTAGATTTGAGACTAGTTCCCAACAAGGGACGAAGGTTCAACTGTAAGCCATCGCAGGGGTATCAACCACGACGAAGCCGGCACAAATGACCGAGTAGGATACTGTGAATTCGCATTGCCACTGCTACAGACCTTTGAAAAGGTACACTCCAATCAAGCGACTATGATAGCAGCAAACTAGAATGTATGGCACGACTATCCGGTATCGAGCTACTGACCCTCAAAGCTCGAATCAGTCGGACCTCGAACCTCGAATCTTGAATCTCGAAGTTTGCTTTTGACCCACTCAGAAGCTACAGGTTTTGATGTGCTGTATACAATTTCAGCCACAAACATCTCCGCAATACTCGCTAAAACCGTATAGTTCGGCTAATTTCGCAATCAACTTTTCCCAATACGTGTCAACCTATGAGCCGATTTGCTCTAATCGACCCTATGATAGACATGGCACCGTTCTTACTTGAGTGAGCCGCAACGCGATGCTACAATAGATGCAGTAAATGAGTCAGTCGACTTTCTACGACACAAGTGTATCTTATTGGAGAGCTCGAAATGCCACGGAACTCATTGTCCTTACCGATCTGAATGATGTGATATTGGCTCGAATTCCACTCAGATTTGTACAGACAGGGGGAGAAAGCTCTACTAAGAACAGTTACCTTTTTGTCGTGTTAAATTCACTACTACAAAGAACCGAATCAGTAAATGTAGAGATCTGCTATGACGGGCTAGCAATTCAGCCGGCTGGGATATTGATTTCCGGCATTTACGTCGCTCAAGTCAAAGTGGGTCAAGATGTGTTCGAAGCTCCCGGTCCACATGCGAAAACAACTACACACAAGCCGTTTTCTCAGGACGAGACTGACACTGTAAGCAATTCCAGTCGCTCTTCTCGTGGGGGCCAGAGCGCATTCCGAGCAAAGCTCTTTCAGCGAGATCAGAAATGCTTAGTCACGGGCACTTTCAATCCGAAGCGGCTCGTAGCCTGTCACATAGTGCCGTTTAGTCTTGGTCCTGAGTTCGTAGCACACATCAGCGACGGCCTCTGCAATCTATACTCGCCAGCGAATGGAGTCACCTTGAGGTCCGATGTGCACACTCTCTTCGATGATTACTCCCTTGGTATCTACTGTGCATCAGGCGAATACATCATCCATTGCTTCTCTGGGGACAGGTCATTACTGCCTTATCATGGCCAATCAGTAGAATTTAGCACAAGCGTCATCTCAATATTCTGGTTGAAAGCAATCGAGATACAGTGACCAAGCATTTGAGTGTATCAACATGGCACTTTCATTGCCGAGCGTTGTGCACTTGGCCGAAGTTGCGTAGCAGTACCAAAAGAACTCACTCATGATGTTCCCGTTCTGGGTCCGAAGACACACAAATGATCGGTCGTAGTGAAAGGTTTATATTGTAGTAGAGTCCACGTCACAGTGGTTACTCGGCCATGCCTGGAACAATCTTAACGTGAGCATTGAGATGAGTCCGAATCTTAGATCGCGATCTTTCCCAAACCAAACCAAGCAGATCTAATCTAGCCATGATCGGCGAGGTTTGTCTGGTTCAATTCAGGTTTGGCACCACCAGTAAGGGTCCACCTGGCCCTTCCGAGAGCGCCTGCAATTGTGGGCACGAACCTCGGAACCATCAGGAATTACATTACATGATCGGATCTGCATGTAGGTGCTCAAGGAGTGGCGGAGTGGAGGCTTGGAAGCTTGCCATGAAGACTGATTGAGCCACCAACTACCAATCAAAAGAATGGACCTGAGTGCATTCGATCTCCAAATGCTACGGAGATGTAATCCGACAAGCCATCTGCAGCTGACTGCAAAGCCGATATGATGATTATCATCGCCGACCAGGTAAAATAGAGAGCGGGGTAGCCGGCTGTTCGAATATCCTCAATACTCTGCTCAGCTGATCAGTGGTAGCTTACATCTGCTATCACTGCGCTTCATCGTCTGTGGCGACGAAAAGCCCACCTGAAATCTACTTCATCGTTTCTACTGATGTCTCAGCGCAGAATGCAGATCAAGAGCTGGAAGCCTGGGGAGTCCTTGGACTTTAGAGCTCTTTCTTTCACGGCACATCACATATCACGAGCACATAGACGTAACAATTCTGCTAGTGCAGAACAAACTCGTGCACAATTAGGTGTCTCTCAGAAAGAGCGGACATCTGTCGAACATTTGGTGTTGTACTCAGACACAAAGAATTTGGCGCCTGTATACTGGCCCAGCGTAGACTACTGGAGTCGGTGCTATTCGATCAGCGCAACACCAACAAGAAGAGATAAAGTACTGATATTGGATCTCAATGGTACACTGCTATGCCGAGCGTCGAAAGGACCAAGCGCCTCTTCCCATCGCGCCATAGTACCTAGACCGGGTCTAGACTCTTTCATAAACTTTGTGTTCCGGAACTTTCGAGTTATGGTATGGACTTCTGTCTCGAGGAAGAATGCAAAGGAACTCTTGGCCGCAGTTTTCAGTCCAACTCAAGAGCGACAGCTGGTAGCTTGCTGGACTAGGGAGAATCTACAACTTGGATGCCGCGAATTTAAGACGGATGTGCCCACGATCAAGGATCTCACACGTCTATGGAGTTGTACCTCGGGACTAGGAAAGACGTGCGACGAGAGCAATACCATTCTGATGGACAACGAACCAGGGAATTCTTGTCTTCAACCTTTTAACCTTGTGTCAATTGAGACGTGGTCTGACAAGTCTGATGCTACAGCAAGTCTCAAAGCTTTACATCGTTGTCAGGAAGTTCTGAATACTTTGCGAGAAGCTCCGAGCGTGGCCTCGTATCTTTGTCGCGAACATCAACGAGTACTTTCTACCTAAGGGCTGCTTTATGGCATGTCTGCAGTGAATTTACGGGGAACGATGACGCTGAGCGACATCAAGTCCGCCTTCTTCTCTCTTCAGAACTCTTTTTCGAGAAGTCCATGGTCCACAACTCGTACACAGCATAGTTTATAATGTATGCCATATTTCAACCTTGGAAGGACAACTTATCTGTATATATGCATGCATACCTGGGCCAAGGTATTTTTGGTTCGCGATTGCAATTGTTGATTACGTCCTGATGACACGTGCATGACCCCGTACATAGACAATTATCAATTTCCAGATACTGCGATCTGCTATCTCAAGCTTCCGCTTCCGCTCCACATCCAAAGGTACCAAGGCTCCACTTCCAATAGAGCACATCAATCTTGTCCAATTAGAAGCTCCAAGCCACGGTTTAGCACAACCACAGATCCAAATGTCATAATCTCGGATAGCCGGATCCCGGCCTTTCGTTGTCATCGATCTGTACACAGTCAGCCACGGTTTAGTGTAGTAGCTCTCATTTGGTAGACCAGTCAGTGCTTACGCGCAGACTTGTCTTAGTATGTGTACGAGATCAAGACGGGTCCAAGGTGGTGATGATGGATACATCAAGGGAACACACGAGCTACAATTACTCATCGACATTGTCAGCACTAACTTCCATGCACACTCGTGGATTAGCGGTCGACCTTACAAAAATTGACTGCTTTAAGCAAGAATCGGACGACGATCTTATGAACGAGATTTGTGGAAAGTTTGGGATTCCTTCTGATGCTTTTGCTGGTAGAGACGAGCGAGCAGTGTGGGACAGGTACTGACTCTCTCGAGGTCCTCTTCCTCGAACGCTACAAGTGAAGATTCTACCTTTATTGTTTCTGCCGGATCGGTAGTTCTACATCTAGGTGGTAATCCTTTTGTTCTGATGAAATCTAGTTATCTGGTCACGGAAAAAACGAACGGCACTCGAGCCCTACTTGTACTACGCCATGGGCTGAAGGCAGGTTGCACCTGTCATTTCGTGCGCAGACTACAAATTTCTGTGTCTGTATCATCTGACATGTCAAGATAACACGAGATAGCAAGTGCTTTGGCGTTCAAGAGTCACTCCTTCCAGCGCTGCTAACACAAGAGCAGACTGTAATAACGATTTTTGATGGCGAACTCTGCAGCGGTCCACCTGCAGGGAACTTTTTGTTCACGGCCTTTGATATACTGATCTTAGATGGGGTCTTGATCAGCAAAAAGCCATTCAAGGAGCGTTTACATGTACGGAAGGCGGAGAACCACATTGGCACGGCAGCTGACAGTGTAAGACGTTGAAGTCTCACTTTGCAAAGCTCAACTACACATCGCAATTTCGAATTAACGTGATTGTAAAGGACTATTTTCAGATGAATCAAATCAGCGCTGTTCTCGCGCGGACAACAAATGATCAAGAACATTCTACTGATGGTCTGATCTTTGTGCGAGCCACACACACGTTGCCAATGCAAGAGGAGTCTGACTTGTGCGACATACGAGACAGAAATTGCGAGAGTGAGTCTGACATGATTTAGGTTGAAGTGGAAGGGTCAGCACACGACAGTCGACGTCTACATCACAGCTGACAACAAGGGAATTTCTTTGTGGGCCATGGATGTGGGTGCCTTGCGGCAGATACCGGAACATTTGTGCGTCCTCGAAACTGTCGTCAATATCGAGGCACTGCACAAGAAAGTTGTAGAATGTGAAATTACGGACAATTTAAGCTTGCGGCCAGTAATGATCAGAAGTGATAAAGTGGTACCAAATTCCCTGTATGTCGTGAGAACGAGCTGTGAAAGCTATCTCGATCGACATCACATTGATGCTACGATCCACAAGTATGTTGATCATCTTCACGAACTCGAAGAATACCACATGGCGAACACGGCCCAAACGAGTAGTGGTCGACGAGTATCCCTGTCAACATTTTCGCAAGAATTTTGTAAGTGTGAGCCACTGTTACTTGAAATTACTAAGACGAATGGATAGATGAGCACCAGATTCACGAGGACAAGACGACCCGTGCGGCGAGCGCTCTCGTACATTATCGAACAATATTCAACGAGATCAAACTGAAAGTGCTACAAATCACCTTGCGCCGGCACATTGGTAAAGGCTTTTCGGTCTTAGATCTCGGTTGTGGACGTGGTGGTGATTTTGCAAAGTTCAGACGTTGCGGAGCATTACGATATGTTGGCATAGACTTGGCGCACTCCAATATAGCAGAGGCTACCCGTAGATCTCAATCACCAGACATGAAAAATCTGAAAATAGAGCTGCACCAAGCGGATTTCACTATTGTAAAATCATTGAAACCTGCAGATCATCGGCTGCTGACATCTTCACAGGATATGAACATCTTACCGGCGAGTCAAGATGGATCATTCGATCTTGTTTGGATGAGTCTTTCATTACAATATTCATTCGAATCGGAAGACAGTCTGAGAAAAGTTCTCGAGAAGTGTACTCGATACCTCGCCTCAGGAGGCCAGCTAATCTGCATTATTCCTGATCCGGTGCAAATTTCTGATTTTCTTTCCCGACCTAGCTGCGACCAAAAGAACACTTTGTTCTCGATCAAGCATGTTTGCAACAGCACTAGCAACACGAAGGCAGACTTTTCACGATATGAATTCAACCTAGTAGGCATGATGGCCCAACTTCTCGAAGCAACAATATCTCTAGAGACTTTAAAGCGGTGAGTCTTGTGTTGACAGATTTTCTCTTGCGGCCGCTGACGACCCAGTATTGCAGCAGAATATAGCATACGTGCCTGCGAGGATCTCACCTTCGCTCGACTCTGGAAGGAGATCGCGACAGATGAGGAGATCAGACACTTTGTGCGTGAAAGCGTTACGAGGCTGACGTCAAGCGAGATTGAGTTACTTGGTAAGTCAAACATCTTGCGCTCCACCGAGCATTTCTAAATTTGTGACAGAGCTTTACACCTGTGTAAGTTTTCGGAAGGGTGTCTGCTAGAATCTGAATGCTAGCAAGTCTGCATAACATGATCAAGCACTTCAAGAACAGTTGGAACTGATTTGTAAATGTTTATGTACACATACGAATTATCGAAAAGTGCTCGTAAATAACATCTGTGACAATTGTTGCGACCCGTGGCATTAAGTAGTTGTCATTATGCAATCAATATCGAAGTAACTCGCGTAGTGGTCGATAGCAATAATCACAATTGACAAAACAAATCTCGATTGTGTCTCTGTATTGTGCATACTTGTCGGAGACAATCTGCGTCCAAAGCACAGAGGATTCCAGTGCTTTCAATTCCGGCGCAGCGTCGTAGTCTACGATCGAGATACTCTTGACCATACCTTCCGCCTCCAACACACGAAGTACTGTACTCTGGCTCGCTTCCGTCACCGTCGCCAAAACATCAAGCTCCTGAGCGGTAGAGAGGCGAAGACACTTGAGAACTGAATAGATAGCTGCGATTCGTCGCTTGAGTCGATTTTCCAACGGTATGGAGTCCACTAAAGTGCAGCATTGCTCGAAAGTCATTTTCCTAGGTTGATCTGCGAAAGCATTCTTGTTAAATGCCAGCTTCGGCAAGTCCACGATACCCGTCAACAGGTCACTGTCCTGGAAGTTCACGACGAGTTCTGTACCGTATGTACCTTTTTGCAGGTAGTCTAGCATTCTGACTACACTGGCGGGTGAGATTTCTATAGATGAGGGTATTTTGGACAGAACGTCCCTGAGGTAAGGCAGTGTCACAAAGCTCGGAAGAGTTCTAAAAGTCAGCTCTTTATCAGATTGCGCTTTTGAGTCGTGCGCCACATCTATTGGGAAATCTGCCCTGAGACCTGATACATATTCCCAAAGCCCATCTGAATGTGCTTCTAATCGCTCAATTTTCTGGCAAAAATAGGCGAAGGCTGCTTGCCATATGTGCTGGCAGGTCTCGGCACTTGCTCCGCGACGATACATCGTCGATATGTTGGCATATATTTCCTGAGCTTTTTGTCCTAGACCTACGGTACGATCCGTTTCCCAATTACCATTGACGAAGGTAGCTATACAACGAGCAAGGCATCCACGCAGAACGCCATCTTTACAACCCATAACTCGTAAGTATTCATGATAACTTTGATCTGTGAGTAGCTTTTTTTCTTGTCCCTTGAGACGACAATGGCCAGCGACTTCATTCCATGCAACCGCGGTCGGATAGTCACCAAAAACACTGACGATATCATCCCCATGGCAGAGCCGCATGCGAACTCGAGGGCTGCACTGCATAGCCAGCAAGGATTTATCGACAACTTTAGCATAGGCGACATTCAATAGTGTATTGATGAGAGTGGTATCGCGATTTCCGCTATATAGGCCACCACAAGTTTGTATGAGCTCCGAGGATTCTGGGTGAATAACCAGCTGCCGGTATGTCGAATCCCTGAGCCACTGAAATGTTCTGCGGATAAGATCCTTGTCAGACTCTGGTAGAGCTCGAAATGTCGAGGTTCCCAGTGCGAGGTCTCGTGCTAATTCATAAATACAGGCCATGTGAGCATGACTATGCATGGCATTGAAATCCGGATAATCATACGAACTGAACACGGACCCTTGGCGAGCAAATTCGGAACGGTTCAGCATCAATCCAACAAAGTCGATGTTGGGCAAACCGATGTCTACATTAGCGTGTCTTATGTATCGCTCAACAGGAGCCATCAACCAATTGGAGTATATGTAATGCCAGATCGTTACGCCATATATCGCCCTGGCTTTACCTCCGGTCTCATTGAGTTTCATATGCGCCTTGGAAACTACTTTTGGAGCTGTCTGTAAGATTTCCACAATTTTCGAACGAGGGATCTGCTCCATGACTGATCGCTTGGTGGGTCTCGGGTGAAGTTGATGCTCTACGAGAATGACGTGCCTCATCTTGGAGTGCCTGAGGACGCTCGGTATGCCAGCTGACGAGCCAGAGACGAGCCACTCGTAAGCGTTGTCCATAAACTCGTCGAATGGACGTGGGGAGGCATTTGGAAATGCAGTAGCCATGACTTCGGACATCGTCTCACGGATCGTGGCTGATGCAGCGGTTGCACTCCATCCATCTCCGGTATACTCTAGTATATTTTCTGGCACACTCGCCTTATTAGAAAACTCTTGAGTCCAGTCGACTTCGATGCCACCTCGCCCGTACAAGCTCTGCATGTACAATAGCTGTGTCCAAGAAGCATCATTGGCTATCAAGCCATCAGCATCCTTTACCCCATACTTTCGCCAGCGATCGTGGTATCGCTTGCTTTCCTCCACCCACTTGTCCTCAGTCCACCTCCAGAATTCTGTGAGTAGCAGCGCTTTCCAAGCCACCTCATCGATTTCTAGGCAGACCAACCAGAGAAGAACAGAAGCGACGAATTCCGTGTTTGAGCTCATGTGTCGAATGGCAAATAGTGCCAAGAGCACGAAGTGATCATGAGAGACACTGACACTACCAATGCGAAGCACGTCAAGAACGTTCAAGTTGTGCTTTTTCTGTGTACCTGGATTGCGGACAGGCCAGGAGATGTTGAACTCAATTAAAACCCTCCAAAAATGCTGCGAGTCACTGTCGCGCCTATAAAGGCGCAGCAAGTGTCGAAGCATCACGGCAGGCGTCAGCTTTTGCAAGGTACGAAGTTCTCGAAGAAGAAAATAGTTCGTTTGTTTGATAAACGCATTGACTCGTCTGCAGTCATAGAGCCCGAGGGTGCCACTGTTGGACACATTCACATTCCCATGATCATTGGCGTGATCAAGTAAGAACCGAGGGAGATCGCGTGAAGGAAAGGTGGCAAGGTGAATCTGACAGACGTCTGAAGCACATATCTCTCCAGACTTGAGCGAATCGATGGCTATGCAGAGCCTTTCAATCCGAGACGACATAGATCTTGATATTGACTCTTCACGTTGCTTGGCTAGATTGGTTTCTTTCGAGACATTGTTGAGCTGCAACTCGTCAGGGCTCTGCAGCAGGAACCAAGTGTCATCTTCGTCAAGGTAGCGGAAAATGATGGTCGTCCGTGCTAAATGCCTCACGTTCTCAAATCGATATAGTTTTCCCTTGTCATGCCTGAAAATTATACAAGGAGCTCTCAAGCCCCGCAAGAGATAGCAGATGTGCTCGAAGGAGATCGCGTCGACATGTTCGGATGGTAAGTGGATACGACCCTCAAGTCCAGCGTTGTTCGTCATCGGAGATACAGGACAAGAAAGGCGCGCAACGATGCTGAGCAAGTCATCCCTGTGAACAAGTCGACCGCACCCAAGAGCTTTCAATTGACGATCAATGGTGTCGCCGATCTGCACATGGACCACCTCAAGAGATCCATAGCACGTTCCATGAAGAAGTTCGACCTCTTCTTCTTTAATTGGTGGTCGCGTCCTCCCTCGATTGAGTTTTTCCTCTAAACTCTCCTGGGCTCTTGCAGCGACATCCTCGTCGACCGTTGAATGGTCGTCAAGAATCGGGTAGCTCGGGTTGCCGGGCTTCTCAAGCATATTAGACTCAAGTGAACAACATCGATGTCAGTTTGCAAACGATGTAGCAAATGGCAGACTACTGAGGTTGTATGAGTGAGTCCAAAGAGTGCATAGTCACTTGTAAAGAGCCATCAGCTATATTCGTGACTTTTGGAACGAGAGCTAGTGTATTCTTGACTCAACAAAATCCGCGATTGCCTTAAGCTTAGTAGTCTCGGTCCAGCAGCAGCTGATTCAATATCACTCTCGGGTCCTGAACCGCGACTTCAGTCATGAGCATGTACACCTCCGGAACGCCTCCGGGCATATGATCATGATCCCCAGCAGTCACGTGTACTGTACCGTGGCACTAGCCGAAAAAGGTTCCGCCGAGATTGACGATTGTGGGACAGACGTGTTCCCGTCCCCTCAACGTACTTGAGGTATGGTAGTAGCGAGCTGTTATAACACCGCGTGATCGTCGAACAAAGCCGACGCGCAGCATAGACCACAACTCCAATAGCTAATGGATCTCCAGCCTCCTGTATCAGGGAGAACGAAATCAGATCCAGCAGATAGCGAAAGTCTGGCAGATGTGACCGATCTGATTGAGCGCAATGTGCTGCCCGAATCTGTGGAGACTACATTGCGAAGCACGATCCAAGAGCCAGGTCGCGAGGTCAAGCCAGCGCTTGTCATCATCACGAATCAGCAAGAGTTGCTTGACATCTTTGCATCTACGCGCCAAGAATTGGCGAAGTCTGGTAATGCTAATACTATGCACTTCAGTAGGGATAATCTGCCTTCTCTCACACTATTCCGCACATTCAACCAGTCAATATTGCCAGAGCTGGCTCCAGAAAAAATCGCCTTTGTCGAGTCCGTTAATAGGCAAGTAATCCTGCATTACCCAGTACAGTATGTTCTGGGGACGGCGGAGGGCCTCTATATCGACGAGGACGATAGTCAGAAAGTGCCAGATGGCTATGGTTATCCTGCATTCTTTCCCAGGACGGCAGGTCATCTACAGGTCCGAGGACGTGTCTCATTGACACAGTACCCTGCCAATGTGAACCCTTCAGCGCTCGCAAAGATCACTGGTCTCTATGACATGTCGACGGCAAAGGCATACGCGAGTATTTTTCAACTACGAAATGACGAAGACGGCATGTGGCTTATTCGCAATCGTGTACGGTCTGCTGTGGTGGGCGACAACCATCTTGCGTTGCTTTTGAGAGCTTTCATGTATTACTTTGACAGCCTGCATCTTGTGCAGACTGGGACGGTCGCAAAACGTAATGGGCAGCGCACCCTTGGTGTATCTTATAATATTCGTAAGGATACTGGATGGGTAGGATCCATCGCAGATGGCTCGAAGGAAATCGTCAACTGTCTGGGTATGCCTCACGACTATTGTCAGTTCTGGGCTTATTGCTGCCTTCCCAGCAACGAATGTTATGTGGAATTTGAGACGTCGGCTGGTCAGACGTTAGCAACTCCGTTCTCTCTGTTTCACTCGAAAATAATGACCAAGATGAGCGTCATCGCTGAGTGTTCAGTCGTGATGGGCACTGCTATTCCATCATGGTTTCACAGACCAGAATTTATTCTCAGCTATATTGAGATGCATGTCAGACGATTTGGTCTTCATCAGCAAGCCAATGACGCTTGCTCTATAGCACAGCTTTTGCCTGTGATTCGAGCACTTGATCTTCCTATATCAGTGCCTGAACCATTGCATTCGTGTGACTGGTTCGAGGGACAGATTGGTCACATAGACGAACCTCTCGCTATTACCCACTTGAGCGGTGCCGGTCATTTACAGACTCTCGCTGCTCTCCACGCAACCCCAATCGTGTTGGAAGCTACACTGTATGATATTCAATCGACCTTGCTCATGCACAGAGCACAATACCCAGTCACCACAAATGAGAAGTTGGGTGTCGATGGCTTTTTCGGACGCATGATCTCTGATCCGGGTGCCGTGCCCCGTTTCTTATTACAGCGGTGTCTAGGACTATCACATACTCTTGTGCCGCTCTTGGGTTGGGATAGATCGTTCGCTCCAATTCAAAATCTACTACCAAAAGACTATGAGTCGTGTCCGTTGCCAATTCACATCTTGCATTTGCAACGCATTTCTGGCATCGGATCTGTGCGAACAAGTCTGCCATACTCGGTCTCGACGAAATGGTCAATCACTGTGAATAATAACATTCTTCGATCCTCTTTCAATACGTTCATGGCTCTCAAGAGGTGTGGAGCTCTCGGCGCAAAAAACCGGTCTCAATCTTATGAAGAACTGACTAAAGATGTTCTACCTCTCATGACGCCGGATCGTAGCTTTGCTGTGACACTTTCCCCGCAATTAAGCGCAAAAGTTCGCCACCTGGCCACGATGGCAGTGACCCTTCAATTCTGCAAGAAATTCTCGGAGCACGAGACAATGCCGTGGACTATAGCTCAGCCCGACTTACATCATCTGATGGCTCGCTGGGAGAGCGATCTAGGGGTGGGTCACACAAGATCGGAAGAACTATCCGGAGACGTAAGTGGCAGGGTCACACAAGGTAGTGCCGAGTCACGACATGAAGAATTGATAAGTGCTCCATAGTGTGCTTCAATGCATCATACAGAAGGTTTAGTCTGCCATTTTGCCTGTCGTAGGTCATTGGAATGATTTCGAGACACTGTGTTGTGTCAGACTTGTCCGTCAATGTGTTCTTTGCCGCCGCTAATCTCGATCTAATGATACCTTTCGATCGATTTAAAAAACATCATAACAAGCAACGACACAAAGGTACAACTGATTTAGTGGCAGACGGTGTCTGACATCCCACACATGCAAACGCAGCTAATGTCCATCGCTGAATTACTGCTTCAGTATTCGGAGTTGCGCACTCTGTATTTCTTGACTGGTGCACAGGTAAGACAAATAAAGTCTATGAACCCGCAAACATCATTACTTGGGGGTACTTCTGTGTATTAGATGAGAAGAGTGTTGAGCCTCCACTCCGCTTTAAGGTAATCTTGATTGTCTATCAGACAATGTGCTAGATTGGGCCTCCTCTGTCCTCAGGGATATTTCAAGCATCTGTTGTTATAGCTTATTGTAGCAATGACCAGAGAAACACTACTGTCAGGTGAATTGACTCTTATGGTGATTTGATATGCTTGGCCTTGAGCCATGCTCACATCTTCGAGGTCATCTCGAGAGGTGGACATTTTAGATTCATCAAAGTGGTTTCAGTCAAGCAAAATCTGATAAAGGCAGTCAGTAAAATTGTGCATCCTACGAGCACAAGATATGTCGGCTGAGTCCATCGCGAGACATCGAGTCGGTAGCGTCGACTGACGATCAAAATTGATAATCAGAAGATAGCTATGTTAAGGCCTGACTTGACAGCTCGGGACATGATCCTTGACCCAGGTATCAGCAAGGCTGTCGTGACTGCGGTTGGCTCGAAAGCGGCAGCGTCGTCAGCACGAGTCTACAACAACCTTAGTCGCACAGAATCTCAGATGTGTATCGACTCTGATATATCAAGCAGCTTGTGCTTTAGCCATATTGTACAATCGTACCATGATCGATGTGAGTGAACATGAGATCCAAGAATGACTCGGAATGCTCATAGTCAGGGCCGAGGCATGCTTAGATGCCGTCGCCAGTGCTACAAGGAACCTTTCAAGGTCAATATGAGGCCGCGAAGCCAGACCATGTTGATGCGATATTCTCACCACGCGCATTTGTTGCATGTGCAATTTGCGCCTGAGCTCAAGACGGCGGGAAGCGTAGTACGACCTCATGACAGTGCAACAGTTCGTGCAGGCGGAGTGTGTATATATGTGGAGTTTGTTCTACACGAACTGCAAATATCTATGGCTGTACTGTGGAGGATTTACAACACCAGACACGAGGACAATCAATGCTTTGAGAAATGCTCCTTCCCGTCGGTAGCCTTTCCCGGATAGCGCATTGTGACAAGTGACAATATGACCGAGTCTGTCCCGAATATCTTTTATCGGTTGTACCATGGGTATATTTAATTGTGTTACTAGCAATAGATTACAAGAAATAGCTTCATTTTCATCGCAGCTGAGTCATCTTCGGGACCTGTATTCTAGCAATGAAGTCGTTGTGGCTACGCTGTGGTTATTACCCATCCGGGAGACACTACTGGATTGTTGATCAAAACGAATCTGATGAACGCCACGAGATCTTTTCCCATGTAATGAATGCGGATCTTGATAAGCATAAGGATAAATTGGGCACACCTGTCTGGCTGCCTTATCTGCAGACCCACGTTCGTATTTTGGACGGTACTTTCTTAAGGGAGTCAAACAAGTCTACTTTCCATTTCCAAGCTGGCCAAGAATCGTCGAACTTTGTTCGAGTATTCTGGTCAAGGAAACCACTGAAGAAGAGAAGGAATGTCCAAATCGTATAGAGTATGGCGATAGGCGCCAATAAAGGATTGATAGCGATTCGATGTAGATACTGGTCGCTCTCGAAACGGATTTCCAACGAAGTGATGCAATTCAGATGATAGCCAGGCCTTGCCAAGTCGCAATTGCTCATCTCATAGACTGGCGTAGATGACAGCTTGAATGTCCATTGGTCAGAACTTTCCGTATACCACGGCTTCCATTTGACGGGTCGAATTTCCACCACGGTGCGACTGATGTCTATGAAGTTCAATGCATTAGTGGGAAATCTTCGCATGGATAATTGTAATTCTACGAGATCTTCTGTATCAACACCAGCTGAGTAGATGCCGAGAAGAGCTGTGGGACCGTTCGACTGTGCACCTTCCATCCAGGTGCGCGACACATTGGAGTTGAAATAATAGTATACCTGCACGAGCAGGAATTCTGTTCGGTTTCTCAGCTGCCAGTCCTCGAGTCGAGCTGTCTTCGAGTATCCATTGAATAGAAATCCACCCAGACTGTTGAGTGTGGTATCATTTACAATTCCACTAGTAGCGCACTCTCGACTACCGCCAGAAATCGTTTTGAAACCGTTTATTTTACACTTCGCTCTGTTGACGAGTCGAGCATAGCTAGGATCTCCATTCAAATGCTGATCTAATCCATTGCGAGACTGGTAGTTATCGAGATCCATCAGAGACCATGGCGTAGCTATCACTATCTGAGGCAAAGTGATGGGTGTGTTCAAATCATACTGCAGATCTTTTATCGATTCCGTGTAGCCCCACTCCTGGTGATATAAGTAGCAGAAAAGCACGCCGAAAATGGGCCAAAAGATCGAACACCTCCAGGTACGCTTAGAAGCGACCTCAAGGAATCTTGTCTCATCATTGGGGAGATTGCGCATGATACACGAGTGCTCAGATTGCTAGTGTAACAAACTAGCCAAACTAGCGGTCGGAGAAGGGCTATCGGCCTCATTCGAATCCTCACTAGCCACGCTTGCATCCGACATGAGGACAATTACTGGGTAAGTTGTGTTCAGCCGACATACAGTAAGGCTTAGTCGCCGCGCAAAAGTTGCAGATGAGACAGCTCACTCTATCAGTCGTGCTGGAGCTCTGAGAGCGTTGCCGAGCTCAATCAGTTTTGGATGTTGAGCACAAGAGTGAGCATAACGTCTTCAGTTGGGGGCGGCTATCCAGCCCCGCAGCACGTTTGAGCGGGGTCAATTAGGAGCGGAATTTGTTAGAATCCGGGCAGTTGGTGATACGTCGGATCTGACTTTCACGTGCGCGTCGTGTCGTGATGGCTTCGGGAAGATTGGAAAAGGTTACACCACGAGCTATAGATCACGCTCCTGATAGAAGAAAGCTACTATGAGCTTAGTTTATGGTTATTGTGATTAGTGGATCTATCTTCGTCTATTCTACTGCATAAAATAGGGGGAAACTGGACGTCGTGGTTCTTGCCAGCACTAAGACGCATCTGAAACGTGTACACATGTTCGGCCCGAGATTAAGCGGTGATTAGCCCGCAATGAAGGGTGGCGTCTTTACAGAATTCTCTCGGATTTGGGATTGGGAGGCAAGATGGTGTCAAAATTACGCTACCCCTCACATCTTCTCCTATATAATATGTGCTTCCAAAGTGATGCTCATTACAGGCACTTGACAAACACAGAGACGTTTGAACCTTGGGGTTACTTGATTGTAGGTCCCAAGTTCTGCGGGTTCCATAGTGTATGTCCTGAGTGTAGGGATGATCAAACTGGACCAGTCATGATACTATGCAGCTACACAGATCTCGCGCCTGAGGCAGAAAACAAAGCTCTCCTGCATGCTGGCATCACATATAACGAGGTAGACAAGTATTTGCTGGATAGTGCTATAAGCACTCTACCTGTAGTTGACAAGCATTCTAGCAATTTAGCATGACCTAAATTCCAATTGTCAATATTAGGAAAAACTGTGTAGCAATTGGGGACGCAAGCATAAATCATGCGCTTCAAGCACTCTTCCAAGCTCAACAGCAATCGCCTTGGCTCGCTTCCATGGATGACGGCTCTTTGTGTCTCGGAGCTCTAGCAGACAGCCATCCAGCAAAGCCACAATTCTACGGACATTTGCGCCACTAGGACTTTGCTTTCAGCTCCTACCTGTCATGCACGTGTTTGCCCCTTCATTTTACAAGCGTGCACGTGCGCC